>WEIV01003154.1:24345-35453 GCA_013390005.1 Calyptomena viridis
TCAGAAACTGTAAGAGTGCTGTGTTTTGGATTCAGAAGGAGAATAGATGTCGATAACACACTGATGTTTTGGGGTTTTTTGCTACAGTCATGTGTATCCTAAGTCAAGAACTCTTTTTTTTTTTCCTTGTCTCATGCTCTGTCGTGAGGAGGTATGTAAAAGAAACTGAGATGGAACATAGCCAGGAGGCTATTCCACACACAGAATGTCATGTCCAGTATATAAACTGAGGGGAGTTACCCACAAGGGGGGCTGATCCGGGATGGGGAAGGGGGGTAATGAGTTGTGAGCAGTTGTATTGTGCATCACTTGTTTTTAGCTTTTTATCATTATTATTNGCATCTTGCAGCTCACAATAAACCTATTGCTATATTAGTTTTGGTGAGCTACCATACACTTCTGCTTTTGTTCACGTGGCTTTGCAGTGCAAAGGTGAAGGTTCTGAAGAGTGGCATTTCCAACTCATTATTGACATATTATCAGATCATCATCTTATCCCTACTGCTGTAATACACTGAGGTTCTTTTAAACCCCCGATTCACATATATTGCTGTAAATATCTGTTACATTAGAACCATGGCTTAAAAATGTAACAAGTTGCTAGCCATCTAAGTTTATGCATAAAGTGTAGAAGTTACAAGTAAAAAAATAAAGGAAGTTCTCCAATTAGTTACTTATAAACTTAAGTATTTTTAAGTAAAATTTATTTTTGGGCGTCCTAGGAGGAGGGCAAGCAGTATAAAATAAGGCAATACTGAACTCATTTCAATTTTGGATTCATTACCAAGCATAATTCTTGATATCTTTCTTCTTTTTTTTTGTGAATTTCTGGCTCTTTCAAGGCAATTTAATCTGGTATGATTGAACAGGAAATTAGTGTCAACCTCATTCTTTGAGCAAAGATAACAAGTAATCTACTATCAACATTTTGCACACCATATTTTCAGATTGTGTTCCATGCTCATGTACAGTTACATTTACTCAACCTAACTTACAGCATCTGTTGCATATACCAAATTTCACATTTATGTTTCCACAGCCCATTACTGCCTTTGAACAGCCTCTTTACTTTAAAAGAAGACTGATAAAAATGCCTGCATGATAAAAATGCCTGCAAGCAATTAGCAAAACTCTCTATTCATACTGTCAGCAACATCAATTTTCTCATTGCTAGGAGAAAAACTGAGTTTGGTACAAACAGAACAAGAACTGTAACTGCTCAGCCTTGCACTAAATAGACCTTAAGAATATTATATAACCGTGGTATATATATCTAAGTCCCTGTGCAAGGCAACTGTGAATGTAATACTAGATTTAGATAAATGCAATACTTCCCACTGCCAGCTAATCACTTTGCAGTTCTGTCTACTGTAATGTGTTTCAGCAACAGCTAAAATTATAAATTCAGGCTCCCATCTTTTATTTGGAATACATCAGACATACTGTAGGGCCCCTTGTGTTTGAAACTCTGGTGTAATCATCTAGCACAAATTACCCAGAGTCATTTGTGTTGTTCAGGAAAAATAAATGCATTGTGTATTGATGCAGCATATTTAAAACCTTTGAACTGTGTCAGCTTAAAGCATGTGATAGAAATTTCTTTCCAATGAAATAATGAAAAATTATTAAAAAACCCAGACCCAACCAAAACCCAAAAATCCAAACATGCAAAGGGTGTTTATTGCACAAATAGAGCAATGTAGAATTTGATTTCAAAAAAATAACACACCAATTCTCCTGGAAGGCCAGATTACACTACTTCAAAAGTATCAAGCCTGTAACATGAGATTTTCTGAACATTTGTAAAATTCCAAGCTGAATTTCTGTGTAATCAAATACCTCAAACACATGGTATCCAAATCAATGAGATGAACATTATGGCTAAACTCGAGCTTTTTAACCCATCTATTGTTGATGTTTCACTTTGACAGCATTCTGAACCAAACTCTTCAAAAGCTTCTCTGGATGCCTAAAATATAAACATGAATTCAGCTCAAAAATGACAATGTTTTTCCTAGTATTGTCTGCCTAGTCTATCATGTCTCAGGATAGTAAAGAGGCAGAGGAAGTAAATGCACAGCTGCGAAGGGAAGATAATATGACTTGTCAACTCCACATGTGCACAATGACTGTAAAAATTACAGTCTTCAGGTAGCTCAGTAGTTTAACATACTAGTGGTATCTACCCAGATTTAAGTTTTGGTTATGTGTTCAGAAATAGGAAGAGCAAAATCTGACACAGTTGTACTTGCTTCCTGCTCAGCCTTAATATTGCTCCTACCCTTCTTTCAAAGAGTACTTAATATCATTTCACTGGATTTTGACATGAATTAGTGCACCTCCCACAAAAAAGGCCTGTCCCAATCTTCTTTATTCCTTTCAGAAAACTAGTTTTTGATCTGCAGGGAACTTGCCTAGGGTAGATAGAAGGAAGGTGTGTCTTTCAATGTATTGAAAAATAGGCAACATCTTCTCTTTTTCTAGATAGAGAATTCAGATCCAAATTAGCAGAATTAATTCCGATTCAGCTCAAAATAACAAGGCAATTATTCTTTGGAAAAACACTCTCTAAACAATGAATTTATGGTGGAAAATATTGAAAAGAAATATGAATCAATCAATATGAACTATCTGTCAAACACACACAGAGTACATAGTTATAAGAACCTGTAAGTGTGCCAAAATCATCACCAGCCAGCATTCAGGAGGCCTAAGATGTTGCTTCCCACTAGAGTGAGTCCTATCACCTCAACAGTTTGATGCTTCACAAACTGAGAAACTTTGTTTCTTGGCTAATGTGAAGCATTAAATAGTCTTGCTGCTGCTTCCCTTCACTCACTTCTGAATAATAAAGCATACATATCCTTTTTGTCTCTATAGTTTTTAAATCAAGCCAAAATCCAAATTTGCTCACATGGCAGGTTCCTGCTTTTGCACTATAATTTCAGGGGACCTCAGTTTCCATGTCTGTACAATAAATACGTATGTGAGCAAAACTATGTCCTCTTAACTTTGCTATATAAATGGCAATGTTAATTCTTTTTTTCCTTCCTCTTTTTCTCCTTTACCTATTACACGTAGACAAAGTTTCTAACAATTTTTGAATTTCTCTGACAGATAAAATCTGTGATGAGATACGGTGAATGATTCCACTGAATTTTGATATGATCTCATATTTCCTTGTATAAGAAATGAACTGTAAGCAGAACACAGATAATCATGCTGTTTTAAAGAGAGTTTTCCTTGAAAAGTTTTTCTTCACATGAAGTGCATAAATATAAAACATTTACAAGATGTAAAATTTCAGTTACAAGCCTCTTTTTTGCTCCTATTTATTATCATATATAATAATTAATAATACAATAATATAATATTTTAATATTCACAATGTATACTAAGTTTGTGATGGTTCTTCCTTGTAGCAGTTGCAACAATTTTATAGTCTACTTATTAGTGACACTCAGAATCACAGAATAAGTAAGGTTGGACACGCAACAGTGTGATGTGATGTGATGTGACGATGTGATGTGATGTGGTGTGGTGTGATGTGATGTGATGTGATGTGATGTGATGCGATGTGATGTGATGTGATGTGATGTGACGTGATGACCCACAGTGGGTCATCAGGAACAAGCTCCCTGCTCCAGCAGGGTCATCCTAGAGCAATCCATTGCACAGGATTGTGTCCAGACAGCTCTTGAATATCTCCAGTGAAGAGGACTCCACAACTTTTCTGGGAAATCTCTTTCAGTGCACAATCACCTGCACAGAAAAGTTCTTCCTCATATTCAGAAGGAGCTTCCTGTGTATCAGTTTCTGCCTCTTTTCCTATTGCTCTGCGCGATCGAGAAGAGCCTGGCTCCAGCCTCCTGACACCCTCCCCTAAGATACTTATAGACATTGATAAGATCCCTGCTTAATTGTCTCTGCTTGAGGCTGAACAGGTCCAACTCCCTCAACCTTTCCTCATTAGAGAGATGCTCCAGTCCCTTAATTATATTGGTCACTACCTGCTGGACCCCTCCATGTCTCTCTTGTACTGGGGAGCCCAGAACTGGACACAGCACACCAGATGTGGCCTCACCAGGGCTGGATACAGAGGCAGAATCACTTCCCTCAACCTGCTGGCAACACTCTTCCTAATGCACCCCAAGGTACCATTGGCCTTGTTGGCCACAAGAACACACCGCTGGCTCATGGACAGACAGCTTTTGGTCCACCAGGACCCCCAGGTCCTTCCCCGCAATGCTGCTTTACAGCAGGTCAGCTCCCAGTATGTGCTGGTGCCTGGAGTTATTCTTCCCCAGGTGCAGGATCCTGCAGGGGGCTTTGCTGAATTTCAGACAGTTCCTCTCTGCCCATCTCTCCAACTTGTCAAGGTCCTTCTGAGAGGCTGCACAGCCCTCTGGGGTACTGGCCACTCCTCCCAGCTTTGTGTCATCAGCTGAGGAGGCATCTGCCCCTTCGTCCAAGTCACTGATGAACAACTTAAATAGCAGGCTCAGTACTGAACTTTGGAGGACACTACTGGTGACAGGCCTCCAATCAGACCCTGTGCCATTGATTATGACCCTCTGGGATCTGCTGTTCATCCATTTCTAAACTGATCCACTCAACCATTCCACACTTCCTAGGTTTGCCTATGAGGATATTATGAGGTCAAAAGCCGTGTTGAAGTGCAGGTAGACAATACCTACTGCTTTCCATTCATCCATACATATAGTTGTATCATTGTAGAAGGCAAACAGGTTGATGATGCACATAAAATTTGATGAAAGGTATCATATAGCCAATGGTAATTTTATAGTCAATGAAATCAAATTACATTAAACAAAATTTTCTTGTGCTTGAATTTTGCATTTTACTTGTTAGGCATTTTTCCCCATTTGCTTTTTAAATTGAAATATTCAATTTAAAATTTTGAAGTTTGAAATGTTAAAATGTTTGAAGTAGGTCTGTGGTGCAAAAACCAGATTAAATGCAGTATTCAAAATTATATTTTAAGTGATCCCTAAGGTCCTTGATATTTTTAGTAGATTTTTTTAACAGTTTTCTCTGGGTTTCTTGTCTTACTGCAAACAGCTTTGCAGGAATGATCAGTACATTTAGAAATAATGCTAAAAAAAAAAAAGTTAAAGTTTAATTGGTGAGATAGTAGAACAATGCATTAAGTGGTATCCCATATTGCCCTATTCACAGAGGAGGAAATAAAGGTGTGAAACCTAGTACAGCATTGGACAAATTTTCTTGAAGGTGGAACTTCATGCGTGACTCTAACGCACGTGACTCATTTTAACAGGTATTTTGCTATTTTATTTCAATATCTGAATCACAGGAGCATCATAGAAATGGTATCCTTGCAGAAACAGCAATGAATTTCATGTTACCCTGTATACCTAAAGTATATTTCCCTAACTCTGTTTTTATGGTCATTCTGAGCTTCTAGCTAAGCCTTCATGGTGCCATGACAACTCAGACCAAAACAAATATAAAAATAGATTTTGCATGCTTTTTGAGCATAACCACTCTTTAATTTTGGTGACAAATATAGAATGCTTATATGATGCATATATTGATAAGCTTGTAAGTATATTTTACACAATTAAGAAGCCCATACAACTAATCTAATAGCATATGCATACAAATAACAATATAATACCTATTATAATTGTACATAGTTATGTATGACATATATATAATGCATCAAAATGCATATACTATAGAAATTGTAGATGACAAGAAAAATAGTGCAATATTTGTGTACTTTTTATTCTTTCCATCTAACTTCCTTTGTTTATTTAAAACAAAGGAGCAATAGTTGACTGTATTCCAAAGGGTAACATCATTTCTGTGACTGTCCAAAGGAATAGCTTTTTACCTTAGAACTACTTGTAGACATGAATATATTAAACTCAAAGGATGGTAACCAGAAAAATTCAAAAGAAAAAAAAAGAATAAAAGAAGCAATTAGTATTAATGATCTACAGAACATGAATGTGTAAGGAAAAAGAAGGAATTCTAATGAAAGGGAAGCAAGGGTGAGGGGAAATCAATTAAACCTATCATGTTCTGGATTATTTCCTTTCCAGTTATTTCTTAAGTAACCCAGATTCTGGCAAACACATGAAACCATTTAAAGTAGAACTTGAAATCTGCCATAGATTTAGTGATTCCAGTTCTCAAATAAATGTGTTACTCACTATATGGAGAATCATGTCACAAAAACACAAGCACAATCAGAGCACATTTCTGCCCACTAGCTTGACCTTTTAGCTCTTTGATCCACTTCCTTGTATGAGCTATACACTCATACACTTCCTTGTATGAGCTATAACAGAAGAAAGTGTGAGACTTTTCCATTCACTTTGAAGAAAACTTATCATTCTATGGTGTTCAGGGACATGAGAATGTTTCTCTTTGAAAACTGGAAACCCGGAACAACAACTGAATGTAAAACTCACTGTATACAAAAATACATGCTTCTTTCTTCTCAAGCTTTTGAATATTTTCTTTTTCCTTTACCTGTTCAATATGGCACATTTATTCTCCCTTCACTCTGGTGGCAGAGTGAATGTGACTCACAAGAAGTTTTATACTCTGAATAAAAGCTAAGCATAATCAATTGCATTTTAGAAATGACTAACGTCAGGAACAGCTGTTATTTCTCCTTGAAGTTAGAGGATGAATCCAGATTATGTAGGTGTTCATTGTCAGTGTTCATATGGGAAGTGGAAAATGTTAATATGACCTGTGCATGTACAATGGAGTACTTCTGAAATACTCAAAGCAGTATTATCTAATCAGAAGATGGAAACTTGGAAAATGTTTTGTTCAGAGTGTTTGCAGAAGACAAATATGATAATTTTCATATGGATGATACTTTTTAAAAACATATTGCAGGAGAAACATGTAATATCCATTTCAACAGAAAATTGAGACAAAAAGTTCTACAGAATCCTTTATCAGAATACTATAAAGGAGTATATTGCCACAGATACTGTATCAGAATTCTATTTCATGGTAAAACATTAGAACAAATAACTTATGTGTCTGAGAAATGTCTCATTTTAACACTCTGAATTTGTAATTAGCATTTTTATTTTGCAATGGCCTATTTTTTAAATGTAAAATACATGAACTACAAGAAAACAGCATCAAAAAAAGGTATTTTCAACAACTTAAAAAAAGGTGAAGTTGTTGTTTCATGTTTTTAAATTTCAAGGCTGGGAGGAGAGATTTTTCTCTACCTAGGAAATCTGAAATGCCTTGTTTTCATAAGAACACTGGGTTTTTAAATGTAAAAATTGTTACCCATCAAAGAAATATGAGAGATATGTTAAATTGTTGCAGCTGTTTGTTTGCTACTTACTGTTTTGATTTGAGCATATATGTTTTAATGGACAAAGGTGGTGAGAATCTGGGAAGAACTCCACAAAACCTCCTGAACTGAGGGTTACCACCAACTCACAAACAATATAAATCACTGCAGAAGTAAAAAAAGTGAAAGCCTTTTAGTATCCCATTGTTTTAAAAAATTACAATCTGGATTTCAGCCCACAGATGGTTTCATTTACCTTGGTTTTTAGGAGAGAAGCTGAGTACCTGTAAAACATACTGGTAAAACAGAATGAGGCTAGCAGTCAATTGGTACAGAAGTCCAAGTGCACCAGCTCCCCAGTCCAAGTATTTTTTGATGGACAGGCTGCTTTATAGCATGCAGCTGGCTGCCAAGTGCTGCTCAGGCTGCAAGGAGGCCACACTCAGTAGAATTCAAGAGAATCTCATGAAGGTGATGAGTTCTCCCTCATGCACACACAGTTTTCTCCTTAGGTAGGTAGGAACTGGTGTAATAATTTTAAATGTTCATGTTAAATGACATCTTCTGTTGCACTTTTGGTAGCATTCCTCAACTTTTATACACTTTCTGAACACCAACACTATGTGAATATAAGCTGGCAGCTGAACTGCTTACACAAATACTTCCTCACATCCAACAAAAACACATTTTCAATTGTTTTGGTGCATGGGGAGTTTCTGTGGTTAAATTCCTCCCTCAGATCAAACTCTATGAATATATTTGCCTCAGTAAATTTTCCATGGCTTTATAACTAAAAGCAAAATGCAATCTGTTAAAATGCTACCTTTATATATTTGTTTAAGAAATGAAAACAGAACTTGAACTCTACTTCTATTACCTTCAATTACATTCTGTACATCTAATGGTTGGCCTGTTTTGAACTCACCTAGTATTATTTTAAATAACAGCAAGGTTCTGCCAAACTAAACTTGTTATCAAAAACCATTTTAATGTCAGCTTTCCCAAAAACATTCCCTGAAAAAGTCAGGCTTGTTTAAAATTTCCATTAGTTCTTTGGCGTTCTTTAGTTTTATTTTGTTTAGTGGGTATAAACAAGGAGCAGGAGTGAACTTGCAAGACATCTTTTAGTTTTCAGTCTTGGAAAAAAAGACTGAGGTGCTGCAGTGTGCCCAGAGAAGGGCAACAGAGCTGGTGGAGGGTCTAGAAAGTAAATCCTATGTTTAGCCTGGAGAAGAGAAGGCTCAGAGCAGACCTTATCCCTCTCTACAACTAACCGAAAGGAGTTGGTAACCAGGTGGAGGTTAGCGTCTTCTCCCAGGCAGCTAGTGGCAGGATAAGGGGAAATGACCTGAACCTGGGGAGATTCAGTTCAGACATCAAGAAGAATTTTTCACTGAAAGGGTCGTTAAGCATTGGAATCGGCTTCCCGCAAAGGTAGTATCACCACCTCTGGAAGTGTTCAAGAAATGACTGGATACAGTTGGTGGTACAATTTAGTTTGGGTAGATGGGGTATTTGGTCAAAGGTTGATCTTGGAGGTCTTTTCCGACTTTAATGATTCTATAATTCTATGATTTTCAGTTTTCTATATGAGGTTGTCTTGATTAATGCTGTAATTGATGTTAGTATAATATTAACGAAGATGCTTCAGAAATTGAATAATATTAACGAAGATGCTTCAGAAATTGAAGTGCACATATAACTCTGAGCAGTTGTTTAGTTCTCTTAAAGTTAGTAACACGGTTAAAAGACAATAGATGCCATTGATAAAATTATAAAGAATGTCATTACAGATTTTTAGGCAGAAATGCACTCCTATGTACTATAAAATCATACAGATAATGACTGAAAAATCCCAAGATTTTCTCCTGGGGCAAAAGAGGACCAAGAAGATACCATCCTCAGTACAAATCCTGCTTCATTAGTACTGTGCTGTTCCTGAAAAATCCATAGAACAAATGGTGCTTTATCAGGAATTGGACAATGCACCGTAGAATAGTATGGTCTGTGAGTGGGGGGCTGAGATCTAGTCTTCTGCTATGCTAATATCACTTCTGCTCTCTGTGCTTTAGTTGATAAAAGTCACTTATGTACATTAACTCCTTGAAACCAATTGACATAAGCGTATTTTAGACATGTAGTATATAAGGGGAGCACCATTCCACTTTGTAACACAGCAAGAGGAAATCTTTGCAAAAGGAATAACCTTAAGATGTAGTTAATTGCAAGCACTGTAGAAGCTANTAAATAAATATATCCTTTATTAAAGAAGAATTAAACCAAATACATTACGATCTTTCTAATTTTCAAATGAGAGTTTCAGAACCTTTCCCATTTAACAGATGTCAGTAATTTGTCTACATTAAGGACATAGAGAACTAAATTTAGCAAAAAAAATAAAAGGAGATTGTAGGTTAGTTTAGGGGAGAGGTGAGAAACTGTTTTGCAGAGTGCAATAGTTTTCTGCCTAAAAATATAGTCTCAGTGAAGTCAGAACACTCTGACAGACAAATTTTTTTTTTTAGTTATTTGTTTCATTCTCTTATTTGAATAATGTCAGAAAGAGTGAGTTAATTTAGACTTTATAATTTTGTTTCATTATGTTTTTACTTTTATCCTACGCATTTAATACATTTAGATAGTTTAAGATCAGGTATGTATTTTGTGATGCTTGACATCATCAATACTTTCTACTTAATTTTTTCAGAGTGTCCAGCCAAGGAAAATTTTAGTAAATTTGCATTTGTTTCAATTCAGATCTTTAATGAACACATATGCTTAAATCATACAGAAAAGAAATTCTAAGTGAAGAAGCAGAAAAGAAATTCCAAGTAAAAAATAAGAAAAATACAGGATAAAGGACAAATACTCCACAACTGGAGTTTGTAATGCATCCAATTAATAGGATAGAAGAATTAAGATCATGTTTTATCTTTAGACCTTCAGTCTCTCCTTATAGTACTCCCTTACTATTATTACATTCTTTTAAGGAAGTTTTGCAATTTATTATGCAGCTTTAGGTAATTTTATTTAAAGATATATATCTAAGAATTAAGTCTATCATTATCAAATTTCTGCGTGTTAAAATTCCTATGCGCATTAAGGAAACTAAGTACTACTGCTATAACGAACTCAATAAATATAAGCACACAAATAAGTGCAGCAGTAATGTAGGAATTAAGCATACATGCCTAGTCCCACATATAAATATCTGTATAGATATATATATATAAAACATATATAAATATTTNTCATACAGATAATGACTGAAAAATCCCAAGATTTTCTCCTGGGGCAAAAGAGGACCAAGAAGATACCATCCTCAGTACAAATCCTGCTTCATTAGTACTGTGCTGTTCCTGAAAAATCCATAGAACAAATGGTGCTTTATCAGGAATTGGACAATGCACCGTAGAATAGTATGGTCTGTGAGTGGGGGGCTGAGATCTAGTCTTCTGCTATGCTAATATCACTTCTGCTCTCTGTGCTTTAGTTGATAAAAGTCACTTATGTACATTAACTCCTTGAAACCAATTGACATAAGCGTATTTTAGACATGTAGTATATAAGGGGAGCACCATTCCACTTTGTAACACAGCAAGAGGAAATCTTTGCAAAAGGAATAACCTTAAGATGTAGTTAATTGCAAGCACTGTAGAAGCTAGTTATATGATACTTATGAACATAAAAACTGCCAGGAAAATAGATTTTTAAAAGTCCGTTAAAGTAGAGGTTTGACAGAATTCTTGTCTTTATTTAAATAGTAAATATATTAATTATTAAATAAATA
>WEIV01003154.1:35934-54382 GCA_013390005.1 Calyptomena viridis
CATATATAAATATTTTAATATCAAAATATCTTTAAGAAGCAAAAATGACTGTGGTCTGACTATGAAATTCAATAAGTTTTGGATTAAACTGGTAGAAATAAGTACTGAGGAGAAAGAGTTTTCAGTTATTTTTCAGTTACTTTTAACTGGTGTGAACACTTCATGGAATGTGTTTGAGAAGATACCACTTCCATAAAGCAGCATACCAAACATAATGAAGTACAACTGTTTTGAACTGAAGACAATCTATAGGGTTTTTGTAAAAATAGTAACAACCCATTGCCTTCCTATAGTGAGTTTCATTAGCGATTTTTTCAGTGAAGTGTAAATATGTATTGTAAACATCATCACATTTCAATTACCATAATTTTTTCTATGGTATTTAGCAACCAGAAGGTCTGTGTAAACACTGAACTCTGATTGTTTAAACTTTATGAGATAAATTAAAATGCAGCAGATGTCTAAATTAAAGGTGTTTTCACTTCATACTGAAATTTTCTCACAGACTATTTTCATTTCCTTCATTATTCCTGCCTGTGTGCACATGGAAAAGACTGGAAGAGATTAAAAGCCCCACACTTTGTGGTTTTGTTGTGGTTTTAGCCACACACTTAAAAAACCTTTCTTTTTACTGAGGAGGTGGGTGACTGGGGCTCAGGAGGGGTGAGGCCCGTGGCAGCTGTGCTGGGTCCTGAGTGTGGTATGGTGCTGGCCAGAGTTTTGGCTGCCCCCGGCCGCAGTGTGGGGGGGAAGGATTGGGGTGCTGCTGGGTCCCCTGGCTCCTGTTGTGGTGCGCATGCCACCGGTGCTGATGGTGACACCAGGCACTGCTGCTGTCTCCCACAGTGGCTTTTCCCCTCCCCTTCCCCTCCCGGTGTTGGGGGGAAGAGAGCCTCCCCTTCCCCCTTTGCCGTACCCTGGTGTGGTGGTGGGGATGTGTGCTGGTGTCTATCCGCAGCAGTGGGGCACAGCGGAGCACGCCACTCTGGGCGGGCTGCGGCAGTCAATCTGCTGTAGGCCCTGGTGTGAGGGAGGCACCATGCACCCGCCACTTGTGTGTGTGTTCAGGGCAGCAGGGACGTGTCGTGTCTCATTGGCTGCTGAGCTGCAGCCCCGTCACTCTGGTTGCCGACACGGTAGGCTGCTACCACCACCACTCCCTGCGCCATGCGCTGCCCGGGTGCCTGCAGAGGGGAGCAGGCTTTGGTGCTTCCCCCACGCTTTCCCCATGGCAAGCACCCAGCCTGTGGCAAGCACAGTGACACTGGGGGTGTGAGCTTGCAGCAGGGGGGGGATGGTGGTGCTGGGCACCACTGTGACAGAGCTCTTACAGCGATGTCTGCCCAGCATGGGAGTGGGACACGCTGTTTGCCTATCTCTGCCATGTCCTGGCTTGGTTTCCCATGGTGCCTGGTTGCTGGGTCCCCTCGCCAGCCCAGCCTGCGGGCAGCCATCATAGTGGCCATGCAGACATGGAGACCCAAGGGTTCCATGGGTGGGAATGGGGAAAGGGTGGAGCAGAGACTTGCAACAACCAATGGACAGGAAGCCCATGGCTCAGGAGGTGGGGAAAGGGGTGGTGCAGAGTAACTATGCATAAGCACGAGCAAGGGATGCTGGGATTGGACTGAGAACTGTATAAAGGCTCCCTGCCAGCCTTCCTCATTATTCTCGGGGAGACCACGCGGAGCTGGAAGAGGACTCGTGCCACTCTGCTCGCCACCTCCATCTTCACCACAACCCCTGAGTAACCTCTGCCAGCCTGCAACCCCCTCCCTGGACACCACTGCAACAGCCAGATCCTTCTCAGTGGCAGGCAGCACCTTGGCAAGCGGTGTCCCAACTGTTTCCTCTTCAGCCCTCCGGATTTGCCTGCAATAACCTCTTTCCCCTCCTATTTCCCCTGTTCCATTCCCTGGGGGGTCCTGGGGGGGCTTCATTTCCACTGGGGTCCCCAATCTCCCTGGATTCTTTTCCCTTGTTAACCCTTCCTCCTCACCCCGGTAAACCCCACTCATATATATATAAATACATATGTACATTTGTCCAAATTAAAGTTTTCCTATCTTTTTATTCAGCTTTTGTAGTCTTGTAAGCCTCATTTTAAATCATATCCTGTCATTTAAACCACAACACAATTGTAAATGCATTCTGCCAGCTTTGAGCTCATCTGTTTGTCCTAAACCTCTCCGTGCCAGTTCAACAATCATCTGCTGCCAGATTTGGCTTCAAAATTAACATATTTTGTATACGACATATGTTTGAAATTAGCACAAAATGCAGTCAAGATTTGGAAATAAACAAAAAAAATATTTTAGCAAACATTTGGAAGCCAGGAAAGACTTTGTTGACTTAAAACACTGGGACAGGCTATTGTCTATTAAATTAACTAAATTCAATATGTAGCCGACAAGTTGTCATCACCGCAATCTCTGTTCAGTTATACATGCAACATTTCTCCCCTCTTTAGCATTTGATATATGTGTGTACTTTTGTAGCTATAGACAAAGAAAAGCATCACATATGCCTCTCGTTGAAAGTGGCTGTAAAGTCTTGAAATATCTTATAGTATTGTTAGAGCCAAAAATTTCTGCCTCTCATAAAGAACTGGGATACTGTTCTTGTCTCACATATGCACTAAGCACATCACTATGGTCACTGTGCTGTAATCATTGCTGCTGCTCATTTGGAAACAGAACAACACCTTCTTTCGTTTGTGGAAAAACCCCTGGGCATAAAACTTTGGATCATTCTCCTCCAACTGGCTGCAAACAATATTATGTGCTGAGGATGCTGTTCTCTCCCGAGCAAACACAGCCATTAGATATCTTTGAGACTACAGCTAGAAGAGGAGTGGGCCATTGCAGCAGGATATTGCCTCTCCATCCTGAGTGCCATGGATGAGGCAGAAGAGGATCATAGCTGGTGGCACATCCAGAGTACCAAAATCCATGCTGATGGGCTGGCAGCACCTTCTAACAGCCTGGCCAAAGTTTTTGATCTTCTTTGCAGTGACAGGCTTATTGTTATTAGGGTTTATACCTATTGTAATGAATGCGTGGTTAGGATGCTTAAAGAATCACTGTCAAGGATAATGATAAAAAGCAGACTTTAACATAGATTTATGAAAGCGTAACAGAGTTTGATGGCAAGGTTCACTCTATTACTTACTACATGGATGAAACATTGTTGTGGTTTTAAGTAGCCAGAGTTTTTTTATTAGCTGGGGGGGCTAGGAGAGAGGCTTCTTTAAGAAGCTGCTAGAGTTTTTCTGTGCTCTAAGCTAGCCAAGGTCAGGCAACAACGCCTCTGTGATAACATATTTAAGAAGGAGTAGAGAAAAAAAGTCTGCGCAGAACATCATGGCCGCTTAAGAGACAGGAGGGTGAGCAATTTGATTAACACCAAGGTCAGAGAAAGGAGAAAGAGAAGATGCCTTAAACACTGGAATAGGGCCCCAGCAATCTGTGAGGAATCATAGGGGCAAAGATTCTTCAGCCTGTGAACCCGTGGAAAGACTGGGAGATTTTTCCACGCTGGAACAGAGACATGCCGGAAAAGAGAGGCCGTGATCCTGTGTTTGGAGCAGAGGGGCCTGGTGGAGCCCTGTGGGCCGTGAGAAGAAGAGACACTGGAGCAGCAGAGCAGCATTTCTTGGGACGACTGGTGGCCCGTGAGAAGCACTGAAGCACTGAGGCAGCTGAGCAGCCGGCACCTGAAATGACTGCACCTATGGTAAAGTGATTTACGTGACGACAGTACCTGNTTTTAGATCTATGTGTGGGCTCTCGGCTTTTAGCCAGAGTCAAACCATGACAAACATACATAAGAAAATCAGATTGGAATCAACTAAAAATTATTTCCAGAGATTGGAGTTGCAAAAGTTAAAAGGTGTAAAGGATATGGATACAAAAAGATAAGGGTATGAAAGGGTTTAGTAACACTTAATCATTGACTAATTTAATAGTTATAAAGTGATTCAATAGGACTTACTATCATTATAGCAATGACTTAACTGTATATGAATGTAACAACATTCATACTATAACCAATTCACACACGCAGAGAGGGACAGAAATATATACATCTATATCTATGTGTGTAAAGGTACTGATCAAAAATTCCCCTTGATTTCAGTGAAATACTCATATCGAATCCATTGTTTTTTCTCAACAGGCATGGGTTGCACCTCGCAGAGAGTATGCAAGGGTAGGGTATCAGCCTAGATCTCACTGTCAACAACGCTCTTTCAATCGTCACAAAGAGAAGAGCTGGCAGGCTTCAAGAGGCACCCCAGTCAAAGTTCCTGTGCAGTCATAGTGGGTCAGGAAAACTCAGAGGGCCTCACTAAAGACTGCTCTTCATGGAGTCACAAAGAGATTAGTTTTAGTCATCCATAGGTTTCTATCATTGCCATATCCCAAGTTAGTAAGTACTGAAGATTTTTCTCTTTTTCAAAAAGTCCAGTAACAATGACACCAGTAACAATTCACTTGAACTAATATTCAGGTAAGTGATTTACCAAGGCTAAGAAGGACAACGGTTCATCCATTGTTCCAGATTTTGGCCAGGCAGCTGATAGTCCTGTTACGGTCAGGCATTGCTCCTACCTTTACCATGCAAAATCTCCTGGTACAGGAAAGAGGCATGTCACCACTTAGCTTGTTTAGTCAAGTCTTATCGGGAGCTACTAAAATCATAGAGCAGGCTCAAGGGAGAGGGGGGAGAGGATGTACCACCACAATTCGCCCCATGACTAGTGTCAATCCATCATGTTCTACAGAGTGGTGGTGTGTTGCTTCTTTCCTCTGTCATAATAAACAAGTTAATACCATATTCCAGTTGTCGTTCTAGGTAAGTTTTCTGTTAGGATATCCAGTTGTATGAATTTTGTTAAACAGGATTGAATAGTACTATATATGTGAAGAAGTCATCAAAACAGTCTATCTGCCTGGCAATTCTCCACATTCTAGCATAGAGAGTAATATTCAATAGCACACCACAGAGCGGTGGTGTGTTGTCTCTTTCCTCTGTCGTAATAAACAAGTTAATATTCCAATTGTCTTTGTTATATNCGATGACACCAAACACCAAATAATATATATATATATAACAATAAACAATGAAGTCTCTCACTGGAAGACTGGAAGATCTAGAGTCCCCTCCAGAGTCCCAGGCTGATCGTGGGGGGTCCCCCCAGGCCAGATTGGTGGAAAAGGCCTCCCAGTGAGGTCTTGACACTCCTATGTCCCAACAAGTCCAGGAGATAAGAAGAAGAAGTCAAAAGTCCAGGAAAATGCAGAAGTCCAAGTCTCTTCCTTATGAAGAAAACAGGCAGCACTCTCGCTGGGAAAACTAGAAGGCCAGTGTCTTCCTCTCCCCTTTCAGCCCAGGCTGCCGGAAAAAAAACCCAAACCAAAACTGCACAGCAGCAGAGCAAAATTGACCTTGAAACAGTAGAATTGCTTTGAAAAGATTTCTCTAACTAGTTTTTTTTCTCTCTGCTCTTGGGGCTCAGTTTTAAAAGCACAAGATTCACTTTTTTTCCTGGCATAGAGAAGACAAATATGGGATATAAAGTCACCACAAGACAGGAGTATAAAATTTACAAGCTTGCAAAAGAGTGACCACAAAAGATCCCAAATACCTAAGGAAGAGCACGAAATGTTTATATTTTCTTGTTTCTCCCAATGCCAAATTTGTATTTTAAGGCACCAAATAAATACATACAGAAAATTAATGAATATGGTCCTACTGACTTCATTGGGGATTGAAAGCAGCATGTAAATTTTTAATTTGCATCTCAACAACCAAGTGCCTCCAGTAGTGTTAAAAACGCAGATTCAGAACTCTTTGTATTAAAATTAGATCAGCTGACAGATGGTTCTGAAGAGCAGGTGGGAGAATAATCACTCCTTCATAAAGTTCCCATGTCAATGAATTGCATAAACAAGAGAAAAAGAAATCTTTGGAAGAAATGTCAAGACCTGGAGGCAATGACAGGGTAATCCAGCTCTATTTGCCTACACAAGAGACTGAAAAATGTATGATTAGACTCAGATCTCATATTACATACATAATTATCAGCTAAAAATTGTTGATGGAGTTACTAGATATAACTCCACAGATAACAGGAAATATAGCCGTATCAGTTAGTGTATGTTATGGATATTAAACATTTGGTCTAAAATCTTTCAACTGTGGTTCATGGGCCATGAGTTCAAATCAGATATGAAGTTGTGACAGCTTTGATCCTGCTGTTCAACGTGTATAGGCGAATCATTGTGGGGCTTCAGTTTGTTGGATATTTTTTTAATTAAGGACTTTCACATATCTACTTCTATGAAATACTTCTGGTTAAATCTTTTAGTCACTTGGGATTAACCCAGCTATGAGCTACAGTCAGTAACAAAATGTTTTCACACTTTGTCTGGCCAGAAAGAGCGAGTCAATTCATACAAAAGCCAGTTTGGAAACTTCATGACCCAATAGTACTAGTATATTCTAGATATGGATGATACAAATTGCGTCAGAAACACAACTCAGGCCTTGCAAAGCAACAAAAAGAACTCAATACATTTTAGTGATGTTAAGACCACAGTTTAAATGAATATTATTTTGATTTTTTAAAATTTAAATAGGGAGCTTAGCAACAACCATATCTTACTTTCAGAGAGTATATAGACATTGTGAATTTTCCTAATGCAATACAGTGGTTTCTAATACATTATGCAAGCTCATGTTTACTTCATTTCCTGAACTCAAATGGCATGCTGAATTATTGGCTTCAATTCATTGAACTCCTATTCCTACTTAGAAAGATTTATCTTTTCATATGGAGCTTTAATCAAGACAAATTCTACCGCAGCAGTTGCCACACATTTTTTGCCATGTGCTATGTATTTAGTTCACCCAGAGCCTGCTTCAAAGAACTGTAATTTGAGTATTACATCACTTCTGTCATTTTGACATTATCTGAGGCCTGTTTTATTTTCAATTTCTTTTCCTCCCACCCCCACTAACATATTAATACGTAGAAGAGTGCGTACGTCTGTTTTATGCTCTGATTACCATCTAGCTTGCACTGCTGGTTTTGCATATACAGTAAATTTGAAGAAGATGATGTTAGCAAAATGTGAAAAAGCAGTACAAGAGATGTTTGGGTAGATTCATAAGGAATAGTTAGATTTACTGGCTCCCCAATATTTCCTATATTGAATTTATTTAAATCTGTGACTCATATACCACTTATGAAATAGTGACAAGCTTATGAATCAGCCAGCCTGCTATCTAAAAATTGTTATAAGTTCATTATCAAGCTGACTTGGAGGCACACCAAACAGATTCCAGCTGGATTGCTGTCATGATTTGACTCTGGCTAAAAGCCGAGAGCCCACACATAGAGCTAAAATTTCTCAGAGAAGGGGAAAAAAAAACCCCGACTTTTGTGATAAGGATTACAAGCAACCGTTTATTAACTACTTCACACAAGCAAAACAGGCTCTAACTTAGAATGCTAAGAATTTACTACAACTACAACTACTACTAAAATCAGAGCTTAAGAGTTTAAGGGTGAGCAGTTTGATAGTTGTTACAGATACCTTTCTTCCCCCACCCCTCCCTTTTAAGATCCTTCACCTTCCCCCAACAGCTCGGGAAGGCAGGTGTGTGTGTGGGGGGGTTACAATCAGAGGTTTTTCTTTGCTGCTGTTCAGAAGAGTGAGAGAGTCCCACCCCAGCTTTCCTCGTGGGGTCTTCTCCACGGAAACAGTCTGTTGCAAACTGCTTCTTAGTGGATTTGTTGCTAACAACAGTTTTTCAGGTACTGTCATCACGTAAGTCACTTTACCATAGGTGCAGTCATTTCAGGTGCCGGCTGCTCAGCTGCCTCANAAAGAGGCTCTAACTTAGAATATTAAGAATTCACTACTATTAAAATCAGAGCTTAAGAGTTTAAGAGTGAGAAGTTTGATAGATGTTACAGACACCTTCTCCCCCCATCCCTCCCTCTAAGATCTTTCTCCTTCTCTCAGCAGCCTAGGAAGACAAGAGTGGGGGCGGGTTGTGGTCAGACGCTGTTCCTGCGGCTGATTTAAAAGAGAAGCCCAACCCCAGGCTTTTCCTGTGGGGTTTTCTCCATGAAAACAGTCTGCTACAAAACTGCTTTGTTTTATTATCACTATACTGACAACAGCTTTTCAGGTGTTGTTGTCATGTAAGTCTCTTTACCATAGATGCAGTCATTCAGGTTCTGCTTGGCTGCTTCAGTGTAGGTTCTTACGGGCCACCAATTCTTCCAAGAAATGCTGCTCTGCTGCTCCAGCATGAGTCTCTTCTTTCCACGGCCCACAACACTCTATCAGGCCCCCCGCTCCAGACACAGACATCAAACGTCCTACAGGATCACAGCCTCTCTTTCCCAGCTCTTATCTGCTCCAGTGTGGAGTCTTCCAGTCTTCCACAGGTTGCTGGGGCCCTATTTCAGTGTTTAAGACATCTTCTCTTTTTCCTTTTCTCCTACCTTGGTGTTAATCAAACTTCTCACTCTACTCTAAGTGGCCAAGATGTTCTGCCTAGCTTTTTTTCCCTTCTCCTTCTTAAATATGTTATCACAGAGGCAGTACCAGCTGACCTTGGCTAGCTTGGAGCTAAGAAATTTCAAGCAGCTTCTTAAAGAAGCCTCTCTCATAGCCCTCCCAGCTAATAAAAAAAATCTGGCTGCTTAAAACCACAACAGTGTATTAAATGATGTTCAAAATCTGTTAAAATGTTATTCAGGAACTTTCCACCTGCTTCTTTTGTTCAGAGTTGAACATTGCTTGGAGATTTTGTGTTGGTTGTTTGTTTTTTGTTTTGTTTTGTTCTGTTTTTCCTGAAATAGAAATCACAGAAATTGAAAAAATACTTGAGAACTCATTTTCTGGCTTTATCATAGAAGTTTTCACTATATTGAGGATATTTACACTCTATAGAGTAGCTGTGTTATCCTGCCAACACAGATGCAAGTGCCCGGGATAGAACTGCTTGTCTGTAGACTAGCTTTGCAATCTGTAAATCAAGGACTGCAATGTAGCACTAAGGTACTCCTGATGGTCCAGTATTTACAGTCTATCTGCACTCTTGTTTTTCTCAAAAAACAGTGAATCTCTCTGATGGGATTTGAGAGCATAACAGGATCTCAGACAAAAGATTCAACAACTTTGAGGACATGATAATGGCAGTCCTTTGTAAAGTCTGCAGGGGAGGGTTGTTGTGGTAGAGGAACTACATCAAAAGTCAGCTTTGAGCAGCTGTTTGCTTCATGATCTGTAACAAATGAAGTCCCATTATATTCATGCAAAGAAACATAAGCATAGTGCAAACCCAAGTCACGACTACTGTACAAGTGGCAATGTCATTCCAGTGAATATGTTAGAAAGGCAAGTTTTGAGACTGTTTAATATAATAGGCTTCAAGAATTTCTTGAAATTAAAATGTGGTCTAATTTGTCATGTAGATACAGCCTCTAGATAGCTGCACTGAGCCTAACCAGGCTATTACTCTCTCTGCCACAATTCAGGCCACTATCAGCGTTTCGAATGGTACAGCTAATCTCTAGACATGCTAGAGAACATTATTAGTTAAGCTACTCTGAGACACACTTACCCCAGTCCAACTACCTCTGACTTGGTAAATCACTAGGCAAGTCACAGGAAGCCAGATTTTCAAAAATATCTAAGTACCTATGGGACCAAAAGGGATTTTCCAAAGCTTTCTTAGAGCCTCAATGGCATTAAAATAATTAAGCATTGTCAAACTCCCTGTAAGAGACAACCTGTGTCTAAGGTCTTAGGCTACTT
Organism: Calyptomena viridis; assembly: GCA_013390005.1. Lineage (NCBI taxonomy): Eukaryota > Metazoa > Chordata > Aves > Passeriformes > Eurylaimidae > Calyptomena > Calyptomena viridis. The sequence continues at coordinate 45,774 of WEIV01003154.1, forward strand.
TGTACCTTTGAAAGCCTTTCACCTCTTTTTTTTTTTTTTTTTTTCTCAGCTACTCCTTTCAAATGGGAAAGCAATATTTAAAATCACGAACACATATAGTCGCTTGTAACAAGCTTTTAAAAGATTAAGTAATCGCAGGTAACAGACACAATGTTGCTGTTCTTAGTCCTCAAATAATTGGACGGACTTCTGGCCTCAGGCAATGTTGAATATCTACAAAGTTTCTTTTTGTTATATGCCCAACAACATTTGAATTTTATCGTAGTCCCACCCAGTCTTGAAGAAGCTCGTTTTAAAACCATAGCAAAACTATGATCAAAGGGTTTAAGTGTCCTGAGTTGTACCATTTGCTATAAAATTCCATCAAAGAAGACATCTGAAATACAGACGCAAGCATTACAGGAGACTTGCTCCTGTTGTGCTCCATATTTTTTATTACTCTGTTGTGTCCCTTTAAATGCATTCTCTTTCCTGTTTCCATGAACCTGCCAGCATTAGAAATCTTTGGGAGCTTTCTGTAGCTCTAACAAAAGGGAGAAAGAGCTCAAGCCATAATAAAAAGCACAGCTAACACATTCACTTTGTGGAAATATGTTCTGAAGTGAAAGCTTTACTTTCATTTAGTTCAATATCTAAAACGAGACCATATTCAGTTCCTTCCTGTCCATTGCTCTGTTTCCTCAGTTGTGGCAGAATGGAAGCTGCATCTATGATGTCTCTTCTCACAGACCTCTTACAAGTGACGGACCAGCACTTTTCCCTGGAATCCCACTACTCATCTTCAGACTTTTTCTTAATAAGTAGGAAAAAGACAATTTGAGTTTTGGGAATAGCCTGTGCAATACTTGGGAGAAGGGAATAAAGAACACGCCTGGGAAACAGGTGAAAATATTTTATATAAACAGGTCTAAAAGCATTGACCCATTTAAGACCTTTTGATTTTGAGGGTGCAAATTTAATTCCTTTTTGAGACTGTGGACAACTTCTGACTCCGTCTGTGGTATAAAAAACCAAAATCCTACCCTTTGGAGCAAACAAACAATGGATTGAACTGCCCTCCAGCTTTCTTCCTCAGCATATCTCTATCTTGATCCTTAAATTGACTTGTCAAGCTTCTTTATTATAGCAGACATTTCGATCATCTACCCCTGAATACCTCTGTGATGAAGCACTAAGTGACAATCAGCTACCTGAAAATTTTAATATTAGCTAAAAAGGAAGAGCAACCATGCAGCTTTGCTACTTTTTTGTTCTGGCTTTTATTTCTATTATCTGCTCTCCCTCCAAATAAACTCCTTGAATTTATGTCCCTTCATCTCATTGGAAATCCTCAGATACTGCTCATATCCTGAATTCCTCATGTCCTGATCCTGCTGTTCTCGAGGGGTGTTGTACACTTTACAGGCTCAGCCAATAGTTATCAAATCAGGGGTAAATGTGCTGCATCAAAAGATAACANAAGTTGAAACTATTGAAACACCTCAGTGGAATGAAGGAATTCAGGATGAGAAACTTATTCCCTTAAAAGCTAAACATGAAGAGAAGGCACTTCACTAGTCAAAATTTCTGCAGCTTGAAAAAGAAAATAATAAAAGTGAATAAATAGGGCCTATGTGGAAGTATAGGCTCTTTCTGTTTTTATACTAGCTAAATTAACACCAGCTAGACTAGAAGCTTTCCCAGATCAAAGGCTAGTAATTGCATACTCTATTCCTTTAACCAATTTTTTTTCAAATTATCTACTGTGTACTGATGTGCAAAAGAAACACATCAATTACTAATAAAAAGAATGTCTGATATTATCTAATGAGTGGAAGCTAGAGGTCATCCTGAGAATGCAATGTTTAATAGAAGGCTTAATTACTGAACTAAATAAATATCCTTCATTGTGTTAACCTCATGACCATACTTATTTTTATTTGTTAGAATAAATGATTCCTGCTTAGACAGTGTAAATAGATATGCTAAGACTTTCCTAGGTTTGTTACTTAGTGCAAATGCTGATGTGCAAACTGCAAGACTCTGAAGCACATGCATAATCAATAATGCATCTAGCTGCTTTTTGGCTGAGATCAATTGTAGTATCTGTTAGATCTAGCCTTCCAACACCTTGCCTTGAAACAATTATTCAAGCATGCCAGGGCAAGCTGTGTTACATTAACTTCTTCCTGTTAGTAATAGAACAGACAGCAAATGCTGTTTGCCATATAGATACCATACAGTACAACACCCCCTTTGAAAAAACGGCTCACCAAATTATTGTTATTTACTGGTAACAATATTTTTATACTCTTCCTTATGTTTACATAAGCCAAATAATTTAAAAGATTTATTGTTCCTCCTATCTTTTTTTCATTTTTAGAGGCATTTACAAAATAGAGAATACTCTGTACACAGAAAGTCAGTGCATATTTTTTTGTGGCTTGGACATTTCTTCTTTGGTTTTAGGACTTCATTTAATTTGTATTTCCTATTTAAGAAGAGAGAAGGATCACACTAATGTTTGCTGGCATTTCAGATATGTATTGAAGAGACAGAATAACTTTTTGTAATCAATAGAAAAATTCCTACCCTTTTGGTCTAGCAAAGAATATTCACAAAGCAGGCTTTAGGTTTTGGAAAGTAGGTAGCAATTGTGGACCTTTGGGCTGCTATTTTAAGAGTGGGAAAATATTCTGAAAATAATGAAGAGAAACAAATGAGAATGATAAATTAAAACATTAAACACTAGAGTAATTCAAGAGTTGTGAGACTGCCTGCGTATTCCAAAATTATACAAATGTAACTAAGGGCAGAATAAGGCTCATGGCTCTTTTAAATGTTGCAGTACTGTATCTTCTCAGTCAATGAACAGCCAATTGACAATAACTCTGGACTAGTTTGTTCTAATTAAGGACTTTCAGTGACCTTGTATTCACACCAATCACTCACTAGTTATCCAGTTTGAAAAGTGAATATAATTTTCAAAGTATGATAGACCCACATTCTGCTCTTTCTCCATGATACAAAATTCATTTAAAGTGTGTTGGTATTATCATGCACTATCACTTCTGGAACAACTAAACTGAAATCTGAAGATCAATTTGCCAGGTGCCTTACATCTAGCTCAGCCTCACACCTGACAGTGCTCATTGACATAGTGATGTTTCCAAAAAAAAAGAAATCTATGTGTTGATTCTGTCATTCTCTTCCTAGCTTTAGTATGTAGTCTATGAAACTAATTTTCAGGCTGGATTAATTCTTAATCTAGCAATGAGTAGAGGTATACAACAATACTGAAACGTTCATAAATTTTTATACAATAAATTGTAATTATGCAGACATGGCTAAGAAGATGATGGTGTGTCAAACAACTACTGTAAATTATACAGTGAAATTAAAAACTCTTATGTGTTAAGCAATAAACATTGCAATAAACTGAAGTTAAGAATAATGTCACTGTTTACTACAGTATGTTTTAATTCTATTTAAAATCTATTTGTTGTTTGTTTTTTGGGTTTTTTTTTTCCCCAGTGTATTTTTATGATGACTTCTTCCTAATCAAACCAAATTTACAGTCATAATTTCTTTGTATCTGCTCTAGGAAATGGTTTGTATTTGACTGTAGCTTCTGTGGTTTTTTAATTTGTTTCTTTAGCACTTCCTAGAAGGAATGCTTCTCATCCCTTCTACTGTGGATGGCATACTCTTTCTTTTCTTCTGCAAAGAGAGTACACACAAACATAAATCAACCTAAATCCTCCTCAGAAGCTAAGATATCCAGTTCTTCTCCAGTATGTGTACTGGTAACTTTTCATTACCTTAAGACTGAACATGTCTGAATCGTCCCCATCTCTGATTTTACTTTCCATCATTTCTGATCATCTCCATCCACTTTTCAGCCCGTTAGTCAGTCTAACAGCCTGGAGACTTCTAGAATTACAAAGGTCTCATAACAAAACTGTGTCAATTTTGTTACTATCCTCTGAAAAACACCAAACAACCCCCCTCCCCCCCCGACTTCTTTTTCATTCCACAGTGCTATTTTCAACACCATTCAAACTCTTCTTGATCACAAAACCAACAGATCTGTGGCCTCAATAAATGCAATATTGTCATTCCTGTGGATATTCGACAAGCTGTTTTGCAGTTCATTCTCTCATCACTTTAAATACTGTTTCCCTCTTTACCTGTTTTTCAGTTATTTTTTACTGTGGTTTCATTTTTAAGAACCACAAAACTTAGTTGCCCCTTATATATTTTCTTTCTTTTAATATGATGCAATTGAGTTGCATATGTTTGATCAGCCTGTAACATCAGCTTTGCTGTCATTCTTGTTAGATTTTCATACTAAAGGGAAGAAGATTACTATTCTTTCCATATTGTGACAAATAAAACATATTAGAATAACATCAGCAGAAAATGTAATAAATATATTAATACAGATATATATCAGATATTTTTTCACTTCATCTACATGAGAAAAGCAATCAAAATTTCATTAATATGTTGCAGACTTCTAAGAATTTTGCAAGTTAAATATTTACTGCCTTTTATTGGCTAATGGAAATTATTATTGCAATGTCTGCCAGAGAGTGTTAGTGGTAATTCTTCAGCGAAACTGGTGGAAAAGACCAAGCAAATAACCTCCTAACCATGCTCCAAGGAGGTTTGTAAATCTATTCTATGTTAAACAAGAATATAGACATTGTTTGAGAGTCAAACAAGAACCAGGTAGAAAAATATTTTTTAAAATTAAATAATTTTGCTCACTTCTTTACAGTTAAAATTTAATAGAAGATTTCTACTGAAATAAACGACAAAAAATTCAGTAGGGAAGCAAGACTATTGTCCACTTCATGATGTCAACATTTTCATTGTTTTGCTTTTTAGGCTGAACCAGCCAAAGGAAGTTGTATTTATGTAAAAAGACATATATTGCTTTATGCAATTAGACATATGCACAGCAACATATTCAGTTTTTTATTTCTTTTAGACTTGATTAAAAATGACAAAAATCTCTGAAATACTATAAGTTATGGCAACATGAATAACTACATTCTACCTTCTGGATTAGGTAGCTTTGTTTCTTGAGCCCAAATTCTCTGAAACTTTCTTCCAGTAATAAACTATAATGAGTCTAGTCATTATGAGAAGTCAAAGAGTTTTTTCTAGTGGATTGCTGTTGTAATAGCTTTACAGAATATTTTATAGATGCATTCTATTTCTATAACTAAGAATTTTGATCACAGAGCAACTGAAATTAACAACAAATTTTAGTGGATATTAATAGGTTCGCAATTAAATCCTAGCTAGATACCAGTGTTGATAAAGTGAAACCTTCCCAAGTAATATAGCGTATGTTGCATGTACTTTAATTGAAACTGGAGAATACCTGATGTCATGAGTCATGCAATGTTCTTTCTTTTCTAACTCATATTTTTGAGATAGTGTATTGTGTTTAACTTGACACAAAAATGATATAGGTTAGTACTCATTCAAAAAGGAGGCTACCTTTCCCTTCTCTCCCCACCCCCACTTCATGAGACTTAAAAATTACATCTAATAACTTTTACTGATTTATCTAACTGGTATATCTTCTTGCCTAGTACTATCCTGGGGTACATATGTTTGCATGTAATTTTGCTTCTAGGCCCTTAGCCTCACGGTTTACAATAATTCATATGAACTGCAAAAACATAGACGAGTCCTAAATATTTTTTGGCATGGGACAGAAGAATAACTTCTTTGAATTTGGGCTATATGCTATTTCACTAATAGCATTTCACCAGCTCAACTTGTGTGAAGATTTGAGTTTTTTACTGTACAAGTTGGACTACAGCAAGCATAGTGAAAATTAAAGTAAGTTAACACTTGTAGCCAAGCCTGTTAAAATTAGCTAACCAAATGATATTAAATCATTCATCTGTTTGTTACATTATCCTGAAAATAATAGTGGTAATGCAATTTTACTGACTATGTTTTATAGAGCATGCTGTTTATAATTTTATTTTTTAATTTCCAGAGTGTAACTTATGGTTATTTGTATTGTGCTGTTTTATTTACACAAATATGCTTTCTTCGCCTTTACATATTTAATTATCAAGTTATTATTTTTAAGATTACTTCTAAAGAGACTGATCAAGATATTTCATTTCTATGTCCATTTTATGGTAAACAACTTGTAACCTCAGAGTCATCTTTAGTTTCTTTTGGCCCTGTTAATAACAGGAGAGTTAGCTTCTTATCTGGGCTGTACACATTACCTTGAAACATGAAGTTCTAGATTCAAAAAAGAAGACTGTCAAGATTTGTTCTCCTATTTTTCCCCTTTAACTGCTCAGTTCAAGAGTCATAAAGTCAAGCCATTTATGTATCTCATACAATGTATGACAAAAGCCAGATCCCAAGAGCGCAGTCTGTCAACAACCAATACATGGAGCACAGCTCTCAGGAAACAGTGAAGTCAGCCAAGGTTTCTCTTATTCCACTATTTCAGAGAGGCTGCACAAGACCTATATTCACAGTTCAAAGCTCATCACACCATTCATTCTGGAAACAGGATGGAAACAGGAATGGATGGAAATGGAAATGTCCCACTCTTTGTATTCAAACAATGGCAGCAATGGTAGTAGTTGAAATACTAGGAAGCGAAAAATGTGGATCCTAGACCTCCTTCATCCTGAAGCCATTCAAAGCACATCTCTTGGCTCCTAGAAAGAAGTCTAACATTATTTTGTGGCCTACATGAATGGAAAGCATCTTCCATCTCTCCCACAGAAGTAAAAAAACCAGTGGCAATCCAGTTTTCAGGGAATCATAAAGGCTGATGACACAGAGAGATCTGTTTAACTGAGGAGTCCTTTCCATAAGATATGAGCATCCTAGGTATCTAGCCCTGGATCTAGGGATTGCTTATGCATCCTGAATTAAAGTCACACAATAGCATAAGCAAACAGTGTTTGAGAAAAAGAGATAAAAGCCAATCAAACTCAAAGAAATTTATACCCTCTTAAGCACCTAAGTGCTTAGATAAAACTTTGTAGGTAACTCATGAGAACTTCAAAATTTCGTTTTGTTGCACTTAAGGCACTTACATCTTTTAGTTCTGGATTCAGGACCTAATGGATGTGATTGAGCAATTTAGGAAGACACTTACATAAATATACTGTAGAACGGGATTTATGTAACAGAGATTAATGCCAAATTATTATCATATAAAGAGAGGGGAAAAAATTCTTTCAGAAGAGAAAAGAAGCAGGGTTTTTTTTTAAAGTTCCTGCTATCATGCCTCAAGTATTTTAAATAAAGTTGATGAGAGACTCCACTGAAAAAAAATTGTCCCAAAACTCAGCAAGACAATCCTTGCTATACTCATGTGCTGAAAGACAGTATGGTGGGGAAGAAGACCAACCTGACTAAACAGAGAGCTTTGGCTTGAACCCAGGGAAGAAACAGGGACTATACCACCCCTGGAAGAAGGGGCAGGAAACTTAGAAGTACTACAAGGATGTTGTGAGGTTGTTGAGGGAGGAAATTAGAAGGGCCAAAGTGTTGTTGTATGGGGGTCGGAGCGGTGAAAGAATGATGAGGAGGCAAGGTTTCATGAAGTTTCTCAGGTGTTCATTAAACCACTTTTGTGCACTCACATTCTATAGCCTAGCCCTAACTAAACTGTCTCTACTACATCTAAACCTAATCCTATACCTAGCTTACCTTTCTAGCAGACCCTGTGCCCATGCCCCCAGACAGCATGTCTGGCTGGACCTGGACATGTCTGTTTGCCTGGTCAGATGTCTCACAGCCAGGCAGAGTGTTTGCTCTTCAAGATATCTGCAAGATGTCTGCCTTCTTCTTCCTACACAGTTACAACTATATAACACACTATATTGTTTCCATTAATGAACCAATGACCTGAAGGTCAGCTTCTCCTTGTCTGATCACAGGAATCAGGCCATGTCCATGGGACACAGCCAGTCACAGCCTCTCTGCCAGACATGCTCAGGCCAAAAGTGGCCTGCTACATCATCCGTACCAAAGCCCAATGCAAATTTATCTAGATACTGATATAAAAACAAGAAACAATTTTTCTCTAAATACACTAGGAACAAAAGGAGGGAAAAATAAGAATCTCCATCCTTTATTTTACATGGAGGAAACATAGTGATAAAGGATGAGGAAAAGGCTGAGGTGCTTAATGCATTCTTTGCCTCAGGTTTTAGGAGAAAGATCAGTTATCCTCAGGGCACCCAGCCCCCTGAGCTGCAAGACAGGAGTGGAGAGCAGAAGGAAATCCCCACAGTCCAGGAGAAAATGATCAGTGCTCTACTATACCACTTAGACAAACACAAGTCTGAAGGGCCAGACAAGGCTCACCTGAGGGTACTGAGGGAGTTGGTGACAGTGCTCACTGAGTCACTTTCTGTCATTTATTGGCAGTCATGGATAACTGGAGAGGTTGGCTAGAAGTTGGTAACTGGGACTCCCATTTACAAGAAAAGTCAGAAGAAGGATCAAGGGAACTACAGGCCTGTCAGTCTGACCTCAGTACTGCATGCCATTACACAACATGCGCAGGATAACCAGTGGGTCAGGCCCAGTCAAGCATGGATGCTACGGTGCCTTCTCTG
>WEIV01003155.1:0-10831 GCA_013390005.1 Calyptomena viridis
TGGGAGAAGATCTGAAGAAATAAGGTAAGATCAAATAAAGGCATTTTAGCATGTAGTCATTGTTATCAGCAAAGTCAGTATTCAACTGCCAGCACTCACCCAGACATGCAGGCTACAATCAAGAAGCTCTGTAGAACGTGTGGGGTGTTGCTTAAAATTGATAAAAATAAATATAATAGTAAGTATAGGAATAAGTGACTGAATGTATTTTTAGATAAAACTATTACACGATGGATTTTTTGCTAAGTCATGCAAAATGTATGTAATGAGATAAGACTGAACTTGTTTACTTGTGTGTATAAAAGGCTCCCAGAACTAATGTATGTTGGACACGTACATGGAGGTGCAGCCCCTACATGTTCCCAGCGCTGAATAAAGGTGTGTTTTAACTATACAGTGCGTACTGTGTTGTAGATTCCTTTGAATCAGTATTTCATCAACTGCATTGGCTTGTTCCATTAAAAAAAATTAAAGCTGCTAAGTTCTTAAATCAGGAAGTGCATCTCTCTTGGCATGGTAAAACAGCAAGTCGAAGGCATGCTCTGCCTGTACATGACTGTAATTTATGCTTTTGCTCTCATAAAGGGTCTGCTTGCGTTTAATACATGTGCTTAAGTCCCATTAACATTAATAGGAGCTGAACCCAAGCAGGGAGGTTTAGATAGAACATTAAGAAAAATTTCTTCACTGAAAGGGTTGTCAAGCTTTGGAACAGGCTGCCCAGGGACATGGTGCAGTCACCATCCCTGCAGGGATTTAAAAGAGGTGTACATGTGGCACTTAAGGACAAGGCTTAGCAGTAGTCTTGGCAATGGGTTGGACCCGGTGATTAAAGGTTTTTTCTAACATAAATGATTCTATAATTAGCTGACACTGAATTCCCTAAATGCTGCCTTGAATTCTAAAGCCAAGACTCAGTTGCCGCCTCTACAGCTGATCAGTGCCTCACCACCTAGAGCTGTTTGCCTCTTTTTTGGCCACACAGCAGCCAAAGAAGCCTTTTTCCAGGGCTGGAGCACTGCAGTCATCCTCCTGTTATGCAGGCTGAGGGCTGTGCACAGGGGTGGCTGGTGGGAGGAGTTCGCTTCCTCAGAAAAGCACCGCAGGAAAGAGACTCATCAGCAAGGGATGTTTTCTGCTTAGCTTACAGTGTAATGAGCCCAAGTCCCTGGGTGGAGAAAAGAGGGGTGACAGGAGGAGATGTGGAGTCAGGAGAGGAACAACTTGTTTCAGGCAACAAATCGGTTGCTAACTCTGATCCAAAGCCATTTGCATAAATGATGTTGGCTCAAAGTGTGTTAAAATATAAGGCATTCTGTAGACAGCTGCCCAAGGGAATGCTAATTAGCTGGCAGGCAATTAATAATTAATCAGACTTTTGTTCATTGTGAAGACAGTGTTTTCTTTGGCAGCTTCATAATGTTCTGAGTTAGCCTTGCTTTTCTTTCGCAGGCTGATATCATCATGCTGGAACTGGGTTTTGCAGTGACATGCTTCTCCCTCCCTCTGGCATCCAGCTTGCCCTGTCCACATGTGCAGCCTAGGCCACGACCTCGGTCTTGGCAGGGCTCTGACAGCCCATTTAACAGTCAAAGGCTGGAAAGGGAGTTGCTGCTGTACTATTTTTAACCAGCTGGACAGTTAAATAATTCAGATGCAGACACACACATAGTGGTCTGAGCTGTGCCTGAGATCTGAGAGGGGAGAAGAGTATTGTATCCCCCCTGCTAGGTTTGCTTGATCTTATCAAGCATGGGTTCCCAGGCTCTTTAACATCAACACAAAACAAAAACTAAGCTTCCAGAAATGAAATCCCTGCCCCACTGATGTCAATGAGACTCCTGGCTCAGACTGCAATGGAGTCTGGATCACACTTAGCTACAAGGCATGAACTATTCAGTATTTCCTTGCTTTCTAATGCTGCATAACTCTTTTTCCATGACAATAAAACATAGTTACGGTGAGTAGAGTCCAGAATGGAGAGTGTCAAAATTTCTGGGGAAAAAAAGGATTAATTTCAAGAAATCTCTTTAGAAACAGGATGCTCCATGTATGCCTACTTGAATTGAGGAATGCGGACTCCGAAAAACTTCAAAAGCTTGCAAGCAGTTATAAAAATTTATTGTCCCGGCAGAGAATGAGAAAGAATTTTCACCTATACCCATTCCCCCTCCCGAATTAGCCAACCATGCTTAAATGCACCTAAACTATACATATGTATGACTACCTTATGAATATACATCATATTTCCAGGAATGTGGTGCTGTGTGCATGGAGTTGAGAATGGTTTGTTCCCCTGTTTGTTGGAATGGTATGTTCTGTCAAAATCTACACCCTCCAGTTCTGTCAATCCCCCCAGAAACCCACCCTGTGTTCCAGATATTTCCCTGTCATTTCCCTTAAACCTTGTCTCTCATTTGCCCTGAGAATCNCTCCCAGCACAACACAGGAATAGGCATTGCATATTAAAATTAATTCCAAGAACTGATTAGCATAGGTTTCCTCCCCATCCCTGCCCCAACCCTGCCCCTTTGGGGGGTCCTGGTGGTCATAGGAGAGGAAGACCATAGTCTTCCTCAGAGGCCTTATCAGGACCCCTGACCGAGAGAACAGCCTGTTACAAGCATAGCTAAACCACAATCTTGTTTGGTTCTCTGAGGTGCCAAAGAGTCTCATGTGTCCCATGCTATCTCTCTCCCTGTCTGGTTGTGCTTTTGTTTTTCTTCTGTTCTCATTCCTACCTTATCTCTACATACTAGGCCAAAAGGAGAGAAAGGAAAAAATACTGCATACAGCTTAGCTTTATAGATTTCTTTAAAACTTATATTAAAATACTTAACCCCTATTTCTAAATTTCTAAATCATACTCCCCTTGATTTTGAACTAAAGAGAAATGCACAGAAAAATAGTTCCTCCCATCTTTTCAGCCCAGTCATCTCCCCAGCTGTCCTGTGGAGTTGTACATAACTCAATGAAAAGCTGTCCCTCTCAGGGATGCCAGGGAGAACCACAAGTCCTGCCACCAACCTGCTCCAGGGTGGTCTCCTCTCTCCACTGGGCCATAGGTCCTGCCAGGAGCATGCTCCAGTGCAGACTTCCCACGAGGTCACAGCCTCCTTTGGGCATCCCCCTGCTCTGGCATGGGGTCTTCCAGATCTGCTCCATCGTGGACCTTTACAGGCTGCATGTGAACAGCCTGCCTCACCATGGTCTTCATCATGGGTATAGAAACTACGCTGGGGGCCCCCAGGGGATTTATAGACAAAGGGATACCGATGGTTGAAATAAACTTATCACAACAAGCTTAGTTTGGGAACTCTGCCTTGTCCTCCATGTTCTCTCTTCTTCTCCTCCTCCCAGAGCGAGTCCCCTTTATTGATACATCTCTCGTGATTTACAGTACATCTTGTGAGAAAGCTTAGCTGTCTCAAAAAAACCCTTATTCTCCTGCCAATTAGAGAGTGAAGCCCAATCAGCCTTTTCCAAGTAATCTTTTGGCCCCCATGTTCTCAGCTCTTATTTACATTCTTTCACAGTGTTTCAAGGATTCTTTGGTCCTAAGATTAGAACATTCATAAAACATTCACGCACGCTAAGAACATGAGGCCTCTTCTGGGATCAAATCTCACTTATCCTTTTTTATCAATTTAAGGTTGAGACAGCTATGCCAATATGTGACAGCAACAATGGGCTGCAGGGGAATCTCTGCTTTGGTGCCTGGAGCACCTCCTCCTCCTTCTCCTGTTCTGCTGACCTTGGTGTCTGCAGGATTGTTTTTTTCACGTTTTCACTCCTTTCTCTAGCTGCAGTTGCAAAGGCATTTTCCCCCACCTCACCTTCTTAAATCTGTTATTCCAGAGGCACTACCACCATTGCTGATGGTGAATCTCCTGGCAACTTCTTATAGAGATCACCTCTGTAGCCCCCCTGCCACTAAAACCTTGCCATGCAAACCCAATACACTCATCCACCAAATAAAAGGCACAAACTCAGTCTTTAGGCATGAGGGAACCCACAGAGGAGCTCAACTTTGAAAGACAAATACACAGCAAATCAGGCTTCACTGATCCTGCTGTTAATAGGGCTACTTGTTTCCTTTGATTCCTGTGTTAGCTCAGCTGTGTTTTGGGACTGAACAAGATCTTTCCACTAGTTCAATTTCAAACACGTGGTAAATGACTGTGCCTGAAGCACCCAGGGTTCACAGGTGGTCTCTGTGCAGAGACCAGAGTTGTTTCTGCTGCTGAGATCAGGCAAAACACAGCTCCTTGTTCCAGCATAACCAGCACCCGCTGTGTTGTTGGAACCCAGCGGACGTGAGGAGGAGGAGGTTGTGAGTCCCTCGTGCATTCCAGGTTTGAGGTTCTTCCTGTGTCTCCATGACCCAAATCATGACATTTACTAACAGAGGTGTGTGAAGTCTTGTTAAAAGAACACAGCTTGTGATGATCCTCAGTGGCTTTAATGAATCATTTGTGGCCAGGGTGACTCAGCCAAAGCAGGCTGGCAGCCGGCAGCTGGGCAGAGGAGCCTGCTGGAGGCAGGGCCCTGACAGCACATACAGACAATGTGTGCTAAAAGCACGGCATTTTTTAAAGACCAGCTGTAACCTGTGCGAGGCCTGCATATTTCTGAAAGCCCATTAGTAGAATGCCAGCAAGGAAAAGGAATTTGGCATCAGAGTTGCATTTTTCTAGCCAAAAGTATAGGCAAGTGGGTGGGAAGGCTGGACATCCAGAGTTCACATTTGCAAATGGAACTGGTAGTACCCTTGAAAAATGCAACTCTAGGTTTACCAAATACCATTTCTTTTTCTACAACTGCATGATACCTTCCTCCTGAGCTGCAAGAAGACATTCCTCTGGGAGGCAAAAACCCTGCCTGTTTGAGAGCGTGTGCAAAATAGGGTGCTATGCCCTGTACAGTGCAGAAGTTCAATTTTCAGATAATAGGGGATATCTTATCTAATACTACTGGCAGGGTCTCCTGAGAGTCCACACAGCAAAATTCACCTGCTTAGTTTGGTGAATTTAAATCACCAGGGCCACACCGACAAAAATCCCCTGTGCAGAACGTCATTCTGATCTAAAATCCTTGAGTAATTATCCTTTAATAAAGTCACTTAAATTTTAGAATAGAATGTCCATGTGGAGAAGTTATGCAGGCACAGCTATAACAGGATAATTATTTTGTTATAGCTATGCCAGTCAATTTCTCAAGGTGTCAGTCACATGGGAAAGTTTAAATTATGTATTTTTTACAGTCTCCAGCAATTCTTTATTTTTTAATGCCCATTAGTGCTTGACTAATGCTGAATGAGAGTGGAAATTCTCCAGGACAAAGACAGTTTCCGTGTGGTTATCAAAGGAATTTGGATCTATCCCGTTAAAACTAGTATGTAATGAATTGTCAGTGATTGGGAGTTTATAGCTGAATTGACTGGGAATTATCAAGCTGCTGTTTACTAAATTCAACTCAAACAGCTGAAATTTGTAAGAAAACAAATTTGTAAAATCCTTATTTATGTGTTAAGAATCCTTAAGATTTTTTAAGTGTACATACGTAATCAGATTAAGATACAAAATTCTCTTATTCCCTGTTATGGTTTGACTCCGGCTAAAATGCCAAGAGCCCACATATAGATCCAAAATTTCTCAGAGAAGGAAAAAAACTTCGACTTTTGTGATAAAGATTACAAGCAACTGTTTATTAACTATTTCACAAGCAAAACAGGCTCTAACTTAGAATATTAAGTATTAACTACTACTACTAAAATCAGAACTTAAGAGTTTAAGAGTGGGAAGTTTGATAGATGTTACAGACACCTTTCTCCCCCCACCCCTCCCTTTTAAGATCCTTCACCTTCCCCCAACAGCATGGGAAGGCAGGTGTGTGTGTGGGGGTTACAGTCAGAGGTTTTCTTTGCTGCTGTTCAGAAGAGTGAGAGGGAGTCCCACCCCAGCTTTCCTCATGGGGTCTTCTCTACGAAAACAGTCTGTTGCAAACTGCTTCTTAGCGGATTTGTTACTAACAACAGCTTTTTCAAGTACTGTTGTCACACAAGTCACTTTACCATAGGTGCAGTCATTCACATGCCAGCTGCTCAGCTGCTTCAGTGTGGGTTCTTCCAGGCCACCAGTCCTCCCAAGAAATGCTGCTCTGCTACTCAGCGTGGGTCTCTTCTTCCCACGGCCCACAGGGCTTTATCAGGTCCCTCTGCTCCAGCAAATGTCCCACAGGNAACCGCAACATTCCCACACAGTATTGGAGGTTCGATATTTCAACATAGGACTTTATACGTAATCATAACAATTTTGGTGGTGTCTGAAACAGCTTAGTTCCTGAGAAAGTTGTTGCAAGGTATATGCATTATGATTCATTATTAATTTTGGTGGAAATAGTCCTTTAGGATAAAACTGCACCTGTCAAAGGACAGTGGCATATATGAGATTTCTACAGAGATATGCCAGAGCTAGCTTGAGTCTGGAGATTAAAGCATGGTAGGAATTAGGAGCTTGGCTCCCCTCAGAGCTGTGTGTTGAAATGGTAGATGTAGCAAACAGGTGCCAACTGAATTTGTCGCAATCATATTTGAATCTAAATTGAAGAGTTACCAGAACAGGGAAGGCAAAAAATCTCAGTGAACATGAATGCACCATGTGGTTCCTGCACGCCAGGCTGGGCACACAGCAAGCTGCCTGGGGAGCTGAGGGTTCTGCACAAGGAAGCAGACCTGATACGTCCTTAATAGAAAGCATGACTCAAAATGAAACCTGCCTATGGCCGTCAGCTGTTTTACAGCAAAACATTACCTGATTACATGTATAACATCTCCCTTCTTGGAGAAAGTGTTGGGTTTGAGGGAGAGGATGCCAATATCCAAGTGGAGGTGCCAGCTGGGATATACACAAGGGCAGAGTGTGGCTACAGATGCATGAACTTTTGGGTAGATGGACAGCTTCTTGGTCCCATCAGTGTCTCCCTGAGCACAGCCCATTGCATACCAAGGATGTTCCTTTGTCAACCTCTCTCAGTATCAGAAGGAAAGATGCTCTCCTAGCAATGCACTACTTGTTGTCACACAAGCCCTACTTGATCAGATAGGGTAAGCCATCCAGTTTGGATTTCAGTTTATCTCCATATGCTCACCTCTTTGGTTCTTTATCTGAATTTGGGTTTTGTATGCTGGAGAGGGAGACCCATTTTGCAATGGGCACAAGGACACAAAAAAGAACATCTATTTCCAGGGCTGCAATGCAAAGACTTAATCATGTTTCAGAATAACTGGAGTTAAAAACTGATGGGGCATTTAAAATGTTATCTAGTTCCAAACATCAAGTGTTCAAATTCTGCCTTAAGGGGACTGTGACAGGTTGACCCTGACTTGGTGCCAAGTACCCGGACAGTCTCTCGCCCCTTACCAATAAGATGACAAAATCGTGGGTGTTAAGATCAGGCAGTTTAATACAAGCAAAGAAAAGATTTGCGCACGCAAGAAGCAAAGAGAAGGCAGATCTAATCTCTACTTCCCATTCAACGAAGGTCAGGTCGCGTCCTGAGAAGCAGGGCCCTACGCGTTGGTTGTCCCTTCAGCAGGCAGCCATCGGAGAACAACCCCGTGCCCCCACCCCTGCTGTTCTTTTATATCTGAGTTGACGTCATATGGTCTGGAATATCCCTTTGGTCAGTCTAGGTCACCTGACCTGCTCGTGTCCCCTCTGCCTCTCCCTCACAGCAGTCAAAACAGTGGAGTGTTATCTTCTAGCACTGCTAAAGCTGCTGAGGCTTGGATAGATCCAGTACAGGGACATTAGCTGATTATCAAATCACGATGAAATTCTTATAACTTTATTTTAATAAACAGTTTTCACAAATGTTAAAATGTTAATGGATGATTGCATTCATATTCAGCTAGCAGATGCATTCATGTTGATTGATGTTATTTCCATGAGTAGCAAAGGAATTAAATAACGATTTGCCACTTATGGTAAAGAGCCGCTCAAATATCTTTTAGATAACGTTATTTGTGGTGTTTGATCAGATGGCAATGTCGGGTCAGCTGTGGGTGAGGAGGAGGACACCCCACCCCGCTTTCCCTCTCTGCTGCAGCTGGTGAGCAGCTCCCCAACAGAGTGAGAGACCCTGCACCAACACTCCCAAACCCGGGGGGACAGCAGGGAGCAGGAGACCCTCCTCTTGCCATGCAATCCTTCCCCGGCCCCGAGCACAGCGGAGGGGTCAGCCCAGGTGGGAAAGAGTGGGGAACTAAGGTGGGCCGGGAGCGGCCCAGGTGAGTTCGGGGCAGAGAGGCAGGCGGGGGAACATGGTGGCCCAGCCTAGTGCGGTGCTCTGTCCCCCTCTGGTGGCCGCCAAAGGGGTCGGTGACTGTGAGGGGCCCACCGCGGCTGGGGCTGCGTGTGCAGGACCTTGCTCCGCACCTGTCCCAGAGTTTCGCACCGGCCGGGAGGCTCCTACCCCCACTGGGCTGTGCAATCCCCTCGCCAGGGCCGCGCCGCAATCACTCCTCGCCACCCGCCGCCTGTGGCCTCTTAGTGTGGGCGAGGAGTAAATCAAAGGCACCTGTGGCCCCCGGCTGCCCAGGGTCAGGGTCGGGGTCAGGGTCAGGGGCAGATAGCTCTTTTGGAGCCGACCTCCCTGGCAAGCACATGTGTACCCAGCAAAGAGCAGATCTGGGGGTTTGCTTTGCTTTGCACTGCCCAGCGCAGGCAGGACAGGACAGGGCAGGCTGGGCCAGGCAAGTCCAGGACTGAACAGTGGGGCTGGAGTGGCCAAAACATGACTGGCCCCCAAGCCCCCACAGCTGCCTGCTCCTGTGCCCAGCCAGTGTGGGGAGGATCTGTCGGGAGTCCCGTTGGGATGAAGGTGTACAGAGCCCTGCCATGAGAGAGTTCTGTGGTGGTGAAGGTGTGGAACTCATTGAGAGGAGTTCATTGTGATGAAGATGTGTGGAACCCATCACGAGGGTGTTCTGTTGTGATGAAGATGTGTGGAATCTGTCATGAGGATGTTCTGTTGTGATCAAGATGTGTGGAATCTGTCATGAGGATGTTCTGTTGTGATCAAGATGTGTGGAATCTGTCATGAGGATGTTCTGTTGTGATCAAGATGTGTGGAATCTGTCATGAGGATGTTCTGTTGTGATCAAGATGTGTGGAATCTGTCATGAGGATGTTCTGTTGTGATCAAGATGTGTGGAATCTGTCATGAGGATGTTCTGTTGTGATCAAGATGTGTGGAATCTGTCATGAGGATGTTCTGTTGTGATCAAGATGTGTGGAATCTGTCATGAGGATGTTCTGTTGTGATCAAGATGTGTGGAATCTGTCATGAGGATGTTCTGTTGTGATCAAGATGTGTGGAATCTGTCATGAGGATGTTCTGTTGTGATCAAGATGTGTGGAATCTGTCATGAGGATGTTCTGTTGTGATCAAGATGTGTGGAATCTGTCATGAGGATGTTCTGTTGTGATCAAGATGTGTGGAATCTGTCATGAGGATGTTCTGTTGTGATCAAGATGTGTGGAATCTGTCATGAGGATGTTCTGTTGTGATCAAGATGTGTGGAATCTGTCATGAGGATGTTCTGTTGTGATCAAGATGTGTGGAATCTGTCATGAGGATGTTCTGTTGTGATCAAGATGTGTGGAATCTGTCATGAGGATGTTCTGTTGTGATCAAGATGTGTGGAATCTGTCATGAGGATGTTCTGTTGTGATCAAGATGTGTGGAATCTGTCATGAGGATGTTCTGTTGTGATCAAGATGTGTGGAATCTGTCATGAGGATGTTCTGTTGTGATCAAGATGTGTGGAATCTGTCATGAGGATGTTCTGTTGTGATCAAGATGTGTGGAATCTGTCATGAGGATGTTCTGTTGTGATCAAGATGTGTGGAATCTGTCATGAGGATGTTCTGTTGTGATCAAGATGTGTGGAATCTGTCATGAGGATGTTCTGTTGTGATCAAGATGTGTGGAATCTGTCATGAGGATGTTCTGTTGTGATCAAGATGTGTGGAATCTGTCATGAGGATGTTCTGTTGTGATCAAGATGTGTGGAATCTGTCATGAGGATGTTCTGTTGTGATCAAGATGTGTGGAATCTGTCATGAGGATGTTCTGTTGTGATCAAGATGTGTGGAATCTGTCATGAGGATGTTCTGTTGTGATCAAGATGTGTGGAATCTGTCATGAGGATGTTCTGTTGTGATCAAGATGTGTGGAATCTGTCATGAGGATGTTCTGTTGTGATCAAGATGTGTGGAATCTGTCATGAGGATGTTCTGTTGTGATCAAGATGTGTGGAATCTGTCATGAGGATGTTCTGTTGTGATCAAGATGTGNTCCCACCCTCCTAAGTTGGGTGGGGTTCCTTTTTCTTTTCTTTCTCTCTTTTTGCAGCAGTTTTATAATCATGCTAAGTTTTAAAGTAAACTTAATTAATGTAATGAGAACACAGAAAATTTCCCTGGTGATCCTCTGCTATAAACGGATTGACAATCTTTCCCTTTTTGTATCTGTGTCCTGATTGACTGACTCTCACTAATAGAGCTGTGAATTTAGCCTGCTGTCTATGAACTGTCTGAGACTTTCTGGAAGGCAGCTCCAAAGTGATTCCAGCCTGTTGTCTGCAGAGGTCCAGGAGAGCTCTGAGTGTCAGCAGTGATGCTTGCCATCCCAACTGGTGGTTGGCTCAGGGTGGGAGGGTGACTCATGGTGTGGCATGTTCCTCTCCCTGGCTGGCAGAGCCTGATATCTGGTATCCAGTTCTCTGGTGCAAATGGCTTGTGTTTGAAACGATGCGGAATAAATA
>WEIV01003156.1:1238-56237 GCA_013390005.1 Calyptomena viridis
GGGCAGGTTCTGCTAACATAGGCACAGATCTGATTGGCAGCTCATTCTGCTTTGAAAATTCATCAGTGCCACAGGAATCCTTTACAGTTGTGGTGGTGGTAGCAGAAGGGGGGGCCCAAGGTGTATGTCATGCATTGATTGTTTTGCATGCATCTAAATGTCTGAAAAATTACTTTGAAGACCGGGGTTTGCTGCATAACTTTGGCAAAACATGGTGGAAATACTGTAGAATATTGAGTTAAGAATATTTTGTCACCCATTGAAAGGAGCTTGGATAGATGCAGATGAAGAATTGCTTTACTGTGGGCCTATTCGACCTGTTCATGATTAATGTGTTTGTAAAACACAACTAAGGCTTGTTACTGTTTTGAGTTACTGTTTTGAGATGCTATCTTGGGTTTTGGTGACTTGTTATTGTTAGAAATTTGATCATGCTGAACTGAACCTACCTGCAAAGAAAATCAGAATTTTTATTTTGCTGAGGACAGCATTATGCACTATGTTGTGTTTAGTTATGGAAAGTGTGACTAGATGTGGTTATAAAATGCCTTGTCTCTGAAATAGGAAGTAAAAAAAACCCAAACAATGTTCTTACAAAATACAAATGACAAGAGAGGAATGTTACATTCTTCCCCACACTTAACTAATAGTCTGTCACTGTTCTTGTTTATAACTGATTTTGTAGAGTAATCCTTTGTTGTGTGTTCTTTTTGTGTGTATATCAATACAGAATCTGATAGAAGAGTCCTATTTTAAACCATTTAGTATGAGTTTTTTGACAAAATTTTTGAATTTTGGCTTTTTTCTCCCTTGTCCTCCTGTATGTAGCCAAGCACATATTTTCTTTGCCTCATAATGGCTAATGGACCAACTTATGCCCCCTGTTCTGACTACCTAACCTAGTTAAAATAGCCTTAGTCAGAAAGATCTGAACAACACGTGTATCTGAACTGCGTGATCCTGATTCTGTACTATTTACATAGAATACAATTCCAGTGGGCTTGTCCTCTGTTTTCAGAGGTATATCTTAATTTTGAATAGATTTTTTCTGTTGTCTTCAGACTGTCCTTTGTCTGCTTTGTCATGTTCCCAAGTGGAAAAGCAAAAGGCCAGTTTTGAGCTTCAAACCTGACTTCCCATTTAGCAGTGCACATGGTCACTTGTCAGGTATTGGAACACCCATATTTGCAAAAATAAAGGAAATTGGACAATGCGTCCTCTGCTGGGGGCTATGCTGCTACTGGTTTGATTAGATTCCTGTTTGTGTAAAGACCAATCTGATTTGATATGTTATGCTATTGATCAGTGTAACACTGTAAGTCTTAACAAGAATTTATATTTGCTGTCAAGAAAGTGTATGTTTCAGCAGTGAAGCACAGAACCAGTGTTATAATAGGCATGAGCTGAACCTTACTGTCACTGAAGTTTGTGCTGAAGCTTTCCCTGACTCCCAGGAGCTGACAAGAATCCTTTGATGACTAATGCCTGGTCCGATGCACTGGAACATCCTTCTGTCTCTCTCTGCCCGGCATGGGGAGATGTTTGTAGGATGGTGCTTGCTGGGATTTAATAATTTGTGTTTTGATGAGAAGCCTTTTTGTAGCATTAGCTGGAATGCCAAATAAGACAAAATTAAAAAAAAAAATGCATGTGTTGTAAATGATTCTACTCCTAAATACTGTTTTTCTTCTCCTGTTCTTAGTAAATCACTGGTTTTAACTTCAGCAGGTGTGCAGCACGTTCTCCTAATGCTGATGTTATTTGTAACCATGGTCACAGTTATTTGCAAGTGTTTTACTGACTGATAACAAATCACTATTTTGTCTTGCAATTTTATGTATTTTATTACTAACACTACAATCATATCTAGTGTGAGCACTGCACTGACAGAAACATATTAAAGTTTGGTGTTATCTCACTTTTTCTTGGAGTAATTCACAAAGTATTGTGTACACTGACGTATTTGTATTATGTTTGGTGCTGGTACTGTTAGGAAGTGTGTGTTGGGATTTTTGTTGTTGTTTTTTATTTTCTTCTGTTCTTTTAAGCTGAGCATTGTCAATGCTGTTGTGGCAACATTAGTGGTTTATTATTTGGGTTTGGTATCCAGAGATTCTGATGTGGAGTAGCTTTAGGAATTAAACTCTGCCAACTCTTGTGTGATAAATGCTGTACCTATACTGGTCTTAGCTAAGTTATCCAAGGCTGCCTTTGTCTTCAACAAAATATGATAAATAGCTAAGAATTTTTGAATTTTAGTAGTGCCATGTAGCTCATATAGAGGACACTGGCAGCAATGTTTTCATCACAAGTAAGGTGATTCTATTAATCGCTCTTTTGTGGAATGTTACTAACATTACTGACAGATGTCTGTCTTTGCTGTTTGCATATGTACATTGAGCATGCTAAAAAAACTAAATATGGCATTGTCATAGATATGGTTTGTTGCACAGGGTTGTGGTTTGTTAGCTGGAAAAATAACAGAGTGGGGTTGATGGGTGTGCTTGTGTGAATGAATCAATGAATGCAATCTAAAACTGTAAGTGCACATAACAGACATAAACCACACAGAAATTCTGAATGACTTTACATGCCCTCTTGAGAGGAATTGATGTATCAACCTGCCTATTTCTTTTATCTTTATAGTCACACCTAACATTTCTGCACTATTGGCGTATTTTGAATATTACCTCCAAGGTGTGGATTTTGTATTTTGGAACAATCAGCACTGTAAAAATATGAATGGTGTTTCCAGTTGTAATGATTGCTACAGTTATTGTGAGTTGACTTTTTTGTCCTGAAACGTTATGATACAGCCTGAATAAGATGTAAACTTTTGAAACAGTTGGTGGTCTTGAAGGAGTCTGGCTCTGCATGTGTTCTTTAATTTTCTCATCTAGTTTTGTCAGTGTTTTATTTTGTACACACAAGCATGTAGAATATGTGTGTTTGATCTTGTTTAATGTCCATTTCTCCAGAGCTCATGTTTTACTCATTATTCTGAAGTCATTCCTGAGGCAACACAGTTCTTGCTGTCAACTGCAGAAGATAGAGCTTCTAGGCTGCACTTGACGATTTTCATGAAAATAAATGTAAGCATAAAATAAATGTTGCTCTTTCTCTGTGATCTATTATGAAAGGAACAGTCACTGAAATACAAGTTTGTTATCTAAGCCTCACTGCACAAAACAATAAAAAATTGATGGACTGGGGTGTTGAGAATGGGGCAGGAGGGAGGTTAGGTTACCTGAAGATGATAGATACTTCAGTCTGACTTCAGGTCTTGTCTGATTGCACGTCCTGATTTCAAAGCAGACTGATTATTTTAAGGAGTTTGCAGGAATGATACTGAAATAAATACATAAATAAATCATTATGGTACAATGATATTTAACTTGTCTTGGTGCTTTATGTATTTTGGTTGTTTATATACTTTGTGTGCTTTCTAATTCTGGAAGGGTGTAAAGCTCAGACACCTGCCCTTCTAATGAGATCTGAAAGCTCCACCTGGGATAATGTGCTATGGTGGTGTTTCTTCCAGGAGAAATTTGTGAGCATTGAACTATAAACTTTTCAAACAGAAGGCAGGACTGCTGTTTTTAACTGTCATCTGTGTAACATCAATAATACATGTAAAGAAAATAATTTAAAAAGAGAGTGAATTACATGGGAACCGCTTACGACAGTTAACCTGGCTGGTCTGCATTTATGTGGAAATTTTAATTTTTCTTTCTTTAAATGTAATTAAAAAAAGAGGAAGTAATAATTCCATATTTATTGCATTGTTTAACTGTTGTGTGGTAGGTGTTGAGATCACACTTTCACAGGGATTAGAAAGTGTGTACTTTTGTTTTTTTCCTCATGAATCCTGTACATTGTGGGCCTGCTAAGGTAGCCCTTAGTATAGTGTAGTATGCGTTCATGTTACTAGTGATGATATAGCACATAGGCACAGGAAAGGTTTGCATGATGAACTTGACTTACAGTTTATTCTAACTTCTGGATTCTGACATTTCACAAGTGAGAAATAATAACATAGTGGGTTTTTTTCTTAAATTTCCCTTAAAAAAAACCCCAAACCCATACACCAAAAAAAGATGAAGTTGCAAAATTTAATATATTCACATTGTAATGTAAATGCTTCAACCCCAGCAAATGAAAGTGAGGGGAAGCTGAGCAGAACATGTAAAGTGACGATTTCAAAAAGAACATGTTCTACCACCCTTTGAGGCTAAATAGTACTCTTGTAAAATGCAGAACTACTAATTTTATTGTGATTTCTGTGGAACTGGATGTTTTTCCTGAGACTAACAACACTTTGGGAACATATTTAATGCAGGTGAAACATCAAGAAGGTTCTGGGACAAATACTTGATTTCTGGGAATGATCAGTTAAGAATATCCATATTTTTTGAAGCCTTTTTGTATAGCCGTGTTTCACTCTCACTTCTGTTATGATCCCTGTTCCTATTTTTAACCCCACGAGACACTAGAACTAATTAGATGTGTAAATGAGTAAAATTTACTGACTGTGGGCAAATCTGTACATTTTTTACTACTGTTTTCTGAATGAATTATTTGCTGGTTTTGTGTTCATTGTAAGTTCCACTGAATTAAAACCAGTCACAAAAAACTTTTATTTAAAATTTGTGATTTACGAAGTGATGATTTTAAAGAATAATGTTGGACAGCCTTAACTGTAAAGGCACACACTGTTATCCATTTATCCATTTTGGAATATTTATTAACTGCTGATTTTATTTTTACTTTGATAAGTAGTAATTGTAGTAGTTATAATTATGTGTGATGCTTGATGGTGTTCATTAAGGTCTATGAAGACAAATGTCGGTAAGAAAAGAAAAAAAGCTAGACAGCAGTTGGACCACTGAGACCTTGTCCTTTGATGTTTTAAGGCAATCTGAAAAATACTTCAAGCTAGCGTGTGCCAATACGGCTGCTAAAAGAGCTGGTGTTTGAGATGATCTCTTTGCTGGCTTAAGGGAGGGCAAGGCAAAACATTTCCCCAAGGAGGGAACAACAGGGAAGACTTTGTGGGGATAGGAGTGAATGGCTGAGAGAAGAGGAAGGGATACTCCAGAGATGCTGATGTGTTCCAGATCACATTATCTGTTGAGTTAACCTCGAGCTGGGCAAGGTTAGTGTTGGTTGGCTCCTGAGTGAGAGAGCAAGTAATTAAGTAGTCCTATGAGACTGAGCAGTGGAACTAATAAACCTTTTTTCCCCGTCTGTTTTTGTCTGGTGACTGGTCCCTGTCAATAGATGCCCTTGTATGTTGTAAGGATTTAGCCAATGTTACGCCTTTTTCTCAGTAGAGGCATAGATACACCCTCTTTTCTACCACACTGATCAGTAATACAAGTATTCTGTAGAGATCTTAGACATGTTAAACTGCTGAAACAGATAAATAGTTGCAAATAGACAGGACTTAATATTTTCTTACATACATGTGCACATTTGCATATATATATATATATATATATATATTTATTATCAAATTTGCTCATTCCTTTTGGAAATCATGCAAAACTAGAGTTGTTTCACATGGAGATGAATTGTATGTTCTGAACTTAGTATCTTTAGAGGTACCTCTTCCCCACTGTAATGTGTTTGGCCTGTGTCCCCAAATACTTTTTCTCCCATGGCCCCCAGCAGCCATGTAGAGATATGATGTGACTGATGGTGTGGGTTGACTGCCTGCCAGTGTGCTGATTGATGAAACGCTGGGCAGGCAAGAGGAAATCTGAAGCTTTTTTAACCATGGGTATGCCAGTTTATCCAGTTGCCAGTGGTCATAAAACTTTCAGGAATGTAGTTATTCTTGGATAATTTTTGTCCTGTGTTGGTTATAGTTGAAATTGGCTCATAAATCCAGAACTTGTTATGGGAAAAAAGCTGAGAGGCTGTTGATCTTACCAGTCAGAGCTGAAGGTGTGAACCCTGTGGAGCCTGGATGTTTTCTCCTCTAGACTCTTGCAGTGGCTCTGACTTGCACAGGATGTTTCCAGACTTGCATAAGTTTAATGGGGTAAATGCAGAGTTCATTCTTTCTTCTTGCCTCTGCTTTACACTCCCATGTTGTGGCATTTGTATCCTTGATCTCAGGTTGCAGGCAGGATGTAGTCACTGCCTTCCTGCCTGAGAAGATACTGTGCCAAACTGCAGGTCAGCAGACTGACTGACTATTCCTGCGATGCGCCGTGAATGTGAGCGTGATCTAGAAAAACTAGTTAAAAATGCACTTATCCTTCCTCGCTGTGTGACCCAGTGTACTAAGAGGAGTGCCCAGCATTGACTCTCTGAGAATTTATGTAGCATGTGACCAAATGGACCAATGGTGTTAGCAGTGTCCTGGCATTACCCCTCAGTAGGCAAGGGGCTGAGCACTTGCTGGTCCACAGTGGTGCTCCACCCCATCCCTTGTCCTTACTACTGGCTGAGTGAGCCCAATGTGGCACCAGCCCTGACAAGGCGTGCAGCGCTTGTGTCTATGACCTCTGATCCACTGGGGAAGTTGTGTGTCGTAAGGGACCGGAACGTGACACCTGGACACATGGGCACGATGACAAGAAAAAAAAAAGAAAAAGCAAGGAGAAATTGGTGAGGAAAAAATGCTTGGGAGCCCGGAGTGTGAGCAGCATGGAATAGGCTGGTCCATTGAAGGCAAAATGTGTGCTGAGGGGGGGAAGCTTTGACGTATCAAAATTCAGGGCTGTTCTTTGATTTATGTGCATTTGTTCTCCAAATGGGCAGGCATAACTGTATTTGAAATTATTTCATCAATTTGGTTGTTTGGTTTCTTGACTTAAAAATTAACACATCTGCCACTGCAAAAATCTATAAGGTGAAATAAGTGCATCCTGGCTGTTCGCATTCTCTTTCCAGAAGCTATTCTAGGTCCTCTGTGAATTTAAAATAAATATTTTCACTTGTCTCATTTTAAATACTAAAAAAAAAAAAAAATTAAACATTTATAGATTTTTTTAAAAGTTCCAAAGTTTGGCAGCTGTGAGGAAGGCAAAGATGAATGTTAGTGGTGGATCCTCAACAGCAAAGTTGATCCCAAACTATAAGCACTGCAAACAATGGCAGGTTTTGACAGATATTTGCAATCCCCAGAGGATACAAAGACAAAAGCAGGGCCAAGTGAGGTGCAATGGGCAAAAAGCTACTGAAAAGAATAAAACCATAGAGCCAGACAGATCTTGCCAGATGGAAAAGTCAGTCTTCCGTGTGGGGAGAAATTAACTGTTGCTGAGTAACTCCATTCATTGCCTTGGCTCCTCTTAGAGAGAGGTTGGCTAGCTCTATGGGGAGAGCAAGGTGCTAGCTCCATTTGAAAGGAGAAAGGTAGAGTTGGTCTGCTGAACAGGATGAATTATCTGCTTTTCTGGGATTAAAAATTTTGGCATTGCTTGTAGACTGTGGGACTTAAAGTGAGAAACCTTTGTTAATAGGCATGACTCATTTGTTACCTACAGACTTGGGTTTTTTTACTTGAAGAGGGTTGGTTTCTTCTTGTTTGCAGGAGGAAATTCAATGGCTTTTGAATTTATAAATTTTTCTCTTTCAATTTCTACAAGGTCAGTGAAAAGTGTATATCAAAATTTGCTGTTCAAGGTTTGCTTCTTTGTTTTTTCCTTTCAACTTCAAAAAAAGGAGGGACAGATAAAGTTAGCAAATGGGAAAGCCTTCAAACCTTTTCCACTCCAAAAGAGATTTCTGTTGTTGCACTCTTCTTCCTCCTGCCTACAAGATGGGACTTGCCTACTCACTCGACTGACCTGTTACTTCCATCACTGACAGTTGTCTACTTTTGTGTGGAGATTAATGAATAATTTGTTATTTCTTCTGTAAAACTTGAAAGCTTGGAGGTGCAAAGGACACTATCAGCTTGTAGTCATGCAGCTTTTGAACATGGAAAGCTTAGTAATGCTGACGAGAAAAGATCTTCAATTGAAGTGGTTGGCTCTGCTTTGGCCATTGCCATGGCTTGCTTTCTCTTGTGCTTGTAGGAGAGCATAATATTAAAGGCTTATGTGCTGTTGAATATTGAAATTGCTAAGATGAAAACTGAGGGCTCAGTGCATTAGAGTGAATTCTCTTGTACTCTGAAACTAATATGAGAGTAAATCAAATAATAAATATCACTAAAATTTTAAACATTAAATAGTCATTCTCCATAGGCTTTTGAGCTCTTTTGAAGGCACTTCATGTGACAGTATTTGTTAAACAAAAATAATTCTAGTTTGGGATGTTTATATCAGGCACCACTTTGGCTGTTTGCCCACCAAAATGCTTCATTTTCAGATGCTTATGGTTACACCTGTTACATGCAGCAGCTGGTAGATACATCGTGTAGAAACTATGTTTCTCAATTGTTTTCAGTAAAGATATTTGAAATAAATAATACTTTATTTAGAGATTTTTTGGCACAGAAAATGATAGATGGGAGCAGTAACTTAGTGGATGTCCTAAGTTATAATTTATGGTATTTTTTTCAAAAGCTAGTTACTGCAGAGTATCCACAAAAAGTGGGCTTTGCCAGCTTGTGTCCACGTTCAATGAGAATCATGGATAACTTTTTAAACGTGGAATAAGAAATACTATTTTTCTGAAGATCAAGGGTGAAAAAAAAGCTTTAAATTTGTATGTCTCAAATCTCAGGCGGGCCTGACCCTGCCTTTTGGCCAAAGAAGTCTAATCAGGGCAGGACCAGATGAGTAATGTTTGTGGTGGTTCAAATCCCTGATGACCCATTCTGAGCAGCTGCAGTTCCTAGTTATTGGAAAACTCGAGTTTTGACTAAGACAACAGCTGGGGTCTGGCAGGTTAGTAATAATACAACAAATCGGCATTATTGGCTTGACAATGGCAACAGCTTTAAATATTGACTAAGAAATTTTAAATTTCTTATTCCAGTTTTGCATCTTGGCTGAAGGCAGAAAAATTTGGCAGTAACATGAGTCCTCTGAATACAATTCACTGTTCAGTGTATGTTGTAGGAGTAGCACAGTAGAATTAATTGATACTTTTTGTATTAGAGTGATGAAGCAACTTTTTTTCTGCATAGGTTTGTCCAGTCCAGGGAGTTTCGTTCCTTTTGAAAATTCTGCTCCTAGAGTAACATTATATGCTTTTATAGAGGTGCCTCCTGGTGGGGTTTACTGCACTCCCAAGGTAGTTGATAAAATGTAAGGCAAATCCAGCTGTGAAGATAAGCCCCTTAGCTTATTACTTTAAAACTGATCTAATCCAAAATGTTTGATAATTGGGACGATTGTGTAACATTCTTTTTTCACTGATTTATTGATGGCAGGTACTGTTCTGGTCAAAAATGAATGCTGCTGGCATTTCAGTTTATAATGTTATCTTTGATAAACTGGCAACAGTATCAAAGATAGAAGAAAGCAAATGATGGATATGGGAGAGTGTGTAGACAAGATGGTATTTTGCAGACCAGATGAAAAAAAATGTCAATACTTTGGATATTATGCCTGATATTATTATTTGCTTACCTTCTGCATGTACAGATGCAAAAGCAGAACAGAATGCTTATTTAAAAAATAAAAAAAAAGAGGGAACATTGCCGAGACAGAAAATATGGTGTTTTTTAAGTGTAATCGTAAAAAATACATAATTCAGTTCCTACCTGCAGTATAGATATTATTCCATCTATTACTGGGATACTGGAAGGACTGCATGCATCTTTGAGACTGTGTGTCCTATTTCTGTGCTTTACCAACTGCTAAGTGCTGTGCTGAACATTGGGGTGCAAAGCTGAGTAGGACATCACGTCTAATCTTAGAGTTTTATGCTCTTGAGTAATACTCAGTTTAACTTTTAAGTTTCATGTTATTTTTTCAACCATGGTCATATTTTCCTTTTTGTTGAGCTGTCAGGAGTGATCTGACTTCTAAGAGCAGTGTAATGACTCTACTACAACTGCTACAGCAACAGTTATCATAATGTTCCTGAAAGAGTAAAGGGTAATGGGTGTCTTGTAGCTGCGAGAGGAAAAGATGACCTATTGTGCAATGACAAACAGAACCAAGAAGACCATAGCCTGCACCACTTTAAAATAAGAGGTAGAGGATGGATATGGGGTTGTAGAAGATAGATGCCCTTCATAGATGTTTTCAGGTTTTCTGGTTATACTGTGATAACTGAATAAATACTTCTAGACGTTGCCACTAGGATTACACATCAAATTACATGCTCAGTGGCAGTTTGCCACTGCCGGGGGCACTGCTGCATATCTAATCTGATGCAAGGTTAGAGGCGGTGTTTTCTTTACTAACAGATGCATCTGTAGAAGTTCTTTAAATTTTAGTATGATACATTCTGCAGTTTATAACAAAAAATTGTACTGCTGTTACACAGAAACAATGTTTTGCTCACCCTTACTAAGAAGACTATTAACACATGGTTTTTGTAATCTTATGTTTCACTTGGACTGCATTTAGTGGTATTGAATCTACAACCGGAGAAGAGTAATTACAAATATTTGTAACTATTCTCCTTTTGATATCCAGAGTTACTGTATTAGATGTACATATGAAAATACCTCTTTGTTTTCTTTTTCCTGTTGTATTGGTTCTTTGCAATTCTATCTTTTTTTGATATTTTGGAGAGAACTACTCTAAATCTTAAATGATAGGTGCATCTGTGCAAACTTAATCGGCATACTTCATTCAGTGCTGGTTCAAGGGGAGGGCAAATCAACTGGTCAGAGCCTCGGCTTCTTCTCTGTAGCTAGAACTTGGCTATAATTTCTCAGGATTCCCAACTCGGTTTGTCAGTGTGCTCCAGAACTGTCTTGAAACAGGTTCTGTAGATTCCGTGACACTTTTGTGGGTGCTGATAATTGCACAGTAACACCTGCGTGACTATGTGTTAAGTTTTTTTTATTTTCCTTCATATTTTCAGCTATTATTCAGTGATGCTTCCATGAAGACTTCATTGAGGGACTGATACCACGATTCACTCTCCCAGCATTTCATTGTGAAATTAATTACAGGTGACCATAGTCTAAATTCTGCCTAAAAGTGTCCCTTAACAGCCTTGCCATAGGCAGGCTCTGAAATTTGAGAGCACCAAAATTAACTGTGAATCCAGAGGTCATTCATGGGCAGCTAATTGCAAGATCAGTTGTAATTTGTGACTGAGTGATACTTTCCATTTACTTACCAGTTTTGAGCAAAAGATAAGGAAAGAAAAGGGCATGTTGTTTACACATTGAAACTGAGATGCCTATAGCTGCTTTCATATGAACCTGATGAATATATTATTTTATTGTTTGTATGTAGCAGTGTGTACTGCTGTTGTGGTTTTAAGTAGCCAGAGTTTTTTATTTGCTGGGAGGGGCTAGGAGAGAGGCTTCTTTAAGAAGCTGCTGGAGTTTTTTTCTGCTCTAAGCTAGCTCAAGGTCGACTGCTAACGCCTCTGTGATAACATATTTAAGAAGGAGAAGAAAAAAAAACTAGGCAGAACATCATGGCGGCTTAAGAGAAAGGAGGGTGGGAAGCTTGATTAACACCAAGGGCGGAGAGAAGAGAAAGAGAAGATGTCTTAAACACTGGAATAGGGCCCCAGCAAGCTATGGGGGAATATAGGAGCAAAGACTCATATGCACACCTGTGGAAAGATTGGAAGATTTCCACGCCGGAGCAGATAAGTGCTGGAGGAGAGAGGCTGTGATCCTGTGGGACATTTGCTGGAGCAGAGGGGCCTGANATCTTTATCACAAAAGTCGAAGTTTTTTTCCTTCTCTGAGAAATTTTGGATCTATGTGTGGGCTCTCGGCATTTTAGCCGGAGTCAAACCATAACAATTGCTAAGGTTAATATTAAATAAAATTGAAATAATGGAATAGAATAATTTCCGTTGTTGAAGAAGTATTGCTTAGGCCAAAGAAATTTAAGTAAAATATAAATTCTGTTGATTATCAGTTCACAGTTAAACTTTAATCTCAAGAGTTTAAAACAGATGTGTCATTTTTGACAAACATTGCTTCTTTTCGGTCACCAAGTGTACAAACTAGCAGATTAGTAATAGGCTTTGGTATTCAAATGTTTAAAAAAAAAACCCAAAACCCCCAAACACCAAAACAAACAAAAAAACCCCAAAGCTAATAGACAATTACAGCTGCTAAATATAAAAATTATACCAGTGTTATGAGTTCTATAAACCATATAAGTAGTGAAGAGGAAAAACACTTTTCATATTTTCATTAACATTTTTATGTTAAGTGTTCTGAAATAACATTTGAGGAATTTGGGCAGTTCTGATTCCTCTCTTTTATTATTACTATCTATATTTGTTAAATGTTTGAGTCTAGTTAGCTTTTATTAAATATATGAGGCAATAAGTATGAATTTTTTTAAGTTTTTATTTCATATTGAAGGAGTTTGAATGAAGCATGCAGCTTTTTTTGACAGAAATAATGTGTGCTGTAAAACAGTAGCAGTTAATCATTGCTCACTTATCAAAATATCCTAGGTTTAAAAGGCTAATGATAAAAAAAAAGAAGCAGCAAAGTTCTGACAATAAAACAGTTCAACTGACTTTAGCCTTCTAAATATGACAGGGGTTTTTGCATCCTGACACAGTAACAAGTTATTTGATCAATCTGACTGGAAAACTGAGGCTGTCTGCTTTGCTTTTGTATTCTTCCTTGCTTGATGGACTAATGGAATTATTCGCCATACATTAATCACAGTATTCAACAGCCACTCCTCCATATGAGAGAGTTCCAAGAAAAAAAAATCTAAAAATAAGTGAATGGCAGTAAAGATCATAACTCCCATCATTTTTTTATACATGTTTTTCTGGTCAAGCTCATTACTGTAGTCTTTTAACACAAAGGCCATTTTAAAGGTAGAAAATAGAGGTATTTAAACCCTACAGTGTTCAATGTAGCCGCAAATATTACATTTCTCCATGCTAGGAAGTCTTTCCTCAGAATTCCAATTTTTATATTTTTTTAAATCACTTCGTAGTACAAAGTGAACCTAAATGGAAAACAGATTGGTTCTCCTAACAATCAATCTGAAGAATTCTCTGATGGGTAGCAGAATGGGACATGTAGAATTGCTGGTTCCTAATGAGTGGTTTGGCCTTTAGAACTTCCTCAAGATCTCATGGAGAAAATTATGTCAGAAGGGAAAATGGAATTTTTTCTCTAGGGCAAATCTATTTTTATTAACAAAAATATTGTAATTAAAGCTTCATCATGGTTTCCACTCAGAGTTTCTGATTTAAATGCTCATTGCCCTGTAAAACTTAGTGCTCTTTAGGTAAGCAATTCCCAGGCTTTTCTTGTGGCTGAGAATGGCTATTTTGGGAATTTGCATGAATACAGTTTTCTGAGGGAGAGGAGAAACGGAATGATGACAGTGACCTTTTTATTTTTATTTTTTTTTAAATATAAACCAAACTTTGAGTTGAATGCTGAAGCTTGAACTTAGTAAGGATATGCCTATTGAAGTGTTTCAGGTTTGACCACTGTACAAACTTCAAAAATTAATGTATGTGCAGGATTCACTTTGAAGCACTGTTAGCTGCTGTAAGTGAGTAGCTAAAGAAAGTCTGCTGCTTACATGTTTCAATAACTTTGTGTTTTACAAAGATGTGTTTTCATGTTTCACATCTGAAGATCAGGAAAAAGGATAATATTATGCTATCATGGTCTAAAATGATATTTTTTATTAATTACAGATTTACTAACATAAAAAATTGTGTAGATGTAATTACTCCGATTTTTTTAAAACCAACTAGACTAAATGCAGATGAGATTTTCAGTAAAGGAGGCCTGTCTGGAAACTAAAACTCATTTTGTTAATCTTTTGTTGGAATACTTGAGATATTGATAAGTTTGGCAGTATTGGTAGTTGTTGTGATAGTTTGATTTTTCGAGTATCCTGCCCCTTTTCCCACACCCCCAATGGCAAGTATACTTTATTTTACCATTTCTGAAACAAACTGAAGTATTTGTCTGTAAGTCTGGTCTTCACTGGCTGCAAATGTTTTGATAAACTTGTTTCAAACAGTCAAAGTTGCAATTAAGTGAAAAAGGCTTTTTCTGACACAAGTAATCTTACAAATTGTAAGTCTGGGATCTAATTTCAAGTTAATGAGTTGAAAATAATTTCAGCTCTCCCAAAAGACTTTGAAAATACTGAATCTTCCTGCTGATTCTGGGGTTTGTATCTCACTGGTTTTTAAGAACTTCTGCCTTCTCCTCATGCAGTAAGAAGGATGCGGATGAACTAAGGCCTCTGACTACTTCAAGGAGAGAGTTTTTTACGAACTATAACAGGAGTGGAGCCAAATAGCCACATTATTTTAATTAAATAATGTTTCAGCTTTTAATTTAAAATGTTAATTGAAAGGCTTTTTCCTCACATGAGCAAACCCTGAAGGGTTGCTGCTTTCCTCTAACAGCTGCTGACAGCACTCCCACCTAAAGGATGGGGATTTTCAGTTCTTCTGTGGATTTAGGTTCTAGCGATGCTGCCAATTACATCAGAGGGAACTGACTGTGAATATTCACAATATGGCAAAAGTTACTAAAAGGTTTAAATGCATTTATTTGTAATATAGTTCTCCTTTTTCCATTAATAAACAGAAACTTCAATTGAGCTCGTTTTATGCTTTTAATAATTATTTAAAGAGCATTCATGCTCAATCTCTTGGTCTATTGGCAGTTTTTTCCAAGCAGTTGTGTTTCTGTGTGGGACTGTGGATTTAATCACAAAGATATAAATCTATAGGTCAGAGCAGAAAATATATTTAGGATTTAAATTGTATAGTTTTGGGTTTTGGGGAGTCAACATTGGAGTAAAGGTAAAAATGTGGTATGACTAAGTGGAGAAAGTGTGAGATAGAGTTCATACTTATTTATTATACAAAAAAAAAGAGCAAAAGAAATTGTGGCCTTAAGAATGTGACTTCTGTGGTTATGTTGCATGGCTGTCAAGGTGGACTATAACTTTGTATTTGTTAAAGCTGTTTAATTATCCTATTAATGACAAAACGTCCACAAATGCACAGCCACAAAATAGTAATAGATAGAAATAATTACTGTTCTATGCTAATGGTAATTTTAATTTCTCTAAATTATTCTTTTTGTGCAAACTCTATCAATAGCGTTTCATGGATCTGATTAATACAGACCTTGAGAATGCAAACTGAAGCAAAATTGGTGTCAAATGCAGACCAGGTAAAAGTATAGCTGTATGTACATTTTTAATGTTGGAAAAGATTCCTCTTAATTATTAAGATGCGTAAATTTAGGCATAATCACCATCTCTTAACATATGCTGTAGGTGATAATTTTTTGTATGTGAGTGGGAACATTTGTGTAGGAGAAAGTTGATTAAAATGAGTCTAAAAGTGTCTGAGTGTAGATAAGCACATATGCTTAATACTTAATAAACTTAGATATGTTTAACAAGCAGCTTTCCTTTCCTTGCTTGAGGTTGGAGTCAGCCTTGATTTGGAATGGATAGTTATTACTCATACTATGTAAGCTCAAACTGAGCTGTTTTGAACAAAGGACATAGAATCTTGTTTTAGGACAGTGGGCATAACCTCTAAAGGACAATATGGTACTAAGCATGCAATTAGCTAGGATTTCAGTGTTTGAAGAGTTAAAAAATTCATCTCTCTACAGACCATTTATCAGTTTATGGTACTGCTTTGCTCTCTCTTAAAGACATGTTAACATGAATCAAATATAGGTCCTATAATTTTCAGACTGTGTATTCTTTTTTTTAACTTGTCTTACATTGAAAAAGGAATAACCTAAAAATTAAAGCTTGTCTCTTGTTTAAAATCCTGTGTGAAGTTGAATCCTGTTGTAATTTTGTATGTGTTTTTTTCCACTGATTTTTAGGGAAATGATGAGCAGTGTACTTAGCTTAAATTCAACTCAGCTGGTTGCCCATTGTTTATATAGGAATATTGATAGCTTAAACATTAAAAAATTCTTTACTAAGATGCAAGACTAACTCTTTTTCATGTGGTATCCCTATATTGCCCTAGGATTTCTTAGCACAAAAGCTTTAGCTTTACAAAGCACTTCCTGCTTTGTAAAAGGCTTTGGCTTAATGGATGAATGACCTGACTTGTGAAGTCAAGAATGTGACCTGCTTGAAGCATCCACTAAAAGTTTATGTGAACTTTTTGGGGCTTCTTGTGTCTTGCCACTAGCAAGACTGTGGGCCAGTCTGTTAGAGAGGAGTCAGAGCAGTTACTGGCATCTGTCTCCCCTAATGGCTCCATGTTCATTTGTCCTCACCAGACCTGTAATTTGAGTAGTTACATGTTACTTTGTCAAGGTTGTCAACACATATGAAAGGATCATCTGGACACTCTTCAAATTTTTGTTCACAGCTACAAACACTTGTGGCTTGCCTTGAAATCCTTTTGGATAAACCACAGACACTTGAGCCTGGGGTTACTACTTGAAACATGCATGACATATGTGTTGATTACTTCTACCTAATTGTAATTCAGCTTAAAAAAACCCCTGCAAACCAAAGGCAAACCACCGGAACTTTCAGGTCTGAAAGGCTAAGGGTTAGTTAGTTTTACTGCGGCTTGAAGGCC
This sequence comes from Calyptomena viridis, assembly GCA_013390005.1. Taxonomy (NCBI): domain Eukaryota; kingdom Metazoa; phylum Chordata; class Aves; order Passeriformes; family Eurylaimidae; genus Calyptomena; species Calyptomena viridis. Next base: position 17,871 of record WEIV01003156.1, read on the forward strand.
TTTCAAAGCCTCATGCAGACAAGGCCTTACTGTCTGTCTGGAGAAGCAGAGGGGTAGTGCTGCAGTGCAAGGGGAGGCCTAACCTTCAAAGAAAAATCCTTGCAGCTTCACCCAATTGCAGATCATCTGCCCCTGCCTAATTCAGGAGGAAGGCCCAACCTTATAAGAAACAAAGCTGGGAGAATCCTGAGTGTTTCCTCTAAGACCTAGGCTGCTTTAAAAACAAAAAAATCCTTGCTATTACTACAGAACTACAATATTGCATTTCTGTGGCTAGGCTTCACATAGGTGAAGTTCTTAAATTTCCTATTTAAAGATACTTCAAAAAAAATTGCAATATTTCATATTTTAAAACTCTGAGAGGAAGTCATCTTTGTACAGGAATTGTGACCCCTTTCACTATTTCAGTGCTGCAGTAGAAATTTGTGCGTGGGAATCACTTAAAATTTCTTAGGGATGTGAATATGCCCACTGAAATCGGTGTTACTTAAAATTGGACACGTTTGCATGTTTTGTGTTCTAGGCTACAGCACAGAAAATATTTTCTGAGCAAAAATTTAATTCTGTAAGCATAATTTCATGTGTCTCACCACTCCAAAATTGGAGTCTGCTGACAAATCTGCTGACAGGTTTATGAACAAACCAAAACCTTTTTCTAGGACTTTTTATAGGACTGGGAAGTAAGACCCTTTCTCGAGTGATGAGGAGGCAATGAACCGCCTTGCAGAAGTTCTAGTGTTCTAGTGTTCTGGATAATGTTGCACTTTGCCCCTGAAGTAGCAGTGCAGTGTTGTTTTGAATTATGACAGTATTTCCATCGTGGGCGTTCAGTAAGGTCCAGGGTGATGTGCTATAGTTATACTGGAGCTTCTGGGGAAAAGCTTGTAATAAAAGCTGCGGAAAAAAAAAATCACTGAGAACTCTTTCAGAATCAGGTAGAGCAAATGTTCCTGCAGAATGAGACTAATTGATGCAATGAATAGAGGGCAATTAATAGAGTTGCTTTATTACATGCCAAACAGTTTTTTACTCTCTCTCTGCATAAGGGAGTGTTTATGTCTAGAGACTTTTCCTTGAGAGTTTATGGTTTTCTCTTTCATTGTGTTTTACATACCTAGGAAAAACGAGATGAAAAAGTAAGTTGAAATACAGCTTTGTGGACTTTGACTGCAAATGGCTACATTTCCCTGAGAAGATATAAATGTCTTCTGCAGTGTGCTGCATCCTCTTTGGTTGTCCTGGGAGTTTTCCCTGCAGGGGAATGTCGGCTGGCAGCATGTGTGATAAAGGAGTACCCACAAATAAGGCCAGATTTCTTCAGCTGAGCTGATGTTGTGAAGACTGCCCAATCAAACGAAGCAGGCTGGGAACATTCTGATGGAGTACTCTGACTGCTAGCAAGAGTCTAGTTGATTTTTTTTTCCTTCCCAAACGTTCTAGGGTGCACAGGATCTAAATTTCCAGAAAAGTTTAATTTGGAAATGCAATATAAAGTCAGATAATACAGTGTGTAGTTCTGGGACTGTTTCCATTGCTTGACAGTGGTGAAGTAAAGGCAGCATTATTTGTTTCAGAAGAGATTTTGTTAAGGTGAAAAAAAAGTGTTACCAGAAGGCTGAACAGCTAATGGATTTGGTATGAGTGCTCTTTTAGTTTATTTTCTTGAAGCAAGATGTTTAGTTTGGACTTTTAACTTTATAAACTGTATTTCTCTTGAGAAAATAGGGATGAGTGTTAAAATAATCTGTGATTTCATTTTAGTTAGAACTAAAAACAGTAGTCAAAATTGTGAATGTGTTTGATGTTTTCTTGAAAGTAACCAATCCAGGTAGTTCTGCTGAATTCAGTGGAGGAATGAACATTTTGCCTAATTAGTGATGGGTAGATGATTCGCATAATCCGAATGTACATTATAATGTGGTTAATTTCCCATACTAATGTCTTGTGATACAGTCTTACTAGTTCAATGAAGAACAAACCATAAGGTTATTTAGATACTACTGAATCTGCATAAAAGATTTTGTTTTTTGTATTCCTTTATTTTAAGGTTTGAGTTTTGTTTCTTTTCCTGCAGACCTTCATGTTGTCAGATTTGTTAATGTAATAGCAGAGTAGTCTCTTTTCTGCTACTTCTGTAGTATTGTGTGTGATGGAATGCAAGAAGAGTAAAACACTCAGTAATTCCATATCTTAGATACTTAAAATTATTTAAAGTACAAATTGGTCATAATAGACTCGAAATTCCTTCTATGCATGAAACATTTTGTCATTCTTTTGTTCAACTCTACAACTGTTGGTCTTGCCAAAGCTAAGCAAGATCTCTGTGGGTAAAAATGAAGACATAGAAAAAAACTCAAATCTACATTAGTTTTAAAGAGAGCATATGTTTATACATTTCGAGCACATTCTATGAATTATTGAGATTGAGTTTGCCCAAGTGTGTACCTTTCGTGTTATGGTCTTTTGAGAGTTCTCGTGCCAAGGAGTATTTAAAGAAATTGCATATGGTTAAGGAAACAGTTTCTTCCTTCAGTACTTGCTGAATCATTTTTCTAGCTGTGGGCATGTCTTGTCTTTGGATAAGATAATAACTAATATTATTTGGGGTTGCTAACTCTCTTGTGGCATTTCATCAGCTGGGATATGTTAGTCCTTTGGTTTGGCCATTTTAGTGCTCCTAATTCTTTTACTTCTGACTTATGTACTATGTGCAGTTTTGGTTTCCAAATGCTTTCATATTTCCATACATAAAGCTGTTGAGCTGAATTACATCAGAATGTCAAAAAAAGCACTGTTGTCTTAATGTCTGATGTGGTTTCTCTAATAAGACAGGAGAGTTTGGCGATCATTTCATCCATCTCATGTGGGGGTTGGAGGTCTTAGTTTCAAATATAAATAACTCTTTGTTTAGCAGTTTGAAAAGTGGAGAAAAAGGTTAAAATGTAAAGGCTTAAAAGTCCTTATAAAAGAATGATAAAGGACAAGGTGATGAGTTTTTTATTTTTGTGGGGCTTTATATTTTTTATTATTTTTTTTTAATTACAGTATTTTTAGTGGACATGGTCAAGATGAAGGCCACACTGCTAAACAGGTTGTTCAACCTGTGCAGAGTACAAACAAATGTTCTTCCTCTTGTTGACCACAAATGTGATTATCTTTAAGCATTTGAAGAGATCCTATTGACTTAATTATACTAAATAAATTAGTAGAAATAGCACATAAATATTGCGATATTACCCTTAGAGAAGAGGTAAAGTTTGAATGACAAGAATCAGATTAATTTTCCAGATACAAAAATAAGGATATAGAGGGAGGCAGTGTTCTGCAGTCGAACACAAGAATTAAGAAATGAAATTTAATTTTTTTGATTCTCAGGTTGTTGGTTACCAAAGAACGGNATGTAGAGCCTGTGATCTGATTTAATTATGAAAAAAAATTAATTATGTCAACACACCTGACAAGGCATTGGTATATATATTTAAGTTTAGTACTTAAATTGACTTGTATAAAATTACTTGGTACTGTATATTTGCACTGAGATTTTGACACTTGTCTTGTTCCAAAATGAGCAAAGGAGGAAGTAGAGGGGGAGTTGCAAAATGGAGATACAAGATAGATCCTTTTTTCTACTTGAGCAGCCATGTAATATGACAGATAGGATCTTCAAAGATGATGCACATTATTTTTTAATATGTGTGTCTGTATTTCTTGGCTAATGAAGCATCACATCCACTGTTTATGTTTGTGTGTCATAGATCTGTAGCTACACTTACAATTAATTTGTCAATTGTGTTTTCTAATTGAAGTAGAAAGAGTGAAAAATCACGTGCTCTAAGAAACATACCTTCTGTAAGTCACGGGACACATGAAAACACATGATCCCACATGGAGTGATCCTTGATCACTACCAATAACTTCTCTATTTGTCATTTAACTCAAGGGGAAACAGCATGCTCTCTGCAAGCCACTGTTTTGGTATCCCAGTCGCTGTGCACAGGTCTTTGAAATGAGTGCAGTGGTGGCTTCATCCAAGTGCAGAAATCCATCCATAAAGGTTAGGCTGCCGATTAGTATCTACAGGTGATATTTCTCTTCAAGTTTCTAATTTTATTTTTCTCTGTCTGCTAAACCTGATGAAGCAACAACCTGTTTGGCCAAAACAAAGTAACAAATAAGAAAAGAAAAAAACGAGAAAGAGTATGATATTGTGGCAATTTCATAGATTTTCAGAGCAAACCAGTTTTTATGTATTTCACTCTATAGACAGTTTTTAAATGTTAGGATCCTGGATCATAAATTTTTATGTTGTGTTTTATATAAGAATAAATTACTGTTTTTTACCTAAAAAATAGGTTGTATTTGGAGAAGAAAGTGTACTTGTACTGGAATTACCTCTTCAGATGAATGATTGTCCCAGAGACTACATGGTACAATTGTGGTTCAGAAGTTGACACAACACAAGAAATGAAACTTGAAACACATAATGATTGTATGCAGCCAAACATTAGATTTTTTTATGATACGATTTATGAAAACAGTGTTTTGAAGTAATGAAACTGGAACCTTCATTAGAGTGAATGGAAGTGTTCACAGAACTCTGCTGAATCCTCAGAAAGCAAGGTTTCTGTGCAAGTGCTGAGCCATTCTTTTTTGTGCTGTACTGGTGTTAGTCTGGCTCACTGCAGTATAAGATGAAAAGTTTTTGTAGGGAATTACCTGGGAATAATGATGAAGTTTGGTCAGGGGTGCAAATCCACTAATTTCTGCAGATACTTTAACAGCTTCTCATTTTCTCCTGTAATTTTTATCTTGTGATGCACCTTTAGAGGTAGAATAGTGCTTAATTTAGGGAAATTAATCTGAAGGAGGTGACTTTTGCTGTCTGATTCATACACATTGTGTAGGAAGGGTAGGGTAAGACAAATAATATTTTTCTGAGCAATTATATTAATTTTTCAGTTGGAACGAACCTTGGAAAGCAGATGCTTTACTTGATGATTGCATTCCTGAGTGAATGTTTTTCTAAATCTTAAATACAAAGATTCATTTGTGCTCGAGTTTTAAGCTTGGAGTTGTGCTGTATCATAGGGCTCATTTGTCCCTGAGAATAATTTACAATAATAAATCTTGCTGAAGCTGTGCATTTGAAAAAATAATACGGGCTATTTAAATCTTGTTTGCAATAAGAAACTGTGCTGGTTCATAGGTTTCCTGGAGGATTTGCTTACCTTGATAAGCTTTTTCATGAGTGTATCCTATTCCTCATTTCTCTGGCAGCCCCTCTATCAGCTGTATGTGAAAGGGAGCATTGTCCCTCCAACACGCACACTGTTCTGCCTTCTCTGAACCTGGCTGAGTAGTTCATCTCCTCTACGAGCATATGGGAAAAGTGGGAGAAATTTCTGTTAAAATTTTCAGCAACCATACACAGCACAGTAGGCTAAAGTATAATCAGGGCTCTGTTCAGCAGTCCAACCTGGCTCACCAGTCCTGTTTGACCTCCTCCCTCACAGTTATACACACCTTCCTTCCTTCCTTCCCCTTTTTTTCTCTTCTCTTTTCACACTACAGAGGCTGAAGTGCCAGACCCTGCAAACTGATAAGATAAGAACAACATGGTGCATGCCATAAGCCAGGGGTCCCTACTGGGTCCACTGACGCACGCAGTCCTCCCCTGATGTCAAACAGCTGATAAGTAGCACCTTGGCTCCAATCCCAAACCTCTGTGCCAAGAAGGGAGAAAAAAGCTCTTTGTCTGGAAAAGGCAGCTCTGTTGAGATTTTTTTTAACATCTTGCTGCTTTTCTTGAATTCAGGACGGAGTTCGGTCTGTTTAAACTATTTAGTATTATTCCTGAATTGTTTGGCAAGAATAGATGTCCGCTCGAAAAAATTTGTTTAATTCATCATGCATGGTCTATTTGACTGTACTTGCAGCATCAGACATACAATACAGCGTGTAGTGTTTATAAAGTGTGATAGCCAAGTCCACATTACAATGCTGTTTAAAGCTATATGAAGCACGCTTTTCAAGAACCAAGTATCTGTTCATGGAGCAGAGCAACAACAACAACAAAAAATTACAAATTTAAGACTACATTAATGATTAGAAAAAAATGAGTTAGGTGTCAAAATTATTCCGTAATAAGCATAGAAGTCCTTGACCTTTTATTGTTTCTGTTCATCTTTATAGTTCTTATTGTTTGACTTTCTGCATTAAATTATGGTTTTAGTGCTTCAGATTTTGAAAGATATGGTTGTGCTTTAGAAGTGTTATATTTTCTCTGGTTATTTTTTCTTAACAAAATAACCTTTTGCTGAATATTGCAGAATGTTGAAGCCTTTAGAAATAATATGAGGTCATTAGCTTACATGACTTCAAAGCTTTAAGTGTTGTAGTATTTTTAAGATAGAAAATGGAATGCATTTCATAGTCACATGCTTATTGTTGTGTATTTGTATAAGCCTGTTTGAAAATGATACATTCATCTATATAAGTGTTTCAAAATTTATGTTGCTGTTTGGAATTTCTATGCATATGTCCAGTTTTTCCACACTTCAATGTTGCAGGTGTATTTATATGAATATACAGTCACAGTTTTATTTTAAGCTGCCATCAAGCCAAATCCAAAGCAGACATGGCAAGACAACCCAACTAATCACAGGTCTCAAAGACTTGCGTAGCCACTGCAGTGACTGTTGTTGCTGAAATCCTCCTAAGGCTGCTAGCCTTGAAGTGTTGCTGCTGTAGTGAAACAGCAAGATGGCACTAACATGGTTATCCTGGGTTAATGATTCAAACCCTTATCCAAAGTTTGTTTGGGAAGCTACATGGTCTAAGGGAACAGCTCATACAGCTTCTGGGACTCTACTTTTAATGCTACCCTGAGCCAAAGGAGGTGTATCTATGTGTTATGAAGCACAAGGTTGATGCTGACTTTAATGTGTCATTTTTAGTGATGACAGAGAACATAATTGATTGTGTTATATGTGTCACCTTACATGTTTTATCAAAATATTTGGACTCACTTTGGGCTACTTTATGTATTAAGCCATATATCTTACTTGTCATTCATTTGCAGAATTTCATCCATTTATCATAGACCAAAAATTGAAGTGTGTGTGTGTCTGCCTGTTTATTTTTAAAATTCCAAATGTGCAAGTCCACTGCAAAATGACTTTTCACAATTGCAGAATGATGCTGACACTCACTGCTGCTCAACATGCTGTTTTGGGTATCTGAAAGTATAACTTCTCTGGGGGCTGGCACTTTGCTGGCTATATAGGCTATCCTTGCAAAATTCAGCTGAATTTCTAATTGGGAAGAGCTTGCAGGTGCCTGAGTGGCCCTGAGCTGGATTGGATGCACAGCATCAAGTGTTCAAGGCCAGGTTGGATGAGGCTTTTAGCAGCCTGGTCAAGTGGACAGAGTCCTTGCGCATGGCTGGGGGGGCTTTGAACTAGACGATCTTAAAGGTCCCTTCCAACAAAAACCATTCTGTGATTCTATGATTCATCTAAATCTAAAGCAGAGGCATGCAACATTTCTGTAAGGATTGGATGCATAGATGTATTTGAAACAATGGGACTTCATATTACTAGCAGTTTACACAGTTTCTTATTAAAGATGAAAATATCAGATATATTATTATTTAGTGTGAAAGACCATGTTGCTTCTCAAGTATGTAGTCATTTTAAGAGATATCTAAATCATCCTGAAGTGAAATTTGGTATGAAGTGATCTATTATGTATTTTTTTGACTGCATAAGAAGTCAGAATGAACAGAAGGTGGTTTAAATTAAGTGCAACTCTGACATTTCAGGAAATTCTTAGAAATAAATGATGCAGTGAATTTCATTAATATACAGTGCTTTTCTCCCATATGTTAGTGGACTTTGTTTTATGATTGTATGGAAGGATTTCTCTTAGCTCTCTTCTCCTTCTCTATCTGGTTGTTGCATACTGGTTTCTCAAGATAAAGTCTACAGAAATGTTTTGTGAATGCTCTTCACAAAAAGAAAGAGGAGGCATTCCCATAGTTTTCTACTGCACAAGACAAAAATACAATAAAAAGAGAGATCCAGATATTGTAGAGATACCTGTGTAGTTTCTCAATTGTCACATTTAGAAAAAGCCTTTGTCTGTCAATCTTCTGCTTAAACTATGCAGGAAGGGGAAGTACAGATAGATACTGTAATTAATAGAGGCCGAATTTCATCATCTAACTTCAGCAGGATGATGTTTCACACTAGGGATTCAAACATAATTATCCCCAGATAATTTTAGAAAGAATTGCAATTATTATTTTGAAGTCAAAAACATTTCACAAGTTCTCAGTGGAAACTATCATACATAGTATTAATTTCCTGTGTAATGTGACTCTAAATAGTTTATACTCATGAAATGTTAATGTTTATAAAATACAAAATAGCTTAAATTCTCATTTTATCAGTTAGCATAATTTTAATAATAGCATGAAAAGATAATTGTGCTTTAATGTGAGTAATTGTATAATTTTTGTCCTTTAGCAATTTGGAGGCTGAAATGGATTTCATTATAGTCAGCAGCATGATCTCATTGTCTTCAAGGAAAGCACAAGGCTCTGTACTCTTCTTTTGCTTCTGCAACAATGATTTTTGTATTGCTTATATTACTTAAAATTCATGAGATAATTTTCTTCTGAGTAAAAGTAACTTTAAAACAGATGCTGAATCTCACTGATCAAGACCTTTTAGAATTGCCCAGCTTTTATTTAAAAAGACAGGTTTTTGTGTGAAGGGTAGTAATATATTTGTAAATTCTAGATGTTTTAAAATCTTCATATATGACATACAACATGACATGAAAGAAGGAGGATGGAGGGTTACGTAATGCAGAATAACTGAAAAAATGTATCACTTAAAAAAGTAATCAAAAATGGTGAGATGCAAAATGAGTTACAGCTTGTGTGAAACAAACCCCAAGATGCTCCTTGGAAAAAGCCTAGCCTTTAGAGCCAGAGGGGAGTTGTAAATGAAGTGAGCACTTAAGGCTGATCGAGTGACTGTAAGAAGGTAAGCTATGACCAAGTGCTGTATACAGCTGTATTAACAGTATTGAGTAGGAACATTCCTGGAAGTTAGTTACAGCCTAAACAGTAGGATTTGATTAAATCTTCTGAATTTCTTTGTTCGAGGCTTTAGTTTAGTGGGGGCTGCCCTCTTCCTCCTAGTCAGTACAGGGGTTTGGTTGCCTGCTGCTGCTTCTTTCTCCCAGACTCAGTGCCGTGTGCTTGCACCCATGCCTGGATATGCTGTATTGCCTTCCTGGGCAGAGAAGGACTGCTGCCCATGAGGCAGTAAGTTTTCAGCATAACAGCTCTGCTCGGCAATGGGACATACATTTTCCCATCATGCACTTGTGTGTTTTCTCTGTGCCTCTGAGAGCCTCTACCAAGTTCTTATCCCTTGGTGATTCAGAGGTGATACCAATAATAGCCATGCATCATTACTGTGACTTGTATGTGGTAGTGGCCTCTGATGATAAACTCAATATTGTGCCCTTTTTTGCTCTCCTTGTTGTTTCTCCTTTCAGGCTTTTCTGCTTCTTGGTTTGTGAGCCACTATGGTGACCTATAGAATTTTATCTCAACTTTAATGCCATTCAGTAGGTTATCAAAGGTAAAACAGGGAACTTCTTCTTAAATTATACTAGAATTAATTTACAAGGTGAACAATGTTACTCAAAGAGTAAGTAATTTTGTCTTGAGCTTAACAGCACATGCAAACCTTTTCTTGGATTACATATGTTTCTAGTCTTTCATGGAAGAGGGTGCAAAACACGATGGTACATGTACAAAAATCAGTGGATGGCACCATACAAGAAAGATGTTGTGCAGAAGATTACTTAAGTCAAAAATCCTGGTACACTGGCGTAATCTGTAACAATCCAAGCAAAGCATGACAAATAATACTGAATGCAAAACATGCAAATCTAAAAACAGAAAAAGGTAGGTGTAAGTAATGCAGAATCAGATGTGGGGAAAGTAATGGATAGCAAAATGAGTAAGTCAAAGTATGGCAAAAGTCTTAATAACAGAAATACTACAATTGAAATTCAAAAAACCAGATTCCTTTCTCTTCGCCACTGATCAGGCTGTAGCCAAAATAATCTGTATGTTGAAAGATAAATCTCTGGGCTACAAACCAGTTAGAATCCAAAGGAAAGCAACAGCTTGTATGAGATTGAGAAAACATGATAAATTTTGATCCATCTAGAACAGAGAAGATAGACTGAAGAGGGCAATGTAGAATATAGCTGTCAGTTTGAGAAAACTTGGTACATGAAGCCAGACAGATGTTTTCCATAGAAGGTCATGATATCCCAAGAGAAAACCTCAGGTAAACACTGACTAAATAGTAAGAAATACAGATTGACAGGAAACAAATATAAACTGGAATGCTTGTTACTACAGACTTTTAGGAACAGCTTTCAAATGATGTCAAGGAAGGGGTACACTTAAAAGTGCTTATTTGACCTTGTTTTAGATCAGAGAAAGAAACTTGAGACTCTCATGATCTGTATTTCTGTACTGTTTACTGTGCAGTTGGGTCCATTTTTTTTAATAACTTACATCATGTAACTTTGAATGTATAAATGCAAGGATTTAAATCCAGAAGCTTTGTAATAGTGAAAGTGACGATTTTGGCTTTATGTTTTGACTAATTAAAAAAAGAAAAAAAAAAAAAAAAGAACAACAGACAATTAGTAACTTGCATTTAAGCCCTTTAGTCTCTCCCCTGAATCTTGGCAGCAATTAGGAAAATGCAAGGTTTATGAGATTTTAGAAATCTCCTCCTGCTTTTACTTTCACAGAGAACAATAGTTTAAACGTCTTCCACAGCTTTTTTACTTCTTCCAAAACAAAATTTGGCATGAGAACACTACACTGTTGTTAAATTAATGTTATTAAACAATTTGGTTTGCTTTTACTTTCTGCTTTTTATAAAGTGTCTTCAAAAATCCATTAGAAGGCACCTATAATCTAGGAGAGGGCAAGAATTTGGCCAGTATTTGTCTCAGGTTAGGTTACCTCAGATAGGAACCTTTTGCTTACAGAAGGGACAAAATATTCTTGATGTATGTGTGGACAAAAGACAACTGAAAGATCAATATCCCTGTCCCCATCTGTAGAACAATGCAAGGTGAAGAGAGAAGGAGCTAAGACAAAGAAGTGACCTGAGCAGGCAAAGAGATTAGGTGAATATTTGAATTTCAGAAAAGGAGAGAATTTAACTATGGAAAGTCTGGAAACCAGCATGTAATTTTAAAACTTACCCTGATGGTGGCTGTAGGAAGTCTCTGCTAGGGGTGACAGAAGAGTGTGGAGGAAGGGGAGAAGAGAGGTGATAAAAGCTTACTAACTAGCATGGCAGCAGAATATAGTCACAGTGTTCAAGCTTTGTGTGTGTTTAATACAGCATATGGAGAATTGTAGAAGTCTGGGCAGGAAATAATTTAGGTGTGAATAAAGGTGTATTGAGGAGGCCTGATAAAAGGGATACTGTAGTGCACATTCGTGGTGCCTTTTTGCTTTTGTTCTAACACAAAACGATGTCTGTCAATGTAAAAGCTTTGGAGAGAAAAGGTATGGTTTGAGTATGATCTTAGTGAAAACAGTAGATAGGCCACCAATGTTTATAATGCAACAGTCCAAAATAGTATTCAGCAACTGAGCAAGGTGGTTGATGTTTTTGTATGGTTAGTGCTCCACGGAGAACTTGGGCTATGTAGCAGCAGCCGAATGTGCAGTTCCATCCTGGCTGTTTTGTTGTTTTGTTTTGGTTTGTTGTTGTTGTTTTTTTAGTGACTGGCAAAACATATTCTTTATTCCTTTACCTGAAGTACTGAAGAAAATGCCTTAAAACAAAAAGAAGTGATAATAGGAGATTTCAGTTCAAAATACGGTGTTATGTTACAAGTACAAGCAGGCAAGCTCAAACTTCATGGACTGAAGGAATGCAGTGCATGGAGTAGAGGGAAGCAGTGATGGGACAGTTGTTGCCCAGAGCCTCTAGCTGTTATTTTGCACAGCCTACACATCAAACAGAAAAGTTTTGGACACTATTGATTTAAATTAATTTAAACTGACAGTTTTTCTTGTATAACTTGAAAGCCACAAAGTTATTACATCAGTTTATTTTAACTTGGTTTGAATTATCCAAATACCTCTTTCCACTAAGCAGTAGGATTTACAAAAGAACTGAAGCATGTTGGATGACTGTCATAGAAATGAATGCTGCCAAGGCTTCTACAGTAATATACCTCATTTAAAAAGCTTATTAAAGCATCTGCCATCATTTTGTGAGGGTATAATCTCTGCAAATTTGGCTTGTGATTCCAAATTAAATCACTGTTATTGCCATGCTACCTATGTTAGACAAAAGCATTGAGATACTTTCTTGTGGATATGATATCTGTGAGAACAATTCTGTTTTTCAAGAAACAGTGACATTTCTCTCTAGTGTAAGTTATTTGATTAATATTCATTTAACTCATCAAAGAGGATCTTTCATTGAGAATGTACACCTTCTGCAGGTATACAATTCAACACGATTTATAAACAAATTCCCAAATTTAGAAATAATTAACATTTGATCTGTATCTCTATTTAATACAATATGTCTTTAGAAACATCCCTAGACTCATCATATTATTTCAAACTGCATTAATTTTGCTAGATATACGTGTACCTTTTGGGGTGAACTGGCAAGTGTGAAAACTTGTTGCTGTTCTCTGAGTTTACAGGTGATCTGAAAAATCACTAGGCTCTGAATATTTTAATTACAGTGTTTTTTGCATAAGTAGAACTGAAAAAGTGAACTGCACATTCTGGACAAGGCAACATTACAGTTAACTCCCATTTTGTTCAGTGAAAGTTAATGGGAAAGCTTCACACTTCTGGAAATAAGATTTATTAGATCAGGGTCTTAGCGTGCTTGGATCATAAGTGTAAGACCCTCACAAACCATTTACAAACTTCCTCTCGTTTGAGATACTTATTTTCATGCAACTCTATGCCGTATTATTTGGTGTCCACACTGATAATTTGACCAGTGTTGAGTGCTCAGGATAGATTACTGTGTGTATTGTAATGTGGAAAGTGGAAGAAAATGACCAAAAGAAACTTTTCTTCTTTCTGTTGTCAGTAGCAGCATTTCGATAAATGAAAGGAGATAAGTGCTTATGAGCAGCCAATATTTTAGCTGTACAAACTATTTGTAAATGTGGGAGACAGACAGTACTTCAGATGATTAAAAGGACCTGACAGAAATCACATTTGAAAATGTTTATGCAGGATATGTACTGCAAAGTCATTGTGCACATGGGTATAAATACTGTTAGATGTTTTCCTATGAGTTGTGAATAATATAAGAGGTTTTTAGTAAGAGACATCAATGGTGAAATATTTCTTATTTTATATGGGCTTGTAGGTATAGTATTAAGACTAAAATACTGACCTGAATGAATCTTTAAGTTTGAGGAATATTAAAAGCTTTTAAAGCTCTGTGAGTTTATTTCCTATAATGAGGTGGTAATTTCTACTCCTCCAAACTTAAAGGAAAACAAAGTGTAGGAATCATTTAACTTCTCTATGTCTTTTAAATGATCATAAATTTGATAGCCTTGAATGTCTGTAGGTTTAATTAATATTTATAGTACATGAAGGTGATATTTAAATAGAAAGAAACTTGTTAGGCAAACATGAAAAAGCTGGGGTTTTTTTTAAGAGAAGTCTACCCTTAGTTTTTGAGTAACACGATAGTGACTGTGTGCCCTAAAATACAAGTTTAACTAGTGTTATTTACAGCTTGATAGCATTCAATTATAGGAAATGTGGGAGGACAAAACTTTAAGAACTAGTTATTGCTAATGGCAAGATCATGTTATTTACAAAAGAGTGACATTAAAGAGCATCATCCTTTTTTTGTCTTCAGAGGCAATCTATTTTTTGCAAGTAAAAGCTGAGAATGTTTTGAAGATGCTGCTGCTAATAATCCAGTCCTTACACTTTTCTTAATTTCAGTATCATTGTTCTGAAATAGTAAACAACTTTCAGCAAGGCATTGTGACATTGGCTGTTTTTTTTGTGAGTGCATGTAGTGCTTCTGTAATTTTTATTTTAATTAAGTGGTACATTTTTTTATGATGCTAAAGAAACTGAGACACATAAAAGCAAGGCAAAATCAGTGCTGTAGTGGGCATAAGAGCCGTGTGTATCTTTTGGTGCTGTTCCTTTGCTGTTCTAGTTGGATAAGACAAAGAATTTAACTTTTCATGATCCAACAAAAATGCCGCTATTCTGGTTGAGGTTTCTACGTGTGCAAAAGAGTCAAAGCCAGGTTTTAGTATAAGGAATTCAGCTCCCCAAAGCAAGCTGCATGTGTGCCTACTACCTCATCTCAAAAGTTTTCTGAAAGGGGGCTCTCTACAAGCTACCAACTTCTTGCTGTGATCAGCAGTAAAAGCTTCTGTTATGCTAATGTGAGTGAACATATTTACAATTGTGCTTTCACTTACCATAATTTAATCATCACTCCAGCCACAATATTTCCATTCCTATGGTCATCTTTAAATGACCATACCAAATGACCAAGTGTTGTGCAAATGTACTACATTATAACCATAGGTGTAATCCAACTAATATTTTTGGCTTAATAGTGCAAATGAAATAAGCTTTATGCATTTTTCTAGAATAAGCAGATAAATCTATAAAATTATTAAATGCTATATTAGTTTGGCAAGTGTATTTATGTATCCCGAGTAATAGGGGGAAGTTATGGTAGATTTCTATCAATTTAATTAAAGCTCCACCAAGGGAACAGTTGTTCTAACGTCTCTGGAATGATTGCACACTAAATCTTTGTACAGGGGCTTTTTGAAGTAGTGGACTCCTACAGTGGTTTTCCCTTCTTTAAGGGATACATGGGTAGGGTGGTGAAGGAGAGCACTAGGTCCTGATAAAAAAGTAGTAATGTTTTATCCCTGGATTTGCAATGATTATGTTTGTAACTGCAGAACATCTTTCCAGCAACAGCATTACATTTCTTTAGGGAAGTGGAAAACATAAGTCCTTAACTGATCAATTTGGTAGCATTTGCTTCTACATGTTAAAATCAAAGCCCAATTAAAAAAATGTGTGTGCATATGGGTGTGAGTTGTTCTAAGAGATGTACCTAAACCAAAGCAAAAAAACCCCTATGTTGTTATCTTTTATGTGTATTGTTGTAGTGGTTTGACCCTGGCTAAACGCCAAGGGCTCACACACACACACACACACACACACAGAGTCACACTCTCCCACTCCCCTCCCTGCAAACAGACAGAGGAGAGGAAAAAACTAAAAGGTTTCACAAGTTTGTGATAAGGACCATAAGAAACTCCTTATTATTTCACAGGCAAAACTGGCTCCAACTTGAAGTATTAAGGATTTATTATTATCAAAATCAGAGCTTAAGAGTGAGAAGTTTGATAAATCTTACAGACACCTTTCTCCTCCCACCCCTCTCTCTTCTAAGATCTCCCTCCTTCCCCCAGTGGCCCAGGAAGACAGGAGTGGGGGGGTTACAGTCAGATGTTGTTTCTGCCGCTGTTCAGAGAGGGGGAGTCTTACCCCTGCTTCCTGTGGGGTCTCCTCCACAAAAGACAGTCTATTACAAAACTGCTTTGTGGGTCCATCCTACAGACAACAGCTCTTCAAATGCTACCACCACGTAGGTCATTCCTCCATAGGTTGCAGTCCTTCAGGCACTGGCTGCTCCAGCATAGGTTTCCACAGACCACAAGTCCTCCCAGGAAATCCTGCTCCAGCGTGGATCTCNCCCCCCCTAATAACAAAAAACCTGGCCACTAAAAACCACCACAATCGTATAGTAAAATGTCACTGTATGGGAACCAGAGGTAGTTTTGTGTGAACAAACTTGGACCAGGTTGTATCCCTGTTGCCAGCTGAGTGCTATGGGCCCTGTACTGAAATACTGTTGCTTCCTCTGCTTCTGGCTTTTTCACTTCTCAATATCTGGAACAACTGTGAGCTGATTCAGAAACTTACCTCCCTCCTTCACCAGCCTTCAGGTAGAGGTCCTCACTGTGTGCTGGTTAAGGCAGTTTTCAGGGATTTAAGAGTTGTTGGTTCAAATAGCTTTGGCTGTGGAGAGTAACATGCTACATATTTTACCTTCTCCACAGGTGTTCCTGCTACTAGGCACTTGTATAAAAAATTGTGTTTGCTGCTTCCTGTTGGTCTGTGTTAGCAATATAAGGATAACATCCGTGGTTTCAGACTCTCATAGATATTTAGGCACCCCATTGCAACTGTCTGGTCACAGTGTTGTTCCCTGACCTTTTTCTTGTTGTGTTTCTGTGATTTAGAGGAAATTAAAATAGGTCAGAATATGTAGTAGATGTGTGCCCTGAGCATGAAATAAAAAAAAGCTCAAAGATTTTTTCCTGAATACTAGAGGAGAAAACTGTTTTATCAGTTTGAATGACAGGAGAAATGCTTGTCCCATTTACATGTATTCCTACATAAATATCAAGGAATCTCTTGGCAGTTGATCTCTAACTAAAGATTTGCGTAATTTCTTAAAAACTTTAAGATGACCACAAACCAGAAGCACATTAAGTTGCTATTTTGTATTTATGATAACTCGAAGTAATGTAATATTGGCCATTACTCTTTTAAATTACCTTTTAATTCGAAGACATGCAATACTGTGTCAGTGGGAAGCAGAATATCACTCTGATGCTTTAAATTTACAGCTTTTGCTTTGTTAAAACTTTTCTTATGAGGATAAATTAAATTCCAGCTGATTCTTTTTTTCTTTTTGTCATTTTGTACAAAGTTTGGGCTATATATACTTTTTTTAAGCATTTAGAACATAATTTATTTGGGATAAAGAAAATGCTGAGGAATACCATAGATTTCCAGAGAACACATTTCAAATTTATATTATCATCTAGCATAAAAATTCAACAAAGATAAAGTAAATCCACTCCCCCCCACCCCCCAACTCCACCAAACTCCAGATATTTAATTTACCTTTTGTGGTGATTTTGAATTCAGAAAGTATCCTCTAGTTGGACATTAGGAAAAAGCTCTTCACAGAAGGAGTGATTGGACATTGGAATGGGCTGCCCAGGCGGGTGGTGGAGTCACTGTTCCTGGAGGCATTTAAGAAAAAACTGGAGGTGGCACTAATTGACAGGGTGGTGTAAGGTCATAGGTTGGACTCAGAATCACCGAAGCAACTAGATTGGAAAAGACCTCATTGAGTCAATGATCTCAGAGGTCTTTTCCAACCTAGTTGCTTCGGTGAAAAAAAAATTACCCTGTGGTTTTCCACTTCGATCTGTAATTGCAAAACTAAAACAACTAAGAATTCATGTTATCTAGCAGATGTTGAACTTTACGGAAAGTTATATTCTTCCTTAAATTCTTTATTCAAGATAATGATTTTTTACATCAATAAAACCACTAATTTTTGCATGTGTCACATGGACTGATATGAGGGATACAGTCTTCAGAAAAAGTGCTTCTTATGGGCACTTTTATGTTATGTTTTTTTATGTTATACTGTTTTGTTTCTGAAGAAAAGCTGCAAATGTTAATCCACATGATTCTGCTGGTAAGAGTGAACAGGGAAACAGTATTTTTATTTTTTAATATTGGTTTTTACTAACTTATAGTATATAAGTTATAACTTATATAGTATATAACTTACATAGTTTGTATATACATATGTAAGTTATATATATATAAGTTATATATATATAACTTGTATAGTATATAAGTTATAACTTATATGTAAGTTATAGTATATAGTACATAACTTATACTAACTTATAGTTTACTTTTTATAGTTTTAAAAGTTCCTAGTTAAACACATAAGTGCTCAATGAGGGATGGTTATGCACAAAACTGTTCTTGAATGTCACTTTTGGCTCCATTATGTCTGTGTCTCCTTGATGGTATTTCAGCTTGAGTAGATAGCCTTCTTAGGGTGAAAAACACTGCTCAATTTTGCCTTATTTTTTCTTTGCCTGACTCTAGGGAAGCTCATGTTACTTGTAATATATTTTCCTTAATGGTTTGCCAAGTAAATCGATTAGTAAGGCTCAACTCATTCCAGTGCTTCTAATAAGGAGAAGTTAAAGAAGCGCATATCTGCGTATTGCATAACAGAAAAATTTTGAGAGGCATAGAGACATGGGCTGTCACCACTCACTTGTGCTTTCTGGAAAACGCAGCTTTGTTGAAATAGAAGTACAAACATGTTACTTCTAATAGAAAGATGAGTTATGAGTTAATAGTTCAGTTTACATTTTTCAGAATTCTAAAGAAAATAAAGTACTAAATAGTAAAATGAAAACCAAACAAAAATGTCCCCAATTTTCTTTCTTCAATCAAGTTGTCTTTTTTATTCTGATTAAAAATAAAAGCAAATTTCAGGATGTTGGAATATTTGTTTCTTGGGAAATTCTACTTTACAGCTACTTAAAAGAAACTAATTTATTAGATTTCACTATTTTTAATAAGCACTTGTTTATTGTATCCAAGAAGCTTGTTAGCTGATCTTTTATGGACATTATGTACTTAGGAGTTGAACTGTAGCTACGCAGCCTCTCACAGCATTAATTCATTCTACCACATTTTAGGCTGTAATTCACAATCATTGTAGACCAGAGGAGATTACTAATGTTGCTGTATGAGGAGATCCTGCCTTCCCTGAACCCGAGCTGCTTATTCCTACCCTTGTATTGTTCACTCTTTGCTGCAACATAAATTTTCATGTGGGTAGACAGATAACTTGATTCTGGCAAAAGCTCTTACTTTGTGTTTTGGATTGTTTTGGTGTGGATTTGTTTGGGGTTTTCTTTCTTTGTTTTGTTGGTTTGGGTTTTTTTGGGGGTGTCGTTTTTTCTGTGTGTCTGTTTTGGATTGGTTTGGGGTTTTTTTTCCCCTGGTTAATTTTGTACTTTTGGTTACTCATTCCAGTTCTGTGTGGTGCCTACCCAAGCAGAAGCTTCATTCCTTTACCTCATGAATAGTCTTTGTACTCTCTGATCTGTGTTCCTGCTCACACCCCTCAAGTTTGCTTCTGCATTTTCTTTGTACTTTCTCCCAGCTTTACTGTGCCCATTTACCCATGGTGAAAAAGTGGTTATGTGACCTTTTGCTGCTGATAATATATCCAGTATTTCTTAAGCTTGTCTATTACACGAGAAGATGACTGTGCCTAAAGACTGAGTTGATGCATTTTTCATTAGCCCTTTCCTTGCCTTTGTTCCTTTTCCTAATCTCTCCACACAGCCCCCCTCCATACACACCCTCACCAATTAAAAATCCATATGGATTAAAATTTCCTCAGCTGCTGTCAAGCTAAGTATACTCAACTTAGTTATGGAAAATATTTTGTGTCTACTGACCTCAGAATGCTTGGGTGTCCTGCAATGAAGTTAGAGTATGTGTGTCACAGTCATTTAAGCATAAGCATTGCAGGATTGCTTGTTTGCTGGAAAGACGTGCTGGGGACTTGGATGACTTTGACTGTCAGGTGTGTTCATTAGCTTGTGTAGTAACGTGAACAGCACCAGCATGATTAAGTCCCCAGAACTGCTATTCACAAAATTACTAAGCCATTACTCTGTAAAATAATGTGACAGTGGTGCTAAAGGAGAAACAGTAATGTACTGTTATTTATGACTGCTTTTTGTCATTGATACTATATTCTTGAGAGACCCCCTGCTGCCATTTTTGCTTGCAGTACAATGTGGAGTCATTTTTTAGTTATCTTGGGTGCACTGGGTTTTCTACAGATCTTTCATGCTACTGTCTATTAAATTGAATAATATTAAAATTTATGTTCTCTAGCCTACAGAAGTTGCAGTCTTGGAGGCTTTCCCAAAGTGAATATGAATAATGAAGGACTTCAAAAATGTTGAAAGCCACCTATTTGTTAAATCTCTTTATTTTGTCCAATTTGAAATTTTTGAAGTCCTTTTGTTTACTTCTCCTATTTGACATGTTATGATACATAACTTTTAACTGGCTAGTTTTGGCAGTGGATCAGTCTATTTATGTGCTGTCAATGTGATTGTTAAGGTTTGGTTTTAGAATTTTTCTTTTGTCATGCGACGATATTATAATCTCATATGTTATTATGAGGTCTGTTATGATCTCATGAGAACTGTTTGGTTGGTGAGTGAGCTGGACAGAAATCAGAATCTCAGCCCCCAGGGCTGTAACACGCTAAAGTGAAAATTTATGGTCAGCCCTGTAAAAACGTGCCTCAGTTTTCTGTTTTAGAATGTCTGTCTTATATGGGCATCTTTTTAATTTTTGAATGTTTTCTGAATGTATTCAGTGTCCAAGTTCAAGTAGGCTTTAGACAAAACCAAGATATTACAAGTGATTCTAATTTATCATCCTTGCCTGTGAAAAGTTTGTATAAATTATTATAGCAAAGGCACAATGCCGAACATGTATCCTGTGAATTCAGGAATTTTTTTTAAGGTGTTTCCCAAGTCCTAACACAAACTTTCAGTTTTCCTCTCTCCTGTTTTCCTTTTTACGTCTGCTCTTTCCAACTCTTCTTCCTCCTCTACCCCCTTCCTTTTTCTTTTAAGGATGCTTTTTGGAGGTGAACACGTGTTTGTGAGCTACACTGTCTCCAAAACAAACAAAAGAGGGTGGGGAGTTGGTGGAGGGAAGGAGGACAGGGAAAAGATGCAGCTGTTCATTTTTAATTTTTGAAACCAGCCTTTAATTCTTGGTATTTTCTTAAATTTTATATTAAAAACTAGAGACATGACTGAAACACTTCATCTTTTTTTACTGTGGTTGCCAACAAGAAAATCTTAAAATAGTAACAAATATATTATTTGAATTCTTGTCTAAAATAGTATCGATGGAAGATGTTTTGCCAGATGAGATCGTATGTGTAGCGGATTGCCACAGCAATCAAAGCTTTTGGAAAACCAGCCAACGCCATATGTTGTTTTTTATTCTGTTGTGCCAATATCCCAGTCAGTAAGAAGTATTTTCCTTTATTTCACCTGCTAGGAAGTAGGAATCCCTATGGCATTGGGTCCTGTAATTCTACCGAACCTGCACAAACAGTGTGCCCTCATGGTAAAGAAGGCCAGCAGCATCCCGGGCTACATTAGGAAGAGCATTGCCAGCAGGTCAGGGGGTGATCCTGCCCATTTACTCAGCCCTGGTGAGACACATCTTGAGTGCTGGGCCCGGTTTTGTGCTCCCCAGTACATATGGAGATAGGGTGAAGAGACATATGGACATAGAGGAATGAGTCCAGGGAAGGGCCATAAGGATTATTGGGATTGAACTGTTCAACCTGGAGAAAAGAAGACTTGTGGGGATCTTATCTGTGTGTATAAATACCTTATGGAGGGTAAAATAGATGAAGACAGGTTCTTGTCAGTGCCCAGTAACAGGACAAAAAGCAATGGACACAAACTGAAACATGGGGATTTCCACATGAACACAGAAAACCACCTGAACACTGATACAGACTGCCCAGAAAGGATGTGGATTTTCTCTTCATCCTTGGAGATTCTCAAAGCTGACAGGCCAGGATGCTGAGCAACCCACTGTAGGTGACCCTGCTTGAGGTGGATTGAGTGACAATCTCTGGAGGTGCCTTCCATCCTCAGCGAATCTGCAACTCCTGTGTCCCTCTGATTCAACATTTAGCTGAAGTATTGGGCTATTTCAGATACCACTGAACAAACTGTATGTTCTCACATGTTTTTCTGAGTGGTAACATGGATGAAATAATATTATTAACACTATTAGAGAAAAATTTGTGGTTGAGGAACAAAGCTTGAAACAATGTGTGGAATGAAATGTTTTTGGGGCTTTGTTGCACAACTCTTCACATGTTAGTGAGCTCTTACCCACATAAGTAGTCTCACTGACGTCAATAGGACTACTCCTATAAGTGTTCTCCAGTGCAAATAAGGGTTGCACAATGTGTCCTTGTCTGTAATGTACAAGTGTATGTAACACAGTATTTAATTATCACTTCAATAATCCTTTAATTCAGTGACATATTCATTTAAATATCTGAAATTATACTACCTTTCCTAGGCCATATTTTACTGACATAGAGCTATCATTACATCCATCAGCATAAAATTGAGCAGAGATAGCATCTCTGAAAAATCATCTTTCCTTATGCTCATTTATACAGCTGAAAAAAAGAGCTGACAGAAAAAAGAAAATGATTCTCTTCCTTTCTAGTGTTTTGAACAAATTGGAGTTTCTGACTTTTTTCTGACAGTTTGATGGAGTCAGTGCTTTAGTTTCAGTGCTTAATTAGTCTAAAGGTAGGCTTTCTATTCCGCATAAAAGAATTAAATAGAGTTTTTTTTCTTATAAATGTCAGTCAAAGTTCAATTTTGTATAAAGAGGCATTTTTTATCTATATTTTGTAGTAATACAAAAGGTAGGGTACAAAGCAATTTCCAAGATCAATTATGTGTTACCAACTTTTTCTATTTCAACTTTATTGCTAAAACATGTGCTGTAGCACTTTTAGTGGGGTTAAGGGAATGCTATGTTGTACTCTCTAATATTCAAATGATAAAGCCAGAGTCTCTGTCACAAAACCTGATTTTTTTTAAGACTTTTAGAAGCTTTTATTTTTTAATACTTATTTTCTAGTTGTAGGTATTGGAATTTTTGTCAAGGTGCTTGAATTAGGTTAGAGTTTTCTGGAACTACTGTAGAATAGTTGAATAGGTGCATATGAATAGTTGAAGTTAAATCTCTTTAGAATTGTGAAATGTGAGAATACAGTGTTATGATTTAGAAAAATGAGCCTGTTTCACTTTGTAAAGAGGATAAATGTTATTCATTCAGACCAGTAGTACCTTTACAAAGAGATCATGTGTAGTGCTGGAAACTCTTTTAAGGTAATTATTAAAATATGAAAGAAAAACCTGAATGGCTGAAAGCTAAAATAGGAAAAATTGATACTGCAATTAGAATGGGATATTTATTTATTTATTTAAGAGGTATATGCATTTTGTATCCATTAGTAACCTGAAGAGATTAAATAGGAAATGTGGTAAACTCTTCTACTGCTCAGCATTTTATTTAAAATTGTATGTCTTTTTTAAAAATGATGTGCACCACCTCAGCCTTCAATATGTTAGACTTAATGTACATGTAGCAGATAATACCCTTATAGGTTAGCATCTTGACAGTACTTTCTGTCTTGTCTTAGAACAAGTGAACCTGTAAACATCATGGCCAATCTTTAGATAAATCAGAATAGCACCTTGCAGCCTGCTCCTTCCATCCTTTCTGAAGTCTTCCACTCAACAGTTCATTAGGCTCATTATGCTTGTGCATAATCTTCTTTGACTTCAGTAAAGCTTTTGATACTGTCTCTCACAGTATCCTTCTGAATAAAATGTCCAGCATACAGCTGGAAAAACACATCATGCAGTAGATGAGCAACTGGCTTACAGGTAAAGCACAAAAAGTTATGGTGAATGGGGTAACACCAGATTGATGTCCTGTCATTAGTGGGATTCTGCAGGGTTCTATTGTTGGCCTCAATCCAGTTCTCTTCAACATCTTCATTAATGATTTGGATGCAGAAATCGGAGGAATACTAAGTAAGTTTGCTAATGATACTAAATTGGGAGGGAGTCCTCGGGGACTCCTTCAAGGGCAGAAATACTCTGCAGAGAGACCTCAGCAAATTAGAGAGGTGGGCAACAGTATGAAGTTCAACAAGGGAAAGTGCTGGATTCTGCACCTGGGATGGGGCAACCTTGGATGTATGTACAGACTGGGGAATGAGAGGCTGGAGAGCAGCACTGTGGAAAGGGACCTGGGTGTCCTGGTCAATGGCAAGTTGAATATGAGTCAGCAGTGTCCTGGCAGGCGGGAGAGCCAACCTGGGGAACATCAGGCAAAAAAGCATCAGCAGCTGATTGAGGGAGGTGATTGTCCTCCTCTGTTCTGCACTGATGCGACTTCACCTGGAGTTCTGTATGCAGTTCTGAACACTGCAATATAAAAAAGACATTAACCTCTTAGAGAGTGCCCAAAGGAGGGCCATGGGGATGATGAAGGATCTTCAGGGGGCACTGTATGAGGAGCAGCTGAGGTCACTTGATTTGTTCAGCCTGGAGAAGAGGAGGCTGAGGGGAGACCTCATTGCAGTCTTCAACACCCTCATGAGGGGAATTGGAGGGGCAGGCACAGATCTCTTCTCTCTGGTGACCCAAGGGAATGGTTTGAAGCTGAATCAGGAGAGATTTAGTTTAGATATCAGGAAAAGGTTCTTCACCCAAAAGATGGTTGGGCATTGGAATGGGCTTCCCAGGGAAGTGGTCACAGCACCAAACCTGTCTGAGTTCAAGAAGTATTTGGGCAATGCTTTCAGACACATGGTGTGACTCTTGGGAATGGTCCTGTGCAGGGCCATTCTTGAGGTGTGCCATGCAGGTCCAGGAGTTGGACTCAATCCTTATGGGACCCTTTCAACTCAGCTTTAAACTGAGACATGTATTTTTCTTTATGTTTTATTTTAGCCATGATGTCTAGAAAAATGCTGGACGAACATTGTTTGTTTTTGAAGAGCTCACTTCCCATGAACCAGGTCAAACCTTTCTGAATGTAATTCAGAAAGGACTGTTAGTCTATTAGGACTTTTTAGTGACTGATTTCTCTGGGTTTTCTACTTTCTCATTTTGTGAAGGATGTTGATGGTGTTTCTCTCTAAACTTCCTAAGACTGTAAATTTGGAGTGGATTAAAAAAAGAATGACACATCCTTGTCTGTGGTGCTGCAGATATGATCCTAGTACCTCCAAAATACAGAACACTCAGGTGTCCAGTCTTGTTGCTAAGTAACACGTTATTTGACTGTGTGTAGTTATTATTTAAAAAGAGTCCTGTGCTCTGGGAAACTGTCCTGAAATGTCTACTAATCTAAGCATTAAGGTGAAGTGGGATTCTCCTTTCATAAGGAAAAACATTCTGTGTTTTCTATTTAGTGAAATAACAGAGCGAGACTTGGCACAGGTGTGTAATTTATCTCAAAGGAGGTTTCATCATAGTGGATCTTGTTTATGGAGTAAGTTAACTAGCAGTTTAGTGAGCAGCACTATACATTTATATTGGTAATTACATTATAAAGCATTTAAAAGATTTTATTCATTAGAGTTCATTTTAAGAAATAAATCAGCATTAAAACATTGGTAATAAAGACAATGGGAGTACTCTTAAGCCAGAAGAGTTTACTCAAAAAGGGAGCTAATCCAGGATCAGGTGCCAGGTGGGAGGAAGACATTACATCAGCCAGAAGGCATTACAAGAGAAAACATAAATCAAGAACTCCGTCCCAACACCTGTTCTCAAGGGAAGAGTTAAATCATTCCTACCTTGCTTAATGGTACGATTTTAAGTAGTTTAATTTGCAGCTGTATGTGCTCTTTCCAGAGATTAAGCAAGTTTTGAGTGACTTGACATTTTTCATAATGAGTTATGGATGAACTGTATTTTAGTACTTGTCACTAAATTAAGATATGTATTACCGTTCAGGTATATTTTGGGCAGATGACAAGGTAACCTGGCTCAGTGTGTTGCACAAAATAATAGAAAACCCCAAATAATTGTACTGAGATGTTCCTTATACATCTGCAAATTCATTGTATTTTCCTTCAGTGTAGCATGTTACTTATAACTAGGTTTATAATTATTTTTATCAGTAACGTTAGGATGGCACACAGCTTTCTCCTCAAGCAACTACTTGAAATTATTTGATTACAATTTGCAAGTCCTAAAGCATGTCTGTAGTCCTTTTGTTAGCTTTTTGCACAGTGTTAATTAAATTTCCAAATTTGGTCCTATAATGCACCTGGAAGGAGAAGAAAGCTTGTTACAAACCCCTCAGAGTTACCGCAGTGTGCTAATGAGAACTGTTGAGGAACTACTCTCAAACCAGGAAAGTCAGTCAGATTTTTAAAAAGCTCCACACATGAACTAATGGATGATGTTACAGCATAACAGTATACATGTAGGATTATGCCATTGAGATAATTTGTAGAGTGTTTCGAAACCCTATGAAAAATGATTATTTAAATTGAAAATACATTCACCCTATTAGGCATATGTATAATTCCTGTGGAAAGATTATAGGCCTTTTAGCCCTAGCTAATGAAAACTGATTTCATCAACAGTCTTAAATGACTTTTTGCTTTTTAACTTGATATAGAAGCAGTGCTCAGAGCTGCCACTACTGTGCAGTTATTGAGTGCTAGATTTTGGGAGACATAAGCAGCTGAGTATCTGCAAGTGTCTAGGGCTCAAGCTTGCATGGTGGTAATAGAAGAAAAACATGGAAGTTGGTGGAAACTGAAGGTGCTTATGTCCACGCCTTGTTCAGCATCTGGCATGTTCAGGTGCAAAGGTACATCCATGGCTTTTTCATAAGGAATATGGGATTTGAATTGGAGAAAACGTGGTCGTTGCTATTCTTTCTGTATGAGCACATTCCGATTCTGTTCAGCTGAGCTGGTCTTCATTTTCTCTCTCTAAAACTTTAGATTTAGTGCTGGTGGCACCCTGCTGGAGGTTGTGCTTTGCTACTCCTGTCATCTACATGTATACAGAGCCTGCAGGTTTATGCAGTGACTAGAGGCTGCCATAATTAAACATTCATCTTCTAATGAAGATTTGAAATGTTTAGTGTAAAATTTATTATATGAGAAACATACATGTGCCCCTTTTAAATATCCAAATTGCCAGTGAGGTGTTTTTCGGTACTGTGTTACAGTTTTTCTCTGCTAATATACTGGAGCTGTGTATTGTTTTTCTTCTAGCAATGCAGGCAGGAGTTGGAGGAGGAAGAGGAAAAAAGGTGAATGAAGCTCCTCATAAATAAGATTGTGAATTAATTTTTCAAGAAAAGAGAAATCAGAAGAGATTTGACCATTCTGATTGCTTCTTGTTAGTGGTTGTACTTTTTTCCAGATCAGAAATGTCAGGTTTCAGAGAATTTGGGCACTTGGTCACATTACATTCCTGTATACTTAAATGGATTAAGATAAAAAGTCTGACTTGAAAAGGATATTTCAAAACTGACTGTGCCTGTGGTTTTGAGTCCTGATGCTTTGAACAAAGAAGGGATTGATTTAATGAGATTAATGCTTAATCCAAATGAAGCAATGTACACACATGCCTTGAATGCTTTTGAGAATAACTACAAATATCACTTATAAAGTTCTGTAGAAAAATACAGAGAGGTGATCTTTGTGTAAAAAAGAGATGGGGCAAGACTGCTTTAAACAACACAAGTAAAGTCGTGTTCAAATTAGATCTTCTGGATTAAGATATTTTTAAGTCTTCTTTTATAGGAGTGTAATATTTATTTTAAGTCCTGATTTTGAGGAAGTGTTACATATCTGTCTTCATAATTTTGATATTTCAGATGAGAAAAAGTATTTTCGAACTAAACGTTTTTTCACTTATATTTGAGGTAAGGTTGTTTTCTGTTTCACGTAATGCTTTATTACCATGATTTGATTTTTTTCCCCTTGGCTAGCAGATTTTCTATGTGGCACAATATATTGTTACTTACTTTGAGAAACTGTGACTTTGCCCATATTTGCTGTGACTCTGTGGCCCCTCTAATTTCAGGGCAGAATTGCTTGTTAAACCAAACAAGCCAATTTGTGTATTTTTTTTTGCTTGAATTGCTTTTTAATTTTTCTTTCTTAATGTTAACAGATGCAACAATTGCAAGGTTTATAGTTATTTCCTTTTGTTTTGTTAGTAAAAGCTTTCTTGATGCATGAAATCCACCTGATTTCTTACAGTGACCAATATATACTCTCACAATGTGTTTTCAGGGAATTGAATCCTGCTGTTGAAAGGGTTTTGAGGAAAGCAATGTCCGTAGTCTTTCAGAGTATAGCTGTTCTAGGATAAAATGCTGACCCTCAATAAGGTTGGCTCATCGATGTTTGCCTATTCTTCCCTGACTCTCTATGTGCCCCACAGCCTGGGAACCAGAAACTTTAGGTGAAAACTAAAATTCTTGCCTAATCATGAGATTTGATTAAACTAGTGATTTTAGGAAAAAAGACCAAATATCACAACACTGATGAAAACAATTGCAAGAATTGCTAATGATGTGTGTGACTCATGTTGCTAAATGGAGCAGATTTTTAAACATAGCTCTAGGCTTCAATTCTTTCAGCTCATTCACTCTCAGTGCTGCTTTATACTGAGCTCAGTGAAGCTGTTCTCAGAGGAGAGTGCAGTGTGACATGGATTAAGAGTCAGAGAGTGAAGCCATTAATTGATTCAGTACTGCACAGGTTATCTAATATCTGAGAAATGTTTTAGATATTTTAGGCAGCAAAAAAGGCTGAAAGCAAAAATATAACTGTCAGGTGTTTTTTATCTTTATTAGTTTTTTTTCTCTTAAAAGGAACTTAGAGACTAGCACAAAGGCAAGGAACAATTACTGATAATTGATGTTTGAAGGAAGTTTTTTTCTCAGTTTATTTTTGAACCCAGCTATGCTATGTCTGAGTTAGTAAGCAGTGTGAGGGAGCATTCTTAGGTACTGGAATTGGTTTTTTGTCTGGAATAGTTCTTGGAGGGGCATCGCCTAAACCAGGAAATTATATCCCAGGCAGGTCCTGAATGCTGCTCTAGAGTAGGGTCAGGCCAGGGATGGTTCCCAGCAGACAATCAACTTTTCAGTTTTCCCTCTTTGTCAGAGATCAAGAAGGTGATTTTTAAGGTGCCGAATTTGGTATACTTTATTGCATGTTTAAAACATTTCTCCCTTAAGATAAAAGTAATAGTGTTTAATGCTTTTATTTTTAATTGTTAATATTCAGTTATTTTCCAAAGAACATTTTTCTGGCATCTTAAGAGGACAGCAGCATATAAGATGGCAACTGTGTTTACAGTTTCTGTCTCTCCTGAAACCTAACATAGACATTATGAGGATTGTGTTAATCAGCAGGGTGAATATTGATCAGATTTATTATAAGCATCTTCCTATTCCATAAACTTTGTCCCTTGTTTTGCTTTACTGGTCATTCAAATATACTATCTTCATGTACTTGAGGCTTCTTGAAAAACATTTGTGTGAGTACCTGTAAAATGATCTACTTTCATAGTACACTCAGCTGTAACGAATGTTCCCTAATTTTCTCTTATCTGGTACTTCTTTTAGTGCTACAGATTTTCTTTTTCTCTAATGAAGCTGTTGGTTTAGGGTTCTACTTGATGTTATCACTAATGAAATATTGGAGTTACTGAAATGAAAACTTTACTGGTAGATCAAAAAGGGAAACTAGACTTGAGGAGGCAAGGCAATCAAGCAGCCTGCAATACTCACACTGGCTTTGTATGAGAACCAGAAATAGAGATATTTTGGAAGGTGGTGGTGGTCTGGATTTTTTGATTTTGCTTGGCTTTTAGTAGGAGGACTAAAAAAACCAGTCAAAGTTTAGTTATGCTTTTGAAGCCCCAGTGATCTTGTCCTAGTATACTGTTGAAATAATTAGAGTAAATACAGTTTTCTGTGGTGGTTCATGATCTACATGAATAAGTATTCCTCTTTAAATAGCTCTACTAAACTTGCTAAATTATGTTCAGGTAAAGGTTTCTTTATTCTTTGCCCTTAGAAAAATGAAGTGTGTTTTTAAAGTATTAGTTATAGGACCACTGAAAAGGTAGTTATTTGTTGAAGCAGACTATCATAAGTGTTTTGGTTTTCTAATTGTCTTGGTTTTAAGACAATTGTACAATTTAAATTTGAAAGCAAGAGACCACAAAATGTAGAAAAAAGGAACAACAGCTCTTTTATTAAATATATATATATATATGTGATAAAACACGGAACATGAAGCAATAATTTAAGAACAACTGAAAACTTGTAGTGACAAAAATACTTCAGAGAAAACACCCTTCCTGCTTGGGTCAATTTTAAGTCTGTCCAGCAGAGGAAACACCAGCACACCTCTGAGAGACAAAGGGGGGCTGAAAGGCCAGTGAGAAAGTTCCATGGTCACAAAGAATGGTGGCTGTGGCACAGTCCGGCAGTGTCACGGGCAGATGTGTTCTCACCAACTCCCCAAGTGAGAAGAGGGAAGAAAAACCCTTTGTGGATGGCGTCTCTCTCCGAGGGGGTCCCAGCTGGGCACCGGTGGCAGCAGGGCTGTTGCGCAGATGCTTGGAGTGAAACCCTGCTGCTCACCGAGTCCTGAGCTGAGCCGAGAGACTCCTGGTTGGAAGCCCCATAGCCAGCATCGTGCACAGCCTGAAACCCTCGCCCGAGCAGGGCAGGGCGAGCCGTCTCCTCTGCGCAGGCTTTCCATTTTCTGCCTTCTTGTGCTGCCTTTCCCAAGGCGCCCCCAGGACCAGCTGTGGCTACGCCGCTGCCATTGCCTGCACCAGCCACACCACCCATGCCACCACAGAGCAGCCGCTGCAGTGCTGGAGGTGCCACGCTGGGCAGCTCCCGGCCCCAGCCCATGACACGTGGCAGCAGCCTTGCTGAGCATCCTGAAATTCACCGCAGTTGGGATGGGGGGTGGGAAATTAATTCAAAACAGGATTAAAACCATACTCTAGTTTAAGATGAAGTGACTGGACTGTGATATTTGGTAGCAGTATTTGTATTTTCTGTTGTTAGTTTAATAAAATAAAATAAAAAGAGGGAAGAAAACCACCCATAATTCCGTGTTCAACTGTAGGTATTTCAGCTATTAATTTAATTGAAAAATAAACTATTTCTCGTAGTTTGGGTAGGAAAAAAACCCTGAAGCTAACACCAAAACATCTTATATGTGCTTCATTGAAAACCAGAAAGCTATTTAAAAAAAATCCAAAACCCTCAAACACCACCACTACAAAAGCCAAACCCAAACCACAAAACAAAAAACCCAAAATTTTGATAGATTGTCATGAACTATGCCAAAAGAGACGAACATCTTGAGCCTCAGGCATATGCAAAGTGGAAAAAAAGAGCTATGTTGTTTTGGTAGAGTGCATCAATTCATCGATTTATAGAAATACTACAAGTAAGTACAATTGTTTTTCTATCCTTTTATTTACCCTTCTCACTCCTAACATCCCAGGATCAATGTCTTGCCAGAAAGGTCATTTCCTCTGACTGTAAAAAGGGCTTTTGCTGATGAAGGAGTTGCCTCTTGGGTGGTGTTGGGAGGACAGGCTTCGCCGGTCTCTGCTTTGCATTGATCTTTGCCAGTTTTATATCATCCCAGCCTGTAATAAATGAGATACAGAAAAAAACACAATAAGGTGAACCACTTGCATAAACCCCAGTATTTATTGAAAAGTAGTATTTCCACTTACTGTTCAGACAAGAGTAGCCCAGAAATGGAAATAATTAAGTGAAACCGACCTTAATTAAAGTTTTCCATTCATATGAACAAACTTTTAAGAGTAAATGGCATGGACAAATTAAAACATTTCAAATTGAGATTTACACGACCTAAATGGGTGTGTTGGTCACAGAGCGAGGAGCTGCTGAGCTGTATCTTTGCCTGTGGTTTGTTCAGAGGGAAATGGAAAAGGAAGAGTGTGTCTGTTACGTGTGTATCCTTCTGCATGGTATTTTTAACTTAATTTTCATTGTTTAGTCACAAAATCAGAACAAGTATTTAATGTGTGCATAAAACACAATAGTAAGTTGTGTCAGAAAGATATCGGCTCTGAAATATGAGTTTATAATTTAAAAATAAGAATGAAAGGGAGAAAGGTGGTCTGATGTGTGTGTTTTTAGTTAAACAGGAGAGATACATAAATAAGAAGGCAAACTCTGATGCGTAAATTGAATGAATGGTCATTCAATCCAAATGCTAGATTCCTCCTTTAATTCCCGGAGGAACTATGGTCACTCCAGTCTTTCTGTGCTTTCTGGCCTGCTGCATGCTAGGCTGTTGGCCAGAGTTCAGCCTTCCTGAGAGAGCGATGGCCCCTTTTTGATAAGTGTCACAGCTCTGTCGGAGGACAGACAGGTTCCAGAGGCAATGCTTTGTGGGGGTGCATGAAAAGAAGTGAGGGGAGATTTGTTTGGGCTGCTTGTGAGACAGTGCATAGACCAATGCAGTTATCAATGTGTGCATTACTACCTTTTCCTTTATTAGACACTGTTGATGTATACATTTGATGCTCCACACAAGAACTGATGAACAAGAATGAGAAAAGTCCTGATATTACTGGAGATGATAGGATGTAGTAGTTAGGGGAGAAAGCGTAGTGAAGAAATATTTTTAATGTGAATGCATATAGAAAAATGTGCTGCCCCAAATACTTAAGACAAATAAATTAGTAACAGAGAAATTAATAACCAGCATTGGCTTGTGTTATGTTTATTTGTAATTCTGTAAATGATGCTTGATAAACTTTTGGTTCCTGAGGTTTGAGTCTGTGTCTTTGTCCTGTTTATTTAAATGTTATTCGTCATTCTTTTTGAATTCTCAAATCGGATTTTTTTTTCATATTTAAAAGATTGCAACACTTCAGTAGAGAGGTTGATAATATTTAACAAAAATACGTGTTCCAGAAGTTTTCAGGAGCCTGTGAATGCTCAAGAGAGCAAGTGTGTCCATCATTGAACCTATGCGTCTTGTTATGTAATAATCTTTAACATTGCTTTAGATGTTTTAATATTTAACTTTAGATGCTTTAACATTAAAGCATCTTTATAACACTCCTTAGTATACGTAAAACACTTAAATTCCTTTTAAAGGGCTGCTTTCTATTAATGTTACATTTTGTGAACTTACAATGCGTTCTCTCTAGTTTTGGCTGTGGAGTTTGTGTGGATGGTTGTAGTGTGTGTTTTTCAACACAGCAGGCTAACAGGAGCAGGTAAGTTGGCTTTAATCTATGTAGAAAATAGGTTTAAGTTACTCTTTTTTACCTCTGCAAATGTAGTTGTAAATCCTGTTCTGCTTTCTCCCATCTACAAATCTGACATTGAAAAAGGCACACCTGCACAGATGACTTTAGTGAAATAAAGATGGATAATTTAAAGACTTGTGGGATTTCTTATATCAGCTCCATTAATCACTTTTCCATATAAAGTTAAAGCAGGGGTTTTACCTTTGGATTGCTGAAGTTGCAACTCAAGACGTAGACTGAAGTCATATTTCAAATTGACATTATACCAATTTTTTTAATGTGTATATTACAAAACCCATAACTTATAAAGGTTTGAATCAAGAAAGAAAGTTAAGTTTGTTTTCACTGAAAACACAAATGAACTCTTGTATTAGTATCCAGTTGCTAATTTTACAATCTTTTTAGTTTCCAGTGTTTGTTTACAGGCTAAAGACAACTTGGAAGTAGCAGGCATTTTGTGACAAGCCTATATTGATTCCTTTTCATCTAAAGACAGATAAATTAGAGGGCACAGTCTTAAGCTGCACCAGGGAAGGTTTAGATTAGACATTAGGAAGAAGTTCTTTACAGAGAGATTGGGCATTGGAATGGACTGCCCAGGGAGGTGATGGAGTCGCTGTCCCTGGAGGTGTTTAAGAAGAGACTGGATGTGGCACTGAATGGCACAGTCTTGGTGACAGGGTAGTGCTAGGTCAAAGGTTGGACTCAGTGATCTCAGAGGTATTTTCCAACTTAGTTGATTGATTCTGTGATTCTCTGATTCTGTAATTTTGATGATCTTATGCTGGTTAAATCCACTAAATATTCAAAATGCTGTAGTTTTTATGAACGATCCTTAAAATGTGTTTCCTTTTCAAATTTTATTCTTATGAAATTAGAAAGACTTACTTTTTCAAGGTACTACATTTTTCTTAGTTGAGCAAGTTGCAAAATTATATTAATGAGTCTGATTTTTCAGAATGTGAGATGATACCTGTATTGGATGAAAAATCTTCATTTGGCACATGTACTTCTTTATAGATGCATTATGATCTCAATTTACGGTTAAACAATAAAAGTAGTGGTCTTTTGCCCCACTTGCTGATAATCTACTGCTTTTATTGATTTAGGAAGAACCTTTTCCTCTCTACTAATGAAATTCAGGATGCTCAATTATCTCTTACTGAAGTGATCCAGATCTGGTGACTCTTGCCTTTAAGTGGCAATGTTGTTATTTGAGTCTATGATATCCAACAGGAACTTCCACCTCTGTGCATTGAGAGAAAGGGTAGTTTAAACCAGGTTTGGTGGGGGCTGATGTGGTGGGAATGATGTGGTGCAGTTGGTGTGGGGAGAGCAGCATAGATGGTTTACGCTCTGCAGATGGGAGCTGTTAGCTTGTCTTCTAGTATTGCTTCCTGAAGACTTTCATAGTAAACATTTGTAAGATAGCTTAAAGATTACCATCATTGACTAGCACTGAAATTGCATTACAGCTGTTTTCATCATGTTCTGATACTGCGCAAAGCATAAAATAGGAAAATCAATCTTGTTTTATAACATGAATACTCTCCCAAAGAGGTCAGTGTTGTTCGGAGGGGATTTTCTTTTCTGCTCAACTTGGGCTACTTTCAGTGGAGAATTGACTATTACATTTAAGTACATGCAATATAAGAGAAGACAGTGTATTTAAAGTCATTACAGCAATTGTTAGCCCTCTTCTCCTCAGACCTCACCAAGGCTTTTGCACTTGGAGTGCCTCTTCCCCTCTGGGGGATCTGAGCTGCTCGGGACAGGTGCTATTCTTTTCTGCCTCTTCCTTTGGAAAGCCTCAACACTACTGGGTTTACGTCCCTGGTCATTTTGTTGGGGGGATTTGTGAAGTGATTTGTGAAGATTGTAATTTCATGAATTTGAAAATTTATTAATGATTTTGTCAGGATCTGGGATTCTGAATTTTGCTTCTTTTTCCAAAATGTTTACTGGAGTTTTCTTTTTGTTACAGATATTGTAAAGGCCTTTTATGTGCAATTATTTTTATTTTGATAACTGAATTACTATAGTAATGGAAGCATACCTATGAGAGTAGTTTGTACACCTGAAGTAACTTAAGTAGTTCCAGTATTTGAAAATTGTGTATCATTTTGGTGTTGCATAATAGCTTGTGTCGATTTTGCTGCTATTTGTAGTGAGAATACCGAATTTGATGTTCTGTGAGAAATATCAGTTCAGTTTCTTCTATCTCCTTCTAACCAGTGTTTTAATCTAGATATCATCTTGCATACCTTGGAAATAGGTAATTTTATAGTCACAATCATAGTCATAAATTTGTACCTGGCTATTTCTCCTGGGTAATGTTTATGTGTAGCCCTTTAGAGGACTTTTTGTATGAGTATGCATTGCTTCTAATATTTGCTATGTGACAGCTCTTTTTTGTTTTACTGGGTATTGTTCTGTCTAGGAGGAGACAATTTAAATAGTCATATATTCAATAAGTGTGTTAAACAACAGAATATTGATTCTTGCTGGTCTCTAGGTATTTTTTTTTATATGAGGGAGTTCATACTGATAATGTAATCAATTAATATTCTCTTTTTCAGGTTTAACAGATGAAAAAGTGAAGGCGTATCTTTCTCTTCACCCCCAGGTACTGGATGAGTTTGTGTCAGAAAGTGTAAGTGCAGAAACTGTGGAAAAATGGCTAAAAAGGAAAAATAACAGACAGGAAGGTAAGTCCTTTTTATTTGTGATTAACATTAAGCTTTGAACACCTCAGTTATTTTTAGATTTAAAAAGGAAACCTAGTTTTGGTAAAACTTGACTTACAATTTTTATGTCTAGATTTTTTTTTGAAGGCAAACCCTCTTTTTTTTTATATTTTTTTGCCTTTTGATATTTCTAGTTTGAAATATACTGATATTCATTTTGGAAGTTTAGTTTACCCATTTTAAGTTGCAATACTATTCTATCAGCCTGCATTGTCTGTTTTGAGAACATAACTTGGTCTTCTTTGATCTAAAATGGATAAGTTTTGACTTAAAATTATGCAGTATATGGAGGATGTAAGCCTCAGTGAATTGCTGGGTATACCATCTCAAAAGTTCCTACTTGAAACATGTATTAAATCAATTTTAGATAAGAATATTGACACAGAGGTTATAAACCAGTGTGTTGAATTCTGGAGGTATTACTGTTGGGTTGCTTTAGGTAAAATACCTCACTAAACAGAGCCACAAGACAGTCTTATGAGTCAGTCTGGGTTGACAATGATTGTAAATTTTGTAATGATTTTAAACTTTTTGAGATTGTGTGCAAACATAAGATTTATGCAATTCTAACAATGGTTTGGAATGTAACAGGTAAAATGCAAAAGAGGAAATTACCAAGGTGAGGTGCTTTGCACGTGAATTGCCTTGTGACTGACTTTTAAGGTGCTTGGGTTTAAGTTCTGGTGATAATTCTCATTTTAAATAAAGGAGATAAGATAATTGTGGACAAGGGACAAATAGAGAAGGCTATTTTGAGCCACATTTTTGGTGGTGATGACTATGCGCATCTGATACTAAGGTGACAGTACATTTTTGTTGGTTTAAAGAGATTACCTAGTGGACAAATAGATGTATTTAGCAATAGACTGTCTCTTTACTACTTTCTTTGTAGTTTACAAACTGCAGCACTACAGGATGTTGCTTGTTATAATTCACAAAGGCACTCAGAAACACAGTGTTATCAATCAAGGGAATAAGTTGCGACAATGCTCTATTGCAAACAGAAGATGAAAAAATACAATAGTGTTACCAGACACTAGTACTACTTATTTTTAAGAGCTGTGTTCATGTAAAAATGATTATTTTCTCTAAGGCACTTGAAAGCACCATAAGAAATAATTGTGTGTTTGAAACACACTTTGTAGTCTGGGTCAAGGATCTTGATTGTAAAACCAAATGAATGCTTTGGAAAATTTTAAGCTTCAAGTTTCTTATATTGTTAAGTAGAATTTATTACCAGTTGCTCAAAGTTTCTGATTTTTCTGGGGGAGGGAAGGAAAATGTGAACTGAAGATACACTTTCGTGGAAATCCTCATGGTACTTTTTGAACCAACTGCAAAAGCAAAGTAACTGCTGATGGTTGTCTTAGAGAAGTTTTAACATGAATAGCAGCAACAGCGTGATTTGTCCATTTTTTTCTTAAACTTTAAAACTTCTGTATTATGGCTAATTCTCCCCAAACTTGTATTAAAATTGTCAAGCAATAGTTATGCTATCATTATCATTCAGCTTCATACCTGTTATCATCAAACGGGTCTTTCTGCTTTCCTGCTAATTCCGTTTTGCTGCCAGTGACCTTTTAAGGTGTCTGTATTTACTACACTAAAGGTGGTTATGCAGATGTGGTTTCCTTAGTGTTGGATTTTAGATTAAAATAGGCAGAACCAGATTTAAAACTACACTTGCCAAATAAAAAAAAATCATTCCAATGCTTTTTGTTTATAGAATGAAAGAGAATGCTGATGAACATTTTCTCTGATTTTCTTCTGGGAAGATAAAGTCTATAGCCGTATAAAATCTCTTCAATAACAAAATGTCCTAACTTTTTAGAATAAAACATTTTTAGGAAAGAATTTTTCTAGATTATATGCTCAGTTTGTGTTATTTGTCAGCAAATTCTACTGCTTGAGTTGTGGTGGCAATGAGAAATGAAGAGGAGAGGATGGAACTGATTTTTTTGGTGTCAGCATGAATCCGTGATGACTTAAAGTGACTATGTAGCCTAAGTCACTTTACATCAGTAGGGGTATAATTTTCCCTCTACCTTCTCTCTTTGGTGTAGTCTACTTTACAAATGTTCACATCATGTAATGTGATACAGACAGAAAAGTAAGCTTTGTTTTTATTAGAAAACAGGCCGGCGAAATGCTGTTTTGAGGTCTCTGGCTTAGTGTCTGTACTTTTACATGTTAGTGACGCAGAACAGTCATTAACCTATATGCAGAAATTGTGTCCTGCCTGATTTATAGACATCCAGCTGTGTGTACTCTTCAGCCAGAAATCAGTGGGCCTGCAGCCAGGGTAATTTATCTGAATTTCATTAGCATGAATATGAACTGAAATGTCTGATTTGGACTTAAGTGAACCAAAATTTATCCGTGAGATTAACTGAATTAATTCCTTTAGATAGAGATTTTTTTTCCTTAAAGCTAAAGTATTAAAAAGAAAGGAAATCAGTAAATACTGCGTTGTTAAAGGTGCAACTATATTCCATAATATAGAGAGTTGTGTTGTCACTGTGTATGACATAAATCTTTTATCTATCACGGTAAATATTATATTGAAAGTCACTCATGGCAGGTTGATAGTGATGGTGATGATCTGTGTGGGATTCTAAGATACTTTTTTCTTTAACTTTTTTTG
>WEIV01003157.1:0-38670 GCA_013390005.1 Calyptomena viridis
GGCATACACCCCCACGGCCGCGGGGTCTGCCTGCCCCGAGCAGCTGCTGGGAAACGCGCCCACCCCGTCCGCGCTTCCCGCGGGAACCTCCTCTCAGGCCGCCCTCCCGCTGTCCCTCGGGCGCGGGGGGCAGCCGGCACGGGGCCGTCGGCCACGGCACCGGGATGGATGCGCTGAAGTAACGTCGTCCCCCCGTCCCGTCCCAGTGCTCGTCCCGCGGCCGCAGCTGCTCAGGAGCAAAGGGAGAACTAGGAATGACCGCACTCTTTAACACTCCGTATGGCTCTTACAGATGTGTATTTCTTTAATGCTCCTGCAACAACAGGCTGAGTCCAAACAGGTGTATCTGCACTTAATCCTCGGAGGGTGAGAAATGGAGCCAGAGTTTGCAGCCCATAAGTTAATAAATAAATGTGGTAGCAGTATCCAGTAATTTATTGTCTATCAATTTGCATGGCAAAAATCCCCTGCCACACCGGGAAAGCCAGGCACCGGCAGTGAAGTGACGTACCCAGGGTCAGGGAGTCAGTAAGGAGCTTTGGAAAAGGAGCCTGCCAGCCCCAGGACTCACACTGCACTGCCTCTCTCTCCTTCATTTATTCATACTAAACGGAATAAATTGTTTATGACTGTAAGTTTTCTTGTTTGCCCCTCTAGATCTGTGTTTGTAGGTGTGCACACATGTGCCTGCCTCTGAAATCTGCTGTTGGACTCGAGCCTTATTTCCCTAATGCAGAGGTGCAATGTTTTCAGTAATTGATCTCAATTTGGTACAACACACCAGTAACTTGTAATGATCAGCCCAAGTTGCACATCTAATACTTCTGAGTCTGATATTCCTGTAATTCATTTTCTAGTAACTTATGTTATGGTATAAGTGATCTAAATCAGGGGATAGAGCAGTCAGAACTGCTTTGGTGTTTTGCTGGGTTTAATCAATTATTATGGAAAGCAAGAATATTACTTTCACGTTTATCCAACACCTGCCACATAAGAATCTCAGAGGGCTTTAAAATCTTTTATTAATGAAGCTATTCAATAGCTTTAGGTATTACTTTGCCATTCTGCAGATAAGGAGACAGAGGCTCTGTCATGTTGAGCCAGTGAGTGACTGATAGACATGGGAACTGAACAGAACAGGCACTAAGATTCTCCATCCTAAACAGTACATGCTGTTAGTATAAACATTTGACTGATTTGGTGGCCATTTGTTAGCCTTAAAGTGTGAATATCAGCTTTCCTCACAATGGAACACATGGTTGGAGACAGGACTGAGGAACCTGTGGTGCAGATGCCTGTTGGATGGCAAACTTGCACTACAGTTTGCACACACAGGACACAGCAGTTTTATCTGTGCAAGGCAAATGCTCCTGGCCCTGAATTTTGTTGAGAAAACTGAAGTTGCTGCCATATATGTGGTGGGATAACCAGGAGGATTCTGTCTTTGTGGGGAAGAAGCCCTGTGCTCCTAACTACTTGGGAGAAGGGGTGGAATGTAACCTCAATTAACATTCTTGAAGGCCGTCAACCCATGAGTTGGTACCCTTGAATCCCTCTCCACAGAAATCCTGATTTTCTCATAGTCCACAGTCAAAATACTTTGAAATATTTATTATGCAGTTAAATTGTAAGGAGCCTGATGAAGGGGGAAGGACATGTTAGATACACATCACTGAGTAACTTATTTGTAAAATATGGGAAATCTGAATATTTCAGACCCAGCTAGTTATTAGCAACGCAACAAAGCAACAAAGATCTACCTCCCATCATTTTATTTTCTGTTTTCTCTGGCTACAGCATTAAAAAAAGGTCAGAATGTATCATCCATTACAGGATCAGCCAAAGGGACCACAGGTCATACAGGTCTAAACATTAAGGACTCAATGCTGCTTCCCCAGAACACAGAGGTGGAAAATCTATTGATTTGTATGGAAAAATAAATTGTGATTTAGAAAGTGTAATTCTAGAGGAAAGAACAGAGAAACTGCATGGATATACTCCTTGCCCCTTTCCTGCAACTATGCGCCCTGTCGCTGAAAGAGAAAAATACAAAGAGGTTGTTTCTTTGTTGACTAAATTGTGGTAGCATCCTTGAGCTCTTAGCTCCCCTTTAACAGCTCAACAGGCCACATCCTCTTCCCTTCCCCACAGTCAAACCCCTGTTCATGCTGGCCACGTACCTCTTGAGCTGCTGTGGGAGACAAAGTCCTCAATGGACAACAAATTACTGAGCTCCAAAACAAATTGCTGATGCATTCCTTTACTCAGTCTGCCACCAATCCTTCCCCACATACAGAGGTATCAGCTTAGTTACAGGGGATGTACAAAGGAGACAAGCATCACTTCAGACTGCCCTGGCCAGAGACAAAAAGTGCCTGCCCGGGCAGTCCATGAACAGGAGAAACAAGAAGTGCTGTGTCCCTCTGATAGGGAGGTGTCCTGCGTTCTGCCTACCGACCTTCCTTCACTGCAAACCATTGGGTAAAGTGCCTTAGGCA
Organism: Calyptomena viridis; assembly: GCA_013390005.1. Taxonomy (NCBI): domain Eukaryota; kingdom Metazoa; phylum Chordata; class Aves; order Passeriformes; family Eurylaimidae; genus Calyptomena; species Calyptomena viridis. The sequence continues at coordinate 2,499 of WEIV01003157.1, forward strand.
AAAACAAGAAAGGCCAAGAAATCCAAACTCTAGGAGTACACCATAAAAATAAATAATAAAAAAAAAAGAAAACCTGTGAAGCTAGCTATAAATATATCATAGGATTCTGATGACACTATAAAATACTGGAACTTCACTCTGCTTTGCTTTATTAAGTGTTGGTGGATGTATTTACTGCCCTGTAGTTCACAGGTGACTCATTTATTTAGCAGTACCACTGCAGGAAGAGAGCAAATTTCAATTGCAGTTTTCCCACTTGGGTGGCAAGGGAACGTTTATAGGCAGAAGTGATGTTTCAACAACACTATTGCTACAAAAGAGGCTGGCTTTGTTGTATTGATATTAGTTTAGTTAATCTGAGTAAACATACAGTCTTTCTAATTGCTCTTGTGTCTTCAGAACTGAGATGGATATCATAAAGGATAATGGTTCCCATCATAAGTTGTTCCCTACAGGTATGAGAAAAGTAGTGTTATTTCTTGCATAGCTGTTTCTTTTACTAAAGGAACAGAGGGCCACCATATTCTGCAGAAATGAGAAATAATCAAGCAATTGTTTCTCAGTTTTAAAATCCCAGAAAGAGAGCCAGTCAGCTTCAAGCCCAGGAAAAGTTTGTACTCCACCTTATTTGAGGGAGCAAGTACAACTCTCTTTGTTTTCTATTAAATCTTAGCTGTTAATTACTTTGTTGCACTCAGAACTGAAAAATCAATGCTGCTTTAAAGTCACAGATCTCTCAAACTGGATCCAAAGGGGAAAGTCCATTTGCTTTTAGCAATACAGGGTGCCTGCCAGAGAGATGACAGCTCTGCCTCCACCCAGTAGAGACTAACGAGGTACAGTGTTAGCCATAATACAGTTAAGAGAATAAGTCAGCTGGAACAGCCTGTCACCCAAGAACTTTTCCCAGACTGAGCTCTCTCTCAAGGTTCAAAACAGTTCCGTTTTTTTTTTTATGTACATTTCCAAGAACAAAAAGGAGAGCAAGAACAGGTTCTGCTTATGGTCTTAAAATACAGTTTTAAATAAAATAACCAGGAGAGGATTGCATGCTGTAGAGAGTTTAGGACTAGCATATTCCTTTGTCTTCAGCAAGGTTCCTCAAATACTGCTGAGGACAGCAGTGACCAAAAATCTGGTAAGTTCCTCAGCACTGCCAGCAAAATTAACTGCTCTAAGACTAGTCCCTGGTGCCCCACTGTCCTTGTCATCACTGCCTCTCTACAGGCAGCCTCAAGAGGCAGGACCCAGCAGCACCAAAGAATTATTGCTGTTTGCTCATCCAGAGCGAAAGGGAAGGTTGCTCCAGGACAGGGCTGAAAACCACGCACACAGCTGCTGCTATGCAGTACTTTTTCTGTGTATACCCAACTCACTGCAGTCTCTGTAGTTCTCGGTTTTATTTCATACCTTTTGGGGAAAAAAAAAGCGCCACCTATTCTCAAGGCTTCTGTGCTTTTCTTTAGCAACCAGTAATTCCAGTTACCTACCAAAGTTGAGGCATATGCCTTACATGTTACCAGTAACACAGGGCAGGTATCATTCTCTTTTCCTCTCAGCTCCAAGGAACCAAAGATTGCCACAAGCAACTAATACAGAAGCTTTGGAGCCTAGCTTTGTTCTCATTTATGTCAGGGTGAGTAAACCCAACAGAGCCAGTAGATTGACATCAGTGAAGGGAGATATGACCCTTGATGTTCATTTGTGAGAAGGGAAATCTAAGCTGATTACAAGTGTCAGCCTGGGCTAGCAGTAAGGTAGCCAAAAGCAACAGTAACCACTGGGACACGAATTCAGTTCTATCAAGCATTCAATTTAAGGGCCAAAAATCTTGTAAAGTTCAGACTTTTCTGACACACTTAGAGTCCTATGTTGGTGGAAACAAACAAGAACAAGTGGGTGGGCACACAAATACAGTAATATATCTCGTTTTGATAAGCATTAATCAATTATAATTGGGAAAGAGGCAATGTCAGATTTTGCTAGTGCAAACTGACAACAACATGTTAGAATTGCCCGTTTGCTAGATAATGTATAAAAGACAATCCAGTGTACTCAGTACTATGCAAGCTAACACAAGCTGAGAGTCCCTTCCCTGGAGAGCTTACAGACTTGCTGGAAAGACATGACCCAACATATGTCAGAATAGTTTTATCAGCAAACAGTACCTTTTATTGGCCAAAGTCTGCTAGTTTGTGAATGTAAGAGAATGGAAATGCTTAGATACTTGCAAAAGTGCCTTCACACAGGAGAGACTAGACCAACTGCTTTCAGCCCTGAGCTTCCTAGTTCTCTTTCATTCCTTCTTCCTTGGGAATTGTCCTTCACTGGATGTGCTGCAGAGATACCCCTGACTACCTGCACAGGATACCAGCAAGCATCCTCTCTCCTAAGGCTGCCTCAGAAATTAGGACAAGATCATTCTCACATTTCAGACCCTCTACTAGATTAGTAATTATGAATGGGCTTTGTCTTAAACAAAGGATGCCTGGGTTTAGTTATTCAAGTCTCCATTTTTGTCTCACAAACTCTTTAGTCCCTGCCCTGGAGTACTTTATCAAAGGGGGCTAAGCAGGCTCTGCTGACAGGCAGACTCTCATCTCACATGAGAAAACTGATCCTGTGTGGCTGCACAGTTTTTTCCTCCAGAAAGGCTAGAATCACATCTATCTCTTTTATTCTCAGTAGAAGATTGGCTCAATGGCAGCTGCTCAAAGTTTGTTAGACAGAGAAACAGAACCTGCTTCCACTTCTTGTATCACTTCAGACAATGTGACTTTTTATCAAAGACTCAGAAAGATTAGAGAAACCAGAAGACTGGCCAAGTTTGAAAAAATCAGGGTTGCTCACTGCTTGACCTTAGATAATTACTGAATCACCAATGAAGAAAAAGAGCCCAACAGTTTAATTTTCTGCTCTTTCTATCACAGAATTCACACTTCTGTACCTCTGCTACCTATGTTTCACTAAGGATACTGGTATAAATTGGTAGTGACCTGTAGCACGTGCTAAGAACTGATTTCCATCATTCTTAACAGCCCCCTCTTATAGCTCTGTGATTACGCTGCTTTTATGTTGAGCCAAATTCATCTCTAGCATAACTCCTAGCAACTGATACTACGGAGGCAAGTAGCTATTATGTTTATGGAAACAAAAAGTTGTGTGTACCTTGCTTCTCCCTATGTTTGGAATCAGTGTTGGCAAGTCTAGGGTGAAAGCAAACAGCCTGTTTCCAGCCTAGGTGTGAGCTTTGCCTGGGATAACACATTGCTGTGATCCCTTACCTTCAGTGACTCACAGCAGCAAGAGGTTAGATGCACCAGAAGATTACAGAGGAGGATGTGTTGCCTATTGTAATCTTGGCTGTATCTATTTTGCAGATCTAGATTTAAATCTCCAAGGTCTTCCAGTCCAGCACCTGACACACTAATGCTAAACATTAGCAGTGCAGAAGTAACATTTATGGCACTAATTCTTATTGTGGAAGAAAATAGCTGAGAAACTATTTTTTAAGAGTTCTGAGTTCTAAAATATAAATTGCACCTGAAAGGCTGAAGTAGAAAGAGACAGAGAATAGACAGAGCTAAAATATTTGCTAAGTAGGGAACTATTTTAATCTTACCAATGAAAGCAGAAAGACTTATTTTCCTTTTGCACTCAAAGAAATCTCGTCAGAAAGGAAAAGCTGAAAAAACTGTTGCTTTTGCTCTTTTAAACTGACTTCTGTGCTAATGAAAAGCAAGTTCTCTAATACACACTGTGTACAGGCTCCCCTCTGCTTCTCTCTTCCATCTATCATCTTGCCTGGCTTTTACCTTTAATCACCTGTTCAACTTGCAGCAATAACTGCCAGGTGACTGGTGTTTGCTGTGGTCACCTGACCACAAAAAAAAAAAAAAAATTAAAAGAAAAACAAAGAAACATGTAGAGGGAAAAAAATCTTTCAATGGCACAAGTGTCTCACCACCAGACAAAGAGCAAAGTGATTCCCGTGGCCAAGCCTCCTTGCGTGGGAGCTGCTGGTACGTGTAATTTCCTAAGATGTATACCTTGTCAGTGTGCAAAAGATGAAGAGAAAAAAAAAGGTCAGAGCAGCCAAAGCTAAAAACTGGAAGGACAAAAGAAGACACTGGGGGGAACAATTCCTCTGCTTTTAACTCTGAGTCTGTGCTGCATGGTCTGTTTCAAACCAACTTACTGGCTAAGGCACAAGAAACAATAAGACTGCTAGATGGCCTTCTCCTCACCCAGAGGAGACAGCCATTTTTACATGTGGTGCCTGTGCTACATGACTTGCACAGTATACAGTCCAGTTACTTTCAACCACAGTACAAATGAAGTTTTGCCTTCCAAGTTACTAGGCTCATAATAGACAAGACAGCCAGGTACCTTAAAAGGCTATCTAGTCCATTCCTCTGCATCAGCACAGTATAAACTTTACCTACAACACTCTTGGTCATGTTGTCTAAATTGGAGTGATGAAGAATCAATATTCTGAAAGTAATATATACCAGTGTTCAACTTTATCAACAGAATTTTTTTTCCTTCTTACAAATATGCCATAGTTGAAGAAGTTGCTTGTGACACCTATAAACTACAAATGCATTAATCAGGATGTAATTAATACTAGCTTTCCTTGTGCCCAGATATAAACATACTAAAATATTTTAACTAACAGCCGTATATAATCCAACCTTGTGATGGTATGTGAGCAATATGACCATCAAACAGACAAACAAGGCATAGTTGTTCATAGGAGGCATCTAAGTAACAAAAAGTTGCAATAAAGAACAAGATAAATATAAGGAATGCAAGCACACAGGGCACTCTGCTAAACACGCAAGAAACATGTCTGGAGAAAAAAAAAAAAGCAAGAGAAGCAGCACTGTTAATCGTTGAAGATCCCATTTTTGGGAGATTGAAAATAGCATTAAAGAATCAAGTATGAAAAAGGAAATCGGATATGGGAGACAACAAGCCAACATCACTTCCAACTTATCTTTCTCTGCTTCTCACCTCTTCTCCTTCTGCATCTAAAACCATCAAGGACTGTAGCTGTGAGTGCTAACTGTAGAGAATCAGGTCTATGGCACTGTATAGTCACAGTTAATGTAGGACAATAATGTTAAAGAATAACAGTTTTATATATAAAGCAATAATTAATGATGATGATTGAGAACTAACCATTAACATAAAGTGCGTTACTACTTAGTGAGTTCAGTAAAGTTTTGTTTTAAAGTTTAAAACTGGTCTGATTTACAATATTTTAAACATTTCCTTCCTAACAATCTGTAGTTCCCCAATGTACATATACACATACATTTTCAGCTGCAATATTGCAGTCTATTATTTCTTACCCTATCATAGAAGAAAGATTATTTCCTTCCTCTTTACAGACACCATTTACATATTTGAAGACTTCTGCTATGTCACTCCTGCCTAGACAAGGACATTTGCTATATTGTTCTTTAGAGATCTATGGGGTTTAGACTGTGCTCATTATTTCTGGTTCCCAGAGGCTTTTTCTAAATATCTATATTTTTCTTGAAGTGCCATGCCCCAGACTGGATGCAGTCCTTCAGATGAAGTCTTATGAGCACTGCATACACAAGAAGAATTATTTCATGTATCTTATTTATGATACTCCTGTTTACATTACTTGTAAGATGTTTACCCCTCTTGCACAGAAGGAGGGCTCTTATTAGCACCCTGCTAGCTACTTCCACTATGACCTTCTATAACATGAAATATATGACTAAGCTCTGGTTCACAGCTTCCCAGGCCTTTTGCACCGAGATTTTTAAAAGGTTTTGCAACTTTCAGAAAATTCAGCTTAGGTCATTGCAGCATTACACTGGGATGAGTAGTTGTACAGCACCAACTACCTGTTCCCTGCTGATGTATTTAATACCACCGAGAACAGGTCCTGGCTTCAAGGCATACAACACACCCACACAAAAAAAGTCAAACAGCTGGAAGCAGAGTACACTCCAGGTCCATTTGCAGCAACTGATCAGAGACCTTACTGGGATGCTTGGTCTCCAGCAGAGAAGCTCAAAAAGGGCACAATAGTGAGACTAAATATAAGGAGCATGAACTGCTTAAAAAATATCTCTCTCCTTGTGAAGCACCTCATTCTCCTATCATTCCCCAGGGTCTCAAACTCCACCCACACAAGCTCCTCCAACAGTACAGGTCTCCTGAGGCACCAGAGGTTTCCTTGTCTTGCCAAATCCTCCAGCTCACCTGTGATTCAAAAAGTATTTGTACTAGTCACGTGGATACAAAAAGACTGCTTTCTCAAACCAAACATTTTGCATTACCCAGAACCCTTGTCTTTGAGCAAAATGGGAGGGAATTGACCTAGAGGGAGGCACCCAGCATAAACAAAATTCCAATGGAGCTGCAAAAGCCTACCACCAGAGCAAGTGCAGTTATCAGGACTGCAAGGGCTTTATGCACGAGGCAGCTGTGAAAATTGGGACAGAGCAACAAAGAAGGGGAAGGAATAGCACAGTCCCTCACTGATAGGCTGTATACAACACATAAGGCATAAACTGCTACCAACATGGATGTACTATCTATTGAACAGGGCCAACAGAAAACTCCAGCAATTCGTTGTAAAGTGCCAAGGAAAAAGCTAATGATAGAGATGCATGGATTAAGTTTAAAGTAGTCACATGCATAAAAACACATGTGCATGCACACATGCACACACGTGTTTCTGCTTTTCTCTCTCCTCTGTAGCCTGTTTATCTCTTCATCAGATCATCAGCCAGGGACAACTGCAGAAGAAAAAAAGAGAAAAAAAAAAACGGAAAATAGGGAAATGGCTGCATAACCCATAGAGGGAGCTCACTTGCAGAACCACACTTTTTTTCTTCTTCCTTCCGAACTTTGGGTTGGTCATACCAAAGCCATCTGCAACCTGGACCAATTCATCCCTTAAGTCACCCCTTAAGTTATAACTATGTCTGCGTAGTTTTAACTAGATGCCACATTTCACACTTCTGTCCTTTTTATCAGCCACCAAAAATGAGCACTCAGGATGGCAACACACAGTCTGTCATTTACTCGTCCAGGGTACTGGCCCAAGTATGGTGGGTACTGTGAGGATGAAAGAAATGTGAGCGGTCTTCAGGATGACTAACTGTGAATCATTTTGCTGCTGTCTTCATCTCTGCAGTCAGATCTCCTCCTGCACAGAAATCTGAAGGTACTATTCTGTGACAGCCCAAGCTACCAAAAAAACCCTGAAGACACAGAAAGCAGTATGTGATCAACAGAATAAACAAATAAACAGGTGCTCTGTATAACACCTTTTCTTGCACTGAGATGCTACTTATCCGCTACCAGCCCCTACACTAGATGTTATAATGAAAAATGTAGCAGGAGGCAGATAAAATATATGATATTCCTGGCTACCTGAAAAAATGTTTGTTCTACAAGCAGCAGAACTACAGAAATAAGTGAGTAGGAAATGAGGAGTTATGTTTCCCCTTTGTTGTGCCATGTGTGCCCTCCCCTACTCACCATAATGTCACCACATTATCCTCAGTTCCCCTGCATTCCCTCCTCTGATGTGCTCAGTTTTTTGTCATATTTCCTTACCCCACTATAACATCTTTAATTTCTTTTCCTTCTCAAGTCTTGCTTTGGCCTAGGAAGTGGTGGTCTGTGCTGTGGCGGATTCAGAGCTGCAAGCCTACCAGCTGGTGGATCAGCCCTTATGCCTCAGCAGGGATGGAGAACAGATTCTGGAGGAATTCAGTATCTCTGGGGCTTCAACGCTCCTGTCAAATGTGGTGGCAGCTGGCCAGGCAACCAAAAGGGCGATGGCCAGACAGAGTAATTGCAGAATCCTCGTTTCCCCAGAAAAATAGACTAAAATAACACTGTACTTCCACACTAGTACAGTATGGTCTCAAGCAGTGCAACAGTTATGCTGGCTTCTCACTATGGGCTGTATTGCAAGAAGCCTTTTGTAAAGAGAGTACTAGAACCAAAGACTATGGTATGAGAGTTGAGTCATTTGGTGTCTTAGTACCACATATATATACTAATGAAGCATGTTTTAGTTAAAGGGTCACAGAAATAGCAGCACCATAAGAAATCCTTCAAAGGTGAGTAATTCTATGCCACTTTGATACAGCATTACTCTCCACTAGCAATGGGAGATTTCATCCAGCACTGACAACAGGACCTATACCCTGACCTATACCTAGAACCCCAAGGCAGGGAGACTGCCTCTTTTCCCCACCTACAAACATCACTTCGGTATCACAGCCAACCACTGAATGGAAATTGCATGGGAAAAAAAAATATTACAAAAGTAAATTTCGAAACTAATATGACAACAGGTTTCCAACTTCTGTCAAGGAAATCGGTGGCCTCTGAGGCAAGCCCCAAAGCCATCTGGTTATTTATGGGTTCTGTGAAACTCTTTGACCCAGACCAAGAAATACTGCTGAGCTTTAAAGAACTTATTAACAAAATTTTTGTCTAAAGAAATAAAACTATGAAAAGCTTCTGCTTTCAACAGAAGACAATTTAATAATTTTGGTTTGGTTTGGTTTTTTTTTTCCCCCAGCAAGCTCTATTATAACAAATCACTGTCATTGTTAGTTTTTCCTAGGCTGCTAGTTACAGACTGAAAATAATACATATCCAGATGTTTATACGGAGCTTATCATAGCTTAGATTACATAAATCATAGTAAAATAAGTTTATAGGGTTAAATCAGACTAGACAAAGCACTGAGACAACTAGGCAACAATCCCACACCATTCAAGTAGGACAGTGGCATTTAGCAGGTATTTTTACCACCATCCATCTTCATTTTTCTCCTTATCTCCCATTTTTGTAATTGCCCGTTCCATCCTGCACAGTAACACACACAGGCTCACCCACTCACTCCCATTTCTTCTCTTGCCAAGAAGAGCATCCTGTGTGGGATTCAGTCATTTGTTGTCCACAGAACTTCTGGTGTGCATCTCTCTAAATAGCTGACATCTGGAGTAGCTAGATACTACTTATTACCCTCCTTAGCAGAATCAGATGCTGCTAAAGAACATGACAAAATGCCTCAGTTTCAAAATATCTTCTCTCTACCCCGTCTTTTTTCCAACAGTTTTTTTTTCTGAGAGAGAGTCATAGTCCACTACACCTAGTGACCAGCTTTCAAAGCCATTGTTCTCAGGGACACAAAGAAATCAATATAAAAGTATACACTGATAACAATCCATTATTTCTGTGCTCACTTCTATAACATATTCATTGCTTTTAGGAAGAATGTATCACTCTAGAACCCTGCTGCAGAGCTAGGAACACAACTCAGGCATTTGAGTTTTTTAATAATAGCCCCCTGACTTCCTCTTCATTATTCAACAGACACTTCAATTCTTATATCAGCTGAAGCAGGGGTTTCCCAAAATACAGATTTTTTTTAACTATACAAATTTGTTTCACTTGATGATTGTTTCAATTTTACAACTAAATGTGGAGTCCACAATAACACAATCCTGATCCTATAATTAAAAGACTGAAAGGAATGCAGAAAGGGGAAGATACTACATGGTTTCCAGCATACGTCAATTATGAATGCTTGATATTGCAACAAAAAAACCAAATCACTCAGAGCAGGGTTGTTGTTGGCTTTTTTAACATTCTCTCTCACAAACTTGCTGATCTATTCATGTTCTTGTTTAGTCGTTACTTCAATGGAGTATGCCTTCATTCAAAAAATACAGCCAGGACAAACGTGCCTCAGGTCACCCAGGCAAAACAAATACAAACAGCCAGCAAAGTGACGGGTAGCACAGATGCACCTAAACTCACTAAATTGCTGTTGCTAGAACACACACACTGCAATCTCTTTCCCTTTTTGGTTTATTCAAGGTACCCTGTCATTCTTCTCCAATCCCTTCCAAAGTGCTCTTGTTAGCAGGTTGAGAGAATTGTTGACTCTCTGATATTAATAGGTCTCTCTAATTCAATAGCAGCATGTTCAGAGAATGCCACCTGCCTTCTCTTCAAGCAAAAGTTACTGAAACACGGCCAACACTTTGCCTAGCTGTTTCAAAAGCTAAAATTAGGCACACCTGTTTTAACAGTTGTTTCAGCAACTGGGCACTGGGATATGGATCAATAAGATTTACTCACAGTTTTTTCCTCTCAGAGCCAATAGTGTGATTTCAGTCTCTCATCTTGTGTTTAGAGAAATCTGTGTTGCCAAGGATAGTGTGAATGAATCAAAAGAAGTCAGACTGTTTCTCTTCCACATTGCTAGACCTTGCTACAATCCAAGAAAAATTGCCTATTCAGTGGACTATGGATCAAGATATACTGGTCTTGACATAGTAGTATACAAAAACAAGATCTTGAACCATAAATAAACCAATACAGTGATAAACTGCAGGTATCATAAAACTGCAGGCTTGTGAGGTTTGTACCCTTCCATTTGCTGCAATGAGTTGTCAATGCTCATTGCTAAAGCCAGCAAGAGAATCCTACCAACTTCTCCATTACTGATCTCAACAATTCAGGTAACATTCAAAATGCATTTCCCCAGCACCTAAAGTACAACTGTACCACCAGTTGTCTTCACATCTGGTGTGCACCTCCAATGAAGAAACCTATGTCATGTTGGAAACCAAAACCACTGAGATGTTATAAAAGAACTGACTGTAATGTAAAAGGTAAAATAAATTAGATCTTACTGAAATTACACTTCACGCATTAGTTGGAGCTCTTTCCAAGCTTCTATATCTGACCACGTTGCTTGAGAATCCAAAAACCTTGTCCTAAAAAGATGCAATTCCCTAAAACTGCTGTATTTCACAATCTAGTTCTGTTTGCGTTTTTCCCTGAGGCAAAATCTATTTATACAGTGCTATGCAGAGCCATTTATTCACAACACATTGGCAAGACCTCTGGTGTGACTGTGAGATCAACTGGTAAACAGGATCAGTGAGATAATCTTCGTTACGAAGTATGAAAACCCAGGAATTCCATGCATTTGTTACAACTGAGAAAAAGACACAAAAGAATTCTCAAGGCCCTGTAGTCTTAGAGTTCCCATATAATCAGAAGCCATACATTTGTAGACATGCGTTCACTCAGGTATATAAAAGTCAACATCTCCCAGAGCATATGTGCATCTGTATATCCCCCTGCAATGGGTACCTGGTGTTTTCAAAGAAAAGACAAACACACACTCGTGTATATGGACTCAGACAGGTAGCATACACATCTACAGAGATCATTTATAATGTACAAAAATGTATGCAAGTCTACAACCATGGCCACACAGCTCTACAGCCAAGGGAGTAGGTGCCTCAGAGCACACTGCACATCATCAGGTTCCCATCAAAACACAGTGCAAATTTTCTTTTTCAAAGAGAAAGGGGCTGGGAGTGGGGGGAGACTACTTGGCTTTCAAACCAGTAATAAATGTTTGACAAGAGAGTTTTTGACAAGATATAAAGATGCTTGGGAGAAGTGAGGCCACCATGATCAAACTGCACAAGTTGAACTCTAGAGCAAGGAAGGCAGGAGAGACAGTGACATGAAGACTTTTCCCCTCTTTCTGGGAAATAACAAATCCTTCAGAGTGATTACTCTGTTACACCTGCTGGCCCTGCTCTCAAGTCTGTATGAGACAAAAGATGCCCCTGTCTTCCTTCAGATTAAATGTGCCTTGTAAAAAACGATCAGATTGGCACGATAATTATCTTTCCTCATTAGAAAGCAAGCCCTGGACCTGACTGAATATGATTCCTCCATCAAGGCCCTTTGTTGGCTGTAATAGTACTCAGCCAATGTCAACGGGCACAACACTTCATGTGAACAAAACAAAGCAACATATCAAGTAATTTTGTCTTTTTAGTTGCTTTTTCTCTTCTAAGCCTGATGAGTGAGGTGGGAAGGTGCTAAATTCCTTTTTAACTTGTATAAATGTGTCTAAATGTCACAGAAGAGCCTTGTTAAGTGAAAAGCTTTCCAAATGTTTTTCTCTCCCATATCTAAAATAGATTGCTCTTTTTTTTCCCCCTGTTTTTTCGGGGTGTTTTTTTTTATGTTTTTTTGGTTTAGGTTGGGTTTTTTAATTAAAAGAGGCACACTTTCTCAGACCACTGCCTTTCACCATTCCTGGAGTCAACCAACTATAGGGACCCACAGCAGAGCTCCCAATGTTCTCCTGGAGCATCATACACCATAGTGCATGGTACAGCTTTGCCCATGGAAGCAGGAAGAAGGGTAAACACATGGGTAAATATAAAGCTGAAAACTCTTCTAAGTAAGGCATTAACAGATTTATGGAGCCTTTCTGTGACAGAACATACATGATCCCTATTTTGTTTTTAATGTATTTGAAGCATACTCATTACTTTGGTTCTTTTTTTATTAGCATGAATGTGAAGATAGTGATTAATTTTTAGGAGCTCTGACCCCACCAACTGCAGCACCACCATGGAAAAGGCAGTGCTGAGGCAAAACACTAGCCCTGCCACAGACATGGCAGCTAGGACAACTTAATTAAAAAGGAGTGAGTGGGAACAGCTCAAGCTTCCACACTGGTGCTCATGTAGATATGACTCTTGTAGATATGGCATGATGAGAAAGATGGGTAGTATGGTCAATCGTTAAGGGAGCTGTCTGATAACAGATAAGGGCATCACTGGCTTGTCTACAAATGGAGAATTAGGAAGAACTGCAGAATCCAACTGCACTTAGTGGCCTCAATGAATCAGCTCCTTCCCTTTTAGCACGACCAACCATGGTCATTTCATTATCCTGAAGGTCACTCCTATCTCCTCTGTCTGGCTCATTCCTTGGTGTTCTCAGTTAAATAGCTCTGGACTATAGATTGCATTTCTGGTCTTACCAGAGAGATGTCAGGAGAATCATCCCATTTTGTTCTGCAGCCAAATACAGGGCTCAAAGAAATGATCACATCCTATAGCCTGTTCCAAAAAACATGCTTCAAAATGATGTTACTATGCAGCAGTAGGAGCAGAACTGTGTTAATGCATTACAGAGCATTAACAGTGCAAGTGAGATGTGTGGTCCCAAAATGTGATGGCATTTAATTAGAAAAATTTATTCTTCAAGTCATCATATAATCTACAGTAATGCTATAACAACCCATAAGAGCAGAGTCAGACACTGAATTTACGACACCTGACATCACAGAAGGGGAACCTTGGACACACTGCAAAGGAACCTTCTGCAAGCTACCCATGCACGTGATTCCACTGCAGCTTACCCCATTCTCAGCCTCCTTCCAACACTCAACTCAAGAGAGACCTTCTACACTGGAAAAATGAAGTCTCACAAAAGTAATTTTCCTTTTTCACCATCTGCCACAGTCTGCCCTTTCCCAAGCAGAAATGTGGGCCTTTCCATTCCAGGCAGAATCCAGAAGCTCAGACTAGTAAAACTACCATCCTCTGAAGTCTAAATCTCAGAGCTCATATGCAACAAGAGTGATTTTTTAAATGTTTGTTTGTTTTAATATAGTAGTGTTTCTTTTATTTGTCTTTTCCTTTTGGATTTGGGTAAGGAGAGAGGAAAACGGGGACAAGGTGCTGTAGAGGATAGAAAATTTCTTTTCAGAAAAATTAAATGAACAGATACTATAACACTATGTGCCTGCAGGAGCTCAGGTTTTAAGATACACATCAATCACCAGTGGCCTCAAATGAAATTATGCACTAGCAATAAAAAAGCATCTCACATTTAAAAAACAACCAGAATTCTTGATCAGTAAACATTTCAAAATACCTCGTTTTGCAGAGGCAAACCCAGGTGTTTGCTAGGCAGATGTAAGAGAATGCTACTTCACTGGAGCAGTGTTTAACTGCTGTGACCATTTAAAAATGCATTTATTTGCCTTTGGAGTGAGAAAACGAAAAGCTGAAGTAGAGTTGTTTTGTGGCCCCACTGCAAGTTATTAGTCTTCTCATCTAGGTAAAACTTGGATAGGCAACAGTGCTCTCCCTTGCATTGCCTTAGCTTTCTTAAAATGAATCACCTACCCGGGTATCTGACATTTCTTCAGTGTCTCCACTCCTGTGACCACCTGCCTCTTTTTTTTTTTTGCTTTTTCCTTTCTTGTCTCCATGTTTCATGGGCTACAATGGGATATGAAGCATGAGTAGTACATGCTGTTATAATTTTGATTCTGTTTTTTTTCTTGTCAGTTGATTTTTTCCCTCCCCCATCCTGGTGGCAGTGGGTTCTGGAGTGGGCGCCGGTTGCCGGTGGGGTGGGGGAGGGGCTGTGGGGTCCACCTTACACCTGCCGGGTGGGCGTGGCAGGGCATGGGACCTGGTGGCCTCCGGCAGCTGTCCAAGCCTGGGGAACGATGGAGGGATCTTAGGCAGCTCTCCGTGCTCACCATGTCCTGCCAGAGGAGGTGGCAGGGGCCAGAAGGGTTGGGCACGGGTCCCCTGTGGGGCCACTCCACCACCCGCCATGCCCCAAGCCGTGTGGAGCTCCCCTGAGCTACACAGCCAGTGTGGCCGCAGCTCCCTCTGGGGGTGTTGTGCCATTTTTGGGAGTGGAGCCAGGGTTGGGCTGATGCTGGTGGCAGGCAGGGGCTTGCTCACTGGCGACTGAGTAAGTGAAGTGGTGCACCCCGACTGGCAGCGCGCAGGTGCGGTGGTTGTGCATGAGCACAGCGGCAGTGCCATGAAAATGAGGGTGCAGCCATGAGGGATGCTGGGAATTTCCAACACACAGCGGTGGATGGGAGAGCTGAACCAGAACTGGCCACATGTTGGGCTGATGTTCAGTCTTTTGCTCGGCTTGGGATGGAAAGGCAACATGTCTCAGCATCAACATCTGTTCTTCACCCTGCTGTATCACCAGAGCTTGCCTCAGGTCCCCCTCAGCAAGGAGAGGAGATAGCAAGGAAGGAGATAGCTTCTTCTTCCCACTCTGCACCTGAAGCGACAGTGAGATCACTCCCTTTGCAGGTCCTTTTCCAGGACCACCACTTCTTTCACCCCCGCGACTTGCTGTGGCAGCCAGTTTTATCGTGGTCGCTGAACTGGACAAAGACTTGAAAATTAACCCTGAGAGGAGAGAGTGTTTCTTCTTGTTTACTACAAGTTCTTCAGTTGTTCATGGGTCATTGTTTGAGTGTTCTGTGTTTTATCATGTATATATAGACACAGATATATTGTATATATTTAATAAAAGAGCAGTTCTTTCCTTTTCTATATTTTGTGGTCTTATGTTTTCAAATTTAATTCATACAATTGTCTTAAAACCACGACACATGCACAACCCCGTTGCTTTATCTTGTTGCTTACAGCATTTCTCAATTTTAGGAAATAATTATTTTCACTACTGCTGGCTGGCACCTTATTTGCATAAGGGCGAACTATGAAACCAGGTCACCCTTCCTCTTCTGCAACCTCACAGTCTGCTGATGAGCCTGAGTAGTTTCAAACAGGGTTATGCTTTCTCTTGTGCCCTCTTGCAAGCTTGGTGCTCTGCCAGGCAAGCTGCAAAATGGATGCATTGAATGCAGAATATTCCCTGTGCAGCAGGCCACAGGAGCTCCAAAGGGGAGGTGCATCCAAGCTCCCACAGCCAAAGCTTGGCAAAAAAAAAGAGCTTTCCTGCAGCCTTGAAAATGATGGATGAACACAGAAATTTGCACAACTTACAGCCATATGATCCCCCATGATGTTCCCTGCAGCCCTGCACAAAATGTAAATTGCCACACAAAGAAACACGCTCAGTAGCACTGACCTGAACAGCACTGAAACCAAGCAGTAACATAAAAGGTAATGTAACTCCACTGCACAAGATCAACCTTCACTTATAGGGTGTGTTTTTATGTTGATATTCATATATTCATATATTAGCTTAAAGGCTGGCACATTCAAGAGGATGGCAAGAGATAACATGGCTTGTTCCATTTGGATAGGATTAAAAATGGTTCAGTGGTTCTTGAGAAAAGTAACTTTCTCCCACAGATCTCAAAAGACAGGAGGTTCCAGTCTAGCCAAAAATGGTGACAACAGGCCTTCTTTCCGTATTTCTGCTCTAAAAGGAGCTCTGTAAAATTATATGTATTTTCTCACCCTCTAGGAATTAACCAGATAACATATGCATGACCTTCTTATGAGCAGAAAATTTGGGGATTTTTTTCTGTCAATACTTAGACCTGAGAGAAAAGGTGAAGTCATATCCAGCAGGTAAGACTAAATTACAAAAAAACATGTAGTTTAACTTCAGTAGTTCCCTTGCAAAACCAGCTATAAGAATCCCTGGCTAGTGTGATCCCAGCAGCCCACATATAATTCACCTCCATGATGTCCTCAAGCAAAGGGTGTGGATTTGCAGTAAGTCACATACTAAATACAATTTGCAGCCTGCTAGCAATGAGAAGGCATACTGCTAGCAAAGGTTAGGGATCAGCACAATTTTTTGGAGTTGGTTGTGCCAGACATTCAGGTAAAATTCTACTTTTCTCTAGGAAACAAAGCCTGACGATTATGTGATACCATTGACATCTCATTTTCTGTATGCTCACTAATTTGGCCTATTAACAAATTTCATTGCAGTCACAAACACTGGCATAAACAAATATTTGGTTATATTTCAGCTAAGTTTTTAAAAGTTTTGTAAACCCCTCATCATGTACAGAAAAATTAGGGTTTGCTAGTTAATAATTTATGCCAGATTCATGCAGAATACTCATCTATGTAGCAGAAGAAGTGACTTAATTCTCCTGCTCCAAAGCCTTCTAGAATGCAGAAGACCCATTCAACCTAAAGCAAGCAGTGTACAAAACCCTCAGTGTGCTCTTTGTCAGCTCTGGACCTATTCAGTACAGCAGCAGAACTTTCAGTTTTATTCTACAATGAATGCAACCCTGAAAACATACAAAAATCCTGTTCCAAAATCTGCAACTACACAAATAAATTGTGTACTACATAGGAATACAGAAAGGAAGCATTAATTACCTCCAACTTAACAGAGAGCCAAACTGAGGCAGTGATGGACAAAACAGACCATCAACAGGGGTGGGGGTATCTCTGCCCCAGGCCCCAATCACTAGATCAGATTCTCTCCGATCCTACCAACTGAAACCACTATAATTTTTAACATTGTTGATTTCTAGACATTCAATAGAGCATGAAAGCAGTCCCTGGGTTTCATGTGTGTATGTTTCTATATGACCCCTAATGACATGATCACATATTTTTTTGATGTGAACTTTCCTTCACTCAGTGCACAGGCACAGTGCACAGGTGCCTATTGAAGGTGTTTTTACTTGATCCTGTGTTTTATCTTCATTGTTCCATCTGTGGCCACTTTTCTTGCACACTGTACTAATCCAGCTCTGAAGAGTAATTTATTTCCAAATGGGCTTTTCTGTGGTGCCACTCAACAGAGCACTAGACTGTCGTGCAAAAACTATTTACTTTGGACAACACCTTTCCCAGGTGATAGGCTTGTTTTACACATGTTCAGTTCAGGAATAGGAAAATTAAGTAAAAATGTCCACTAGTAGGGAATGTGCAATTTCAGATTGCAAATTTTGATTACACAGAGCACTTAGCTCCTTTTATGGTACCTTATACTTCTGAAGCATATTTAGTGCTGACTTGATTCCTGTTCTCAGGGCTCAATATTGTTTCTATCCAAGCTGTAGGATCTCAAGTTAGGGACTGGAACACAAGGAACACATAATTCAGAGGTGAACTGAGGAAAAAATGATCTTAGTAACTTACCAAGAGTCATAGTGTGGCCCTGGGGAAGAAAGAGGGATAAGAAGAATGAGATGTCCCTTAATGAACGCTTTGCTAAAGAGATGTCCCCCTTGTACAAATCCCTCACCTCATTCCCTACACAACCCACTTCAGAAAAATCGAAGTGGGCATCCTATGTACAAGGCCATCAGTTTGAAAGTAGATCCCAAATTTATGCCAGAAGTTGTGGGGTTTTTTTTTTTCTGTGCATGGCATGGGGAGAAAGTCATACAGGGGAAATAATGAGTAAAGATGTTACAAAAAATCACATCATAAAGATCATACCAAAGGAGCACAAGGTTCATTCACACTAATTTTTAACTGCTTGATTTTGGATTGCCCCTAGTCCTTTCAGATTTGTTATATATGGAACAACTGTGTTGTTTATAAAAATATTTATATAGAGATAGATCTGTAAATACAGGCATACAAACATATACATATACACATAAAAACACATAGCCTGCTCTGAAACTTACTTAAACTTCCAGCAAGTTCCTTTTGATTTAAAGAAATGCTACCATATCCACTGGCATTTTTGTTTTACATTTTTTATTGAACAAACCTAGAACTGAAAACTAGATTTTCTTCAAATTCCCCTACCTGCATGATGCAAAGAAATGAAAATGCCTGTCAGCAAAAGTAATGTGTTTAATACCATGCCAGCCCTAAACATCAGTAGAGATTTCTGTGTATTGCAGATAATTCTATCACCAAGCCATATTGCTCTGTGATGTGCTTTTATCTTTGCTGTAGGATAATATCAATATTTCAAGCATGAGCAAAAGAATGTTTTATGAGATTGATGTGGGAAAATACAGTGACAAGTACATAAAAAAGGGCAGAGAAAAATGCCAGGTAGTCATCATAAATGCCTTCCATTCCACCAGAATTTGTCTAGTTTATTCAAATCTAATCAACAGGTAGAGGTCCAGTGGGGCCTCAGTGACTTTGATTACATTTTCATGTACCAAAAACGAACAGCAAGCAAAAAAAAAAAAAAAGGAGAGCACAGGTAAGAGGATGAGGAGACTGTCACCTATATCCTAGAAGTCTAGACCTTTACAGGCCAAAATCATATTTTTTTAAACATTTAAATTAAATAAAAATAAGTGATTTTTAAAAGAAGGAAATAGAATGGCAAAAAAAAATATCGAGCCATTTTCCATACTGCACACATGACTAGTAAGGCCCAGATCATGCAGGGCAGAAATATTCAGGGAAGAAATCCACAATGGTGCCCTGAGTTGGCAGCTCTTTGGGCATTGCTGGAGCCTGAGCTAGAAACTGGCCAAACAAGAAGTTAACCATGTATGGCTCTGGCTGAGTGAATAATTCTTGCTGACCTCTGCAAAGATAAACAATGTAAGTTTTCTGAGGAAAAACTCCCAGTTACAGATACAATTATACAAAGAAAAAAGGTGATTTTCCCCAGTACAGCTAATTGGCTACCTGTATCCCACACTGGCACAAGTGCAAATAACTCTTCTGTCAAGTCCACCAACACAGATCATTTATCATATTGTCTGGGGTTTTTTCCCTCTGGGGCCTGCAGTTCCTCCCAGCTTGACAATAGAACTGATGACTTGTATTTAACCCCTTTCCACATTAACACTGAAGCTGTTCAGCCAGACTGATTTGTCACTGTAGCTTGGTGTTGGGTACCCCAATATTTGGATGTTAAACTGAGAACCATTAGCGGAAGCTGAATTTCAGTAAAAGACTGATTATCACCCTCTGCAATCAGTTTTAAAACTGTTTCAAGTCATTAAAATCGAGGTAATCAAAACTACTAGTTCTGTAAATCTTGTCTGTTTTTACTGGAAACAAAAGGAAATCTTGCAGCCCAACCTTTTCTAAAGCATCCTCCAACTCTACTGTCCCCTTATGTGCAACTCAACATGCTGTCCTGGGGCCATTCAGATAGTTTTTAGTCCATCTGGAACACTGTTCATTTCAAAGCCAATTTGAATGAAATGCCTAAAAAACTCTTAGAAAATAACTCTCATAATAAGCACTGTACCTTTTATGATGTTACATTATTACCAGACAGTAAATTCATCTGTTTCCCCAAATCCCTTATCAACTTCTTTTAAATACATAAATAAAGAGGGAGAATTTCAGTGCTATTATTTCACAATATGTGGATCTGAGACATTTTAATAAGAAATGCACCTTCAGGCTAAGAGGCATGAATTCTACACCGAGGGGAACAGTTTAATACACTGTTTAATGCTATCACCAAAAATGATGATAACATCACAGCTTTTACACATTTTAACATTTCTTTAGAGCTCTAAAAAGTGATAGTGAGAATCATATTTGTATATTAAATAAATGTCAGAAGCAACACTGAACCAGCCAGGTGACCAAAAAAATATTACCTGAACAGAGATATCCAGAGATTTCTTCTGAGAGTGACCCTTGGAGAAAACGCTTGCCTCTTCTGTATATCCCACCAGGTCATGCAGATTGACCCAGATGTCCTCATATCATGTCCTCTTGTTTCTACATACAGTGTGTATTTTCAAAAGCTTTCATACTTAGTCAAGGTATGACATGTTGATAATTTGATAACAGCACTTGAAACAGGAGCAAGATGGACAGGATATTCCTATCCACCAGGGAACAACCCATGATCAGCAGGGGTCCTACATACTCTCTGCTGGGCAGAGAGAGAGGTATGCAAGAAACCATGGTTTTGGAGAGGCCAGCCACAGCAGCAATCACTTGTAAGTTCTCTATGCAAGGACCTAAACAGACACCCTGAACCATGGGTAGATAAGATACCTGTAACAACACTGTAGCATTACTGAGGATGAAAATGACTGGTTTAGGAGAAGAAAAATAGTCCTCCCTTAGATATAGCCTTTCTAGCAGGACCTTGTCAGGAAAAAACCCTGAACTATTATATAGCCCATGATCATATAGAAATTCTAACAGGAGTACATCCTTAGTTAGTGGAAGCCAGTAAATGAAAGACAGCAGCTTCCTCCAACTGGCAGCAGCCCACTGCAAGCTACTCAAGCCTAGATGTCTCTCCCTTTTCCCAAAGGTAGAAGGAGAGGAGTGGTATTTTCTGGAAGTAATTCTGGATTCCTCTGAGGAAGATACCTCTGCATGAGCCCACAACTGGAATACTAGCAAGATTTTGACTCTCATGGTCTTGAGGATGGGAAAATTGTCAGGTCTCTTATGGAAATCTTTATGAATGCATACACTACTTAACTTTGAGGCACTGACTGTGCAAGGGGAGGGTAAGGAAGGATGTTGCACTGGATTTAATTAGTCCAAAATGTAAGTCTTAGTTTTGTGTTCTCAGAACCCCACCAGGCTTGTGATAATAGGACCCAGTCTACTCACACAGCACATATCTATTTAATGTATTCCTACAGATTCAGATTGACCAAGTGGTCCTAAGTCTTTGAGATACTGTTACAAAAGGAGTGCTTTTAGACTTCTAAAATGCCATGAAAAGCAAATTTAGTCTTTCAGTATTCTGTAGCTGGTCTGTGCTAAATTGTGCAAGCCCTAGCAAAACATATTAGCCTGTACATAAATGTTTTCTCTTGTTTTTTTATTCTTCCAAGGAACAGGAAGTCCCTAGGGTCCTGTTAACTGAGAACAGTAAAGACTGCTTGCATTTGTCAACCGAAACAGGTTTTACACCTAACAATAAAGTATTCTGGCACTTTATAATGTGTATTTGCTCTTAGCTTTATTCTCCTTATGAGGGATGCTGGCACTTTTACACATTTGCTGGGGGTAGATGGGGAACATCTGAAGCCACCCTGTGCCCACTTTCTGCAGGACAGGGACTTTTCTGATTCCATGGCACACCATTACTTTCTTGAGGAGTCAGCAAGTCCAAATAGTCAGGCAAGATTTTCTAAGACAGTGCTTGGATTTATCAAGCATATAGAACAACTTCCAGATTTCTCTTATGTTGGGTTTCTGTCAGATAATCAGTTTCCCTTCTCCTCCCAATCAAGACCTCTGTTTCCCATGGAAACAGAAAATATCTAGGCTAAAATGGAATGAGAGAGCACAGGTGATAGAAATTTCCAAGAGTGATCATATGCCTGATATAAGTCCTCCTGAAGACCAAACAGATAGTTCATATGTGGCTACTGACCTAAAGTGTGTGCATTTCTCTTTCCTTTTCCTAGAGATCATGTTTTCTACATGGCAGAAGTAAAAAAGCAGATTTTCCACCTTGGAGTTGAAGGTTGGAGCCTTCTCCTTTTCATAGCTTCATCTCTTTTCGTAAGAGTCCTGACCGAGTGTTTTCATATCAAGGTATGTTTGGTGGAAAGGTCAGGAAAGTCTAGTCCAAGGTAATGTTAAACCTTAGCATAAGAATGAAGAAAAAAGAATGTTCAGGACTTTAGGCAGTGGGTTTATTGAAAAAAGTACTAGTTCTGAGTTCTGAAGTACATGTATGTGGAGGGGCAGAAAGAGAATTATACAGGTAATCAGTCCAAGTTTCTGAGCTGCCCTATCTTCCCCTTGCTTCCCTCTCCACACACCTCAGCCCTTCCTCCAGTGCTCCTGTGAATTCTGGCTGCTCCTGGAACTGCCCAACATTTACTTAAATGTGAGTACAAACATATCTATATATATAACTTCAATGTAAGTATCTTCATGGGCTTTACACATTTCAGACACATTCAGTTATTCTTTACCTAAATAAGAAATACTTGAAATATTGATATAAACTAGTCTTAACTCAGTGTCGAAAGCCAGTACATTATCAGCATTTAAAGCTGCTTTATGAAATTAAGATCTTAAGCCTATAAACACAAATAGTTTGTCATGGTTCTGACAGGCTTTCATCTTCAACTTGTCTGTAGCTTTTAAAAGCTAAAAAACCAAGTAACATGTTATTGTTTCCTAACTGGGTGCTATGAGCACTGCATCAAAACTGCAAATTTCACAGGGCAAGGGCTGTGGTTTTGGTTGGTTTTGCTTTTTAAAAAAAAAAACCAAACAACATTGATTTTGGACTTAAAACTGTATGTATAATTAAGAACTGCATTTGTAGATTCTCTTTGAGTGCTGACCCAGCTGAGCACTGCTCCTCAGCTCTGCACTGCTGCTCTGCCATTATGTCACAACCAATCCCAAACTCTTCCACCTGTGAGTTACTCTTTGCCTCTCCTCATATTTGTCTGCTGGCTATTTAGAAATTAAACTACTATCACAGCATTCACCAGTTTCCCTGAAAGAGGATCTAAATTTGCAGAATAAAATGCTGAAGTTGCACAAACAGTTCTTACACTGGGAAAACATAATTCCCATCTCAAAACCAGCAGTTACTGTGGATATTTGAAGTATTTCCACTTTGGGTTATTCTAAGTATCGCCATTCGATGCAGCAATTCTGGACTTTTAGCAGGCATAAGGGCACAAACCAGCTTACTGAGAATAATTTGCACATATGCTGATAAAGTCCTGGCTTGCAATATACTCAAAAAGCAAGCACCAGTAGGCAGTTTAGCTTCCTGCAGCTTTAGAAAGCCTGTACAAAAGTGACTGCAGGCTGAAAATCCCTAGGTATCTTATAGCCATACTCTGTCAGAAATAAGCCCTTGGGACCAAATCCTCAGGTATATGTGTTGATATTCTTATTGCCTTTGGGAAATCCTTCTAATTTATACCAGCTGAGGAATTGGCCTTTATATGTATAGTCTCCATAATTCTCTTTCTATGATACCACTAATAAAATGAGAATGATAAAAATTGAAAGGGTATGAAAGTGTGAAAAGGAAGTGAGTCCCTGCTCAGTCTCATACCAGTAATAAGCTGAAAAGGGCAGAGGTTGGAACACTGGCTTCAGATCCACCCTGATACACAGGGCAAAACCTGGCCAAGGCAATGTCCAGAATTAGAAGCACAACTCTTGCTCCGTTTTTGTTATCTCTGCTACGCTTTCTTCCTGACCTTGGGTAAGTTGATTAACCTTTCCTTTCTGAGTTTCTTTAACTGTGGTATGAGTCTGTACTTCCTGTAGAGGTTGTGGTGCTTAATTGGCCAATATCTCTCAAATACTTTAAGTGCTTTGGATGAAATATGTTGTGCAAGAGAAATAATTGAAGTCAATGGAGCTGTGACAACCGACACTAGCTGAGGAACTTCCCCGTGGTATTTAATAGGATCAGAAGGAGGCTTAGTTAAAATGACAGGAAGCCGACGAGGCATTTGGTGATAATAAGACCATAAATGAGTCAAAGGGGTTACTATTTGCTGTGGTAACACTCAGAATTTTTCATCTTCCAAGCACCCTATCAGCATCCATTAATTCTCAGACCTCCCCTTAACAGAGATCTGTAATATGTCCCCCATTACACAGATAAGAAAAATCAGACAGATGAGTGATGTAACTTATCCACGGAACAAGATGTGAGAAATCAAATTTGAGCCCCTGGCTCCTAAGCCTATTCTCAGAGCTCCTTTTCTGCCACTCTTCTGTTGTGTATATATTTCCTTATCTTTCTGTTTCAATTATGAAAGCGCATCTTCTGCTTCTTTTTCTGCAAGCATCCCTGCCTAATTCCCTGTTAGATACTGCTCAGATTCTCTTCCATAAACTTCTCAAAGCTTTCAGAAAGAAAGTGAAGCTGGAGGGAATGCTGCTGGGCTGAGCAGCTCTCCTTGTCTCGACAGCCCCTTTTCCCAAGTGACGAAAAAGATGTAAGAGTATTTGCCCTTCCAAGTATTTTTCATTGTTCACTACCAGTTCCCCACAGCACCTGGCTGCTGCACTGCAACCTCTTCTCTCAGGAGCTGTTCTTATTAGAATATGCTGGGACAGGGTCTGTCACTTCAGACTGCCTATTGCTCATTGCAGGAAGAAATTCGTGACCTGCTTAAGCCCCTAGGGAAAATTATTGTCATTACTTCAGCTCTTGTAGATGCCTTGCCATTAGAGGATGCAAGGCTGAGGTTATATAAGTGTTCTGGCCAAATCTAGTTGTTCCAGGGAGTCCAACCACAGCTGCTCTGCTCCTAACCCTCTTCTGTAATGGGTGCCAGGCCAAGCTTTTGGGTGCTCAGTCTGAATAATAGCATTAAGGCAAGTCTCCACAGACTAGTTTCTATGTAGAAGGAATATATGAACTTGAATCAGTACCCTACTTGAAAATATGAAAGTATCAAGGTATGGGAATGCTGCTGTGCTGAAATGTCCCAGCAGATGGAACTGTAACATGAAATGGGACAAATTTTTCAACTGTTATAATGTCATAAATCTATAAATCTGCAACAATTCCAGACAATATAATTTACTCTGTAATAAAGACTTCCACTGCTCCTTACAACAACTATGCCATAGCAATATTTGTACTCTTGTATGCTAGAGCTTTCTTTTTTTTTTTTTATTTACCCTAGATTTACACTCATAGTTCAGAAAGCAGCGGTTTGGCTACTTCGGCTACATTCTTTCTACTTAAAATATAGCCCAAAATGGGAAAACTGAGAAAATATGAAACATTACCCACTCAGCATTTACTTTTTATAACACCTTAATGAGACACATTTGCACATGTTATTTCCTAGCTATCTAAGAGTCTTGGAACAAGATAAGCAGGCTTTTTCCTCTCCTTCAAAAAAAAAAAAAAATTAAGAGCATTTTAATTGCCATAAAAGTGCTAATTTTGGTCCAGATGAAATTTGAGGGAATAAGGAAGTAAACTGAGTATATGTGAGTGGATAACATTTTTTTAACAGAACAAGAAGGTAAAGAAGGATTCATATTTGCCCTCCCTGACATTTGAGTGCTTTGATGGTGACAACACTTTATATCCATCTCTAGTTTTCATATTGAAGAGAGACAGCACGAGACACACAAACTGTAAATCTAAACTGTAAATTCTTCTTATCCAGATGAGATGGCAGTTACACTCACCTCGAAAAAAAAAAATTATTTCTATCCTCTTCTGTGCTCTTTCCATACTAAAATATAAAATTTGAGACATTTGATTGAGATGTTAGGTTCTTAACACACTGAGTATTGTTTGTTACAACAAAGTGAGCCCTAAAAATTCTAACTCAAAGCCAACATATAGGGTTCAGCTGGAAGGGATTCTGACACTGACTCCTTATATAACCTTAAGGAAATATCTTATTTATTTTGTTCCTCCACTGGGAGCTATTAGAGTAAATTCATTAATGTGCATAAATGTGATTTAAGACTATTAGACAGAAAATCTTGAAGATAAAGCACTGTCATCATAGATTTACACTACATTGTCTTAATAAAGTGAATGCTATGTTATTTTTAGTTACAAAGTCAAAAAAAAAAAAGGTAGGCAGAGTCACACTACCTGATAACTAACGCAGCAGGGAGATCTGTGACAAGTAGATGAACAGATTCATAATAGCTAAAACTTCAGAGGCCTTCTGCAAAACTATGGGTGAAAGCAATAACATGTTTCATTTAGAAACCTTGTCTCCTAACACTGTCTGTCTGAAAAAAAAAACAGAAGAGAGAGAAGGTAGCAATTACCATTGGGAAAAACATAAAAGATGACTACTCTGTGTGTGCCAGGCATTGGGGAAAATTACTACTTTGTCTTTAGCAGAGAGATGACATTATCCCTGCAGCCAAACAAGATACACTGTAAATGCAAAAGCCAGATATATTCAACAAGAAGATGTGAGAAATCCAACTGGATTAGAAACAGACACATTCAGGAGCTAATTTGGACAAAGAAGTGTTGCTAACAGTCTAGGTTGCATACATCAGCTGACCAGTCACGTAGAAGAGGTGGCACTACCATCCTCATTTTGGGAGCTCTAGCAGGTTAGTGATGGGAATTACCCAGGATGATGATAGGAAGCTCAGTGGTCACAAGCACAGGGGAGGTAGTCTCAGTTGGCACTGGGCTTTTTGGATGTATTTAAATGAATGATACTCCTGTGCTGCCAAATGGAGAGATCATACTTTCCTGTTTGGGAATAGATTCCAGGATTTTCCTTTTTCTCAGTAGCACTGACCTGGAATGGTCTACAATGATCCAGTGGGCATAACCAAAATAAAATGATGGCTTATTAGGTAGGTAAGCTTTTCACATTTATGCCTGGATTTCTCTGTGTGACTGCTGGTTTGGCGGGAAAGAGTTTAACATTAAAAAAAAAAAGGTAGAGCAAAAGCCCAAGGGAAATGGGGCAAAACTGTAACAAGTTAAAGGAATAAATAAATGGGAAGTGGTACATAAGCAGCACTGTGTGAGGTTAACACCAACCACTTACTCCAAGCTAAATAACTGCTGCCTGGGGACTGCGATTAGAGCAGGCAGCTCAGGGGAGGCAGCAGCTTCTCAAAGCTGGAGCCAGGAGGAAGCTCTGGGAGCTCTGCAGTCTGGTGCGCATTTTTGTGCATTAGCCCCATCTGACCAAAGGGAACATGATGTTCACACTCCACTCCCTTGCCATGTCTATCTAATGCAGCCATTATGCTGCCAGCCTGTGCAGAGATGTCATGTCATTCTGTCACAGAGTCCCAGAGCAACTGGAGATGTCACGTGCCCTGTCCAAACTGACCACCTTGTGTACACAACAGCTTGAAATGCCTCCTTCCCACTTTACAGTCCCAGCTTGGAGACAGATAAGCAGGCAGTCAAATGCAGATCAAAATCCTCTTTTGAATACTCTGCCTCTTGTAATACTTCTGCTTTTTCAGAAGCAGGTATTGGATAAAACTGCTCAGGCACAGCCCTCAGTCAGAGGTAGCAGCCAAATTATTAATTTATTTTTTCTGATTCTTATTTCATTCTACCTTCAGGTATGTAATCAGGCTTTTATTCACCTAACTGCTTTATCCTCTAACAAGCAATTCATCTGAAGAGTTTTTACTGCAGGATTTCTACTGTAAGGATCTTTTTTTGTTGTGTTAGAGAAGGAATTCACTGCATCAGTGAAACACTTTTGCTCATTAAAAACAATTTCTCAGTGAGTTTAGTTGCAGTAGCTCTTCAGTCATATCAGAGACCTTGTTGCAGCATTAGTTTCAGAGCACATGCTAAAGACCAGCTGGGAAAATGAAAGGGAGAAAAGAAAACAAAAAGCTGGAAGGACAAGACAGATTGCTGCAAATTATAACCAAGTTCAGACATGCTGATGCCTACTGGGGTACTGATTTGTCCAGTCCTGGAAAGTGTGTTTGACCATAAAGTCAGACTGTACCCTCACAGAAATTTCTCACCTACTCAGAAATACAGTTCTCTATGTATTTTCTCTCTTGCCTCACTCTTCACAGCTCCCTTCCCCCCTTTTATCATCCTTGACTTTTCTCCTTTACTACCATGTCTTCTGTGCTCACTAGAGATGCTTTGAAGCTTGCTTTCACAACACAGACTCATTCCAATCTTTAGGGAAATGTGGTACAGAGAGCCTGTAGTTTATATCAGCAAATTCGCTAAGCACATCACCCCAGAGAGATGGCATGTTCTGAGCTGCCAGTGAGTTTACTTCAGCTCCTTTGCTTTTGGAGCAAACAACTCCCTCCTCAGGAAGTTTTGTGTGTATGTATGTGTTGCATGAGGCAGGCTTACAGCAGCCTGCTCTTTTACATTATGTAATATAAATTAACAACTTTCAACTAAGTAACAAAACTGGCACAATCTAGAGATGAAGAAAGATTATTTCAAGACACAAAACATGTTAATCTACCTTTTCCTGACTTAAGCACAGGCACGAGTCAATGATTACTTCTAATATACCATGCAAATAATGAGTCACATTATTCAGTGAAGCATCAACTTAGACAAATACAGAAAGTAGCAATGTACTGCTTTTCATTCAGTGGGCCAATTTCACCTCAGTAAGGTGACCTTCAGTAAGTAAGTCAAAAGACTTCCTGAGGCTCTTCATCAGTTTGTTAAAACAGCTTTGTTTTAATAAAATCAGCGCAGAGTTCCTCAGCATAAAAGTGCTCATTGTTTCAGGGAATCGATGATTGTACAATGGCATCTACTTTTCTTTAAGTAGCAGAACAAGGAGGAGTGGGGTAGCCTCCTGGACATAGGAAAATAAATGTGACTGTTTAGCCTAAGGGAACATACTAAAAGATCAAACAAGAAACTGCTGTATTTGTTTAGAGAGGGAATATTACTCTAACCTAGAGTCAATATGCCAGAAACCTCCCTGCCTGAGGTGAAACAAGACATAAAGCTACTGGGATTATCCTGCATGGAGACAACCAGTGCTGCAGAAGGAATTAACTAGTTGAGGCTTTCTAGACCTTTTCTATCTTTTTTCTTACTGAAAAGAGCTGTCATGGTCACTGTGGCCATGTAATCTCCTAGGAAGACAAAGGAATATAAATTTGGGCCTCCAGGCATCAGTGGCTCATGTCGGTGTTTGCTACTGACTCCTTTGTACCTCTGCTGCATCTCAGGAGTCCTTTGATTCACTTCTAACTTCCTGCTTCTGGCATTGGTAGGTGAGAAATGACCCTTCCACCTGCTTTTAAACCCTGAGGAAATTTTGCAGTCTGTTTTATCTCTAGTATCTGTTCAGCTGGTGTAATTGGGTTGTTTCAGGATGGATGAAGCCAGAACTGAGAAATGGGTATCCATGAGTTACTGAAAGGAGAAAATGTAAACAAAATCTCAGACTTGAAGTTAAAATCTTTAGACACTCCCCTCTCTTCCAAAATCTCATCTGTAACACGTCAGCAAAACAGATGGTGTAGGAGTACAAAAACATATTGAGACACTGTCTGTCCTCCTCAGATTGGTCCAAGGGTGATGATGATAATGCCTAGACAGCATCTTTCACCAAGAAGGGAAGTAGTAGTTTTTCCATTCAACAAAAGATGAAAATACAGCAAAGAGAATGTGAAATGAGGAGGCCAGCATCAAACAGCAGACAGAGGCTGAACTGAACTTATAAACAGATTTTCTAGATAGTAGGATAGTACTCTCTCTCAGAAGGTGTGCTTTATAAAGCATTTAAAAGAAAATTCTGTAGAATGTTACATAGAAAAGACAACCCCACAAAAATGGGGAAAAAAGCCAGAGAGGATGCACTGGAGCCTCGTTTTTCTAAACAATTCATGAGACTAGTGTCAGCCCTTGTATATGCAAGAATTTATGAATACCTGAAGAGAAACAAGCACAAACTGGCAGCACTCATATAAGAAAAAGCCTCATAAGCATCTGTGACTCTTACCTATCCTTTAATGAGTACAATAAGTGGCTTTTAGAGAGACTTTCCAAAACCAAAGGAATCACCAGCCCATGGGGGCTGCCCAAAATACAAACTGACTTTTCTTACCTGAGGCAGCATAGTTAGCATCACAATCTTGCTGGGCAGGACTCATCCATCATCACTTAGGCTTCTACATCTGAGAGAGTCAGTCAGACTTCCTTCAGAGTCAATGGGGGCATTTCCAAGGCTGAACTCATTTAGTGTCTCTTAGATGACCATTTTAGAAAAAGGCGAGAGAGAGAGATAACAAGCTGACATCCCCCCACACTGAACCTCAGGCTGGAAATCCAAATTTGAATGCATATCAGCAAACAGATAAATATACATCCTTTACTGAACTGACTCTCAGTCAAATAAATGAGAACTGAGGACTGAGACAGACTCGTGAAATTCAAGTACTAAGAGCTAAAATGAAAGGTTACAGTAAGTCCTCAGTAGCATAAAAGGGGAAGCTTGTGGGCCATAAAGATCATCAATGGTAACATATTTCATCAGATACATTCCCCTGTATTGATGCATACTGCCAAGAGGAAAATAGGACAGACTCCGTATCATTCTCCACCAGAGTGTTTGCTACAAAATTTAGCATACACACAAGGTAAGTAATGCAGTAGGTCAACACAGAGGCTTGGTTATTAAGTTAAATTCCATGACTGCAAATCAAGACTAATTCCAACACGAGATCATTAGAACTCCAGCACTCAGACTTCAGCCAGTATAAGTTTTAAGCCAGTATTGACTCCAAGTGCAGGGACTTAGTCTGGTAAAACCAGCTCTTTCTCCTGGATTCAATGAAGGTTGTAAGCAGTGACTAATCACAACAGTTTCTTAGGAAAAAGGAGAGTTTAATCACCTTAGTATTCTATTCTGTGACTTTCCTAGACACACCACACACTGAAAGATACATGACAATGTGGATGCCAGAGTTTATATCATCATGAGTTTGGGACAGCCATGTTAGTCATGAGTTTGATTCCTGTCTCCCTCTTTTCTGAAGTGCATTTGCTGCTATGGAAACAGTATCGTTAGAATGGGCAGGGATTTCTGACACCCAAATGAACCCCATGCCTATGCTAAATGACGTATCTTCTATGCAGAGCTCTAGCTAAATCTAACCTTGGCCTATTAACTAATCCAGGTCCATCACACACAATCTGAAATACATTTCTATACAAAGGTAATTCACACAAGCTTTGTAGTTTTTTTCCTACTCTTTCCCACTCTTGACTGGTGGTGGACCTCTTGTACCCTATAATGTCATGAAAACAACAAACTTCACAACATACAGCTGCAATAATTGGAAATGTGATATTTAGTTAAGCTTGAGGGATATTTCCATGCTCCAGAAAGATTAGAATCCTTCTGCTGAATTACAACCACATTGTAATTAATTTAATTTTTTATGCTTCCTGAAATTCTCCTTTTGAAAGTATGCTGCAAGAGATACTACCTCAATTGGATCAAGAGACATACAGAGAAGCCATACTTTTAAAGCCTCATGTTAAACACTGCTTACCAAAAGACTAAGATACAAACACAGTGACAACCTATGTTAAAAAAAAACAAAAAACAGTTCTTTTTAATTAAGAGGCCCATCAAATTTCATAATCTGAATTGCTACAGGGGAACAATGAAACAAGAAATTCTCTGCTCAATCAAATCAATGTCTCATCTGTTCCTGTATCTAAACATGACAACTGCCAAATGTTTTAAGCAAGATGTAACCAATTCCCTTTCTGCTACTGCCACCCATTTCAATGCTACTGCACTATAACCTCCATTGTTATATTCCTCTCAATGCCGGTCTGTGATCACAAATAGGATGATCAATTTGAGAAGCTTCAAATGCTCCAATATATTTACCAGATTTTAGAGCACCTGGAAAGCTATGAAATAATAATAAAACCAACAATTATAGTACATAATGCTTTTCCAATAGGAGTGTGCTTGTGATTTATTTAAATTCCCCAGTCTTTGGTAGCTACAAAATAAATTCTCTGGTATCTCTGAGGTATCACAAGGAAAGAAACTGTCTGGATCTCTCATGCAAGCTCAGAAGTGTCTGAAATACCTTTGCTTTAGCAATGAATCCTACACCATTGTGGAAACCCAAAAGACTTGGAAAATCTCAGTGAAGCTTCTAAAATGGGACACTTGAAAAATTCAGCTTATCACGTTGGTCATAGAATTCGACCTCCAGAATGTCATTTTTGCTCTTCTTGCAAGAATCACCAAATGCTGTCAGTATCTCGCTGAAGAATATATATGCCCCAGTTTACCAATTAATTGTGAGCAGCAACCTCCTGTGACTGAAGAAGAGTTTTTTCCCTCTGAAATATAGCATAATTGAATTAGATATTAGTAATTCACCTATAGTAAATTAGACTTGATTGATTAAAGTCTACCACTCTGCAGAAATAAAATTAACTGGAAAACATCGTGCGGCTATTAACTTTTAACAAACAGCAGTCAGAGAAGTCTGAATGTATAATATTACCTGAAATGCACATTGCAGTTGAGAAACAGGTTGAGCACTTTGGATCCTGCGGCAATAAATAGTTGCAATGCTCCATGTTGGGAAAAATAAGGACAACTAAACACAGCAAAATAGGTGTGTGTATACTTTCATTTTTTCTTCTTAGCTAGAAAATTTGCAATGCTGCCTCTGAAATTGTTGGCAATCTTTCTTTGACAAGGCTGTTCTGCCTACTATTTGTTGTTAAGCAGTACCAAAAATGAGTCTGTCTCTGGTGGGGGATCTTACGCATCTTTAGCCTTTCAGGAAGAACACCAGTAGCAAAGAGGGGCTGTGAAGCCCAATAGTTCATCGAAGCCCAGTGGAGCTGCACAGTTCTCCCCTGAACACTAGTCAAGGCCAGTGTCTGAGTACTAAGAAGTAAATGCCCCAAAGGACTGTAAAAAGGTCAGAGGCACAGCGTACCTGTGCAGCTATGATGGTTACTATAGCCCCATGACCACACAAGCAATTCTCAGTCACATCAGCAGATACTTTGTTTACCTGGAACTTTTACAAATGATACCTTCTTCAGGAGACCGGTGATGAAATTATAAGGGGTTTCAACCTTCAGCTGGTACACACAGACATTTTTGGGCCTTTTTTGTAGGCATCTGTATGGCGATTTTAAGCCAATTGACAATAGGCTTGCCTTACTTAGTTACTTTTTATATAGCTTAGATGCAGTCCACCAAATCTATAAAATCAAGATCTAATGACATTCCAGTAGATCTTTCCCACACCTTAATATCAAATCCACCAACTCTAAATAAAAAGTCAGTTCATCAATAAATTTTTATAGTAGTGATCACTGCTTTGAAGATACTTCCATGTTCTGTTAACTTTAATCTCCAATATGAGAACAAAGTGCTGCCACACTAGTATTTGCAGTGCACTCGAGGCTAAGACAATGTCCTAATGCCTGGATGCAGCAGGTTGGCCTTTCAAGATAGATAATCCTGAGCAACCCTGCAGCAACCATAGGGTGAGTGAATCTACTTCTGCCTGCATCTCTCACAATCCTATTGCCATGTGGTCCTCATAGGGTTAGGAAGAAAGTCTACAGAGATAACGGTTGCAATTTGCAAGGGCTTCTCTTTGTTTCACTGTCTGAGCTTGTTTGCTGAGGCGGCACTAACTGCAGAATAAGGCTTCAGCTCAAGGGGCCTCAGAAGCAGAGACACTTGCTCCTGAAGCTTAATTCCCTGATTCGTGACCTTGGAACAGCAGGGACAGAGGAGAAGAGGGAACACACATACGACAGTTGTTGCAGTGAAGATGGTAGAGTGGCCTGAGGGTTCAGGACACAGATCCTGTCCTCAGCTCTATTTTCTACTGGATGTCAACTGTGGACTTATGTTCGTCTCATAATGGTGATGATCAAGCGCTCTGAGGTATTTGGAAGACAGAAAATGCGAAAACATTTTGTAGCATCTCATTATTAAATATAGGACTAGACAAACACCTCTGAATGTTGCTATTATTCAGATAGATAAATATAGAGCTGGTTGCACTGAGTCCCTTCTGTGTTTTCCTTCTGTGAATATTATTGCAAGTGACATGTAATGTGGAATGAGAAAAAAATGGAAAAAGAGGTAAAAACAATTTTAAACTTGTATCAGAAACTGTTCAAAGAAAAGGATTTTTTGATTGTGCTAGCTCATTTGCATTTGAGACTTGACTTGTCTTACAGGAAAAACACAATATGATTTAACAGTAAAAATAATAGAAATAAAACCCCCAAATTATAAAGTCCACTGAACTTTCTATAGCCAAATCCCCAAATAGCTTCTTCCTATGTGGCATCTGAAGAACCTTCTTTTCTCTTCAAGGATCTAGAGTTCTGTGTACAAATACAAAAGTAATTCAAATCACACCACACTTGCATAGGTAACTAAAGATAGGGATGGTAGTAAGAGTTACTGCTAAGGTAGAAACTGAACAGGGGAATCAAACTCAAAAATCTTAAAGAGAACAGTAGTGATGGAGAAGGTGGGTGGGACTAACTCCTCCCAGTGAAGGCAGGAGGCATTGTCTCTGTCTGCACAAACCCAGAATCACGGAGCCAGCAGAAGGGCTTCCTTCCTGCCACCATTGTATACAAAGGACATCTCCAGCACTGTTACACCAACACAATCAAGAAGTCCCATGCCCAAGACAGTCTTGATGGGGCAGAAAAGGGCACAGAAGACTCCATCTCAAAATAAAATTAGGTCAACCTTCCACATGCTGTTCTTTTGGTTTGGTCCTCTATAGCTTCATTTATTATCCCTACTTAAGCCACATGGGTAAGTTGGTAATCATATGGCACATGCCCCTTAATTTGATGAATTCTAAGTCCAGCACCTCAGTATTGGTAGTAGTGTATTACTGCCTTCTAAAAACAGAGGAGGAGCTAAATTACCTCCCTGTGCATCTGACAAAAAAAACAAACCAACAACCCACAAAGGGAAAGGAAAAGTCATGCAGTCCAGTTTGTCCTTTAGGTAATTAGTACGATCAGTCACAACAAGCAAAACATAAGAAAGGGTGATTTTTGGAAACTCAAGTTGAACCCCAAAATGTCATTGTACACCTAGCAGGGGGGAACTTTGCTTACTTTTCCACTTACAGCTTCAATTTCCCCCACCAGGACTGATGGGAGAATTACACTAACTTAGTAGTAGGCAGAAGTAAAATTTCAAAGCAGTTTTACATCAATAGAGGCAGGTAAGGAGAGGGGAAGATGCTGAGGTGAGATATGTTCAAATAACACAGAAATACTCTCCAGTCTTACGTCTTTTCTTTNTCTTACGTCTTTTCTTTCAGATTTGCTATAAGCCTTACAGAGACTAAAATAATAGTGATGGAAATCCAAAGAAAAGAGACTAGGAAAAGAGATACACAAGTACTAAAAGTTAGGTTGTACACAACAGCCACACTAAGACCAAAAGGTCAGAAAGACAGCAGAACTTCTAATTTTTATCCATGGACCTGCTACATCTTTGCCAAGTCATATTCAGCAAGCCATTTATAAGTCTTCTGTACACGCTATTCATAGTTTATAAAAGAGATCAAAATACTTTGAATTCTTCATACAAGAAGTGCTGTACATGACCAGGGTGTTATAATTCCTATTAATCCATAGGATTTACATTTTAAAAAACCCCACCCAGATCCCAAGTCCTTCTTAGAAATAAGGGGCGTAGGCCTGTGCTATGATCCTGGAAATGTTCACAATAAGATATTCCAGGGATATTAATTTATGGATCATTTTTTTCCTATACAGCTGTTGATGTAGATTGCTAATCTTCACAGAAAAGAGAGATCCTTGGCAGTAAGCTTCAAGAGCACCTGGTAAAAAAACCAAATTGCAAGTGCTCCTGAAATGACAGCTTGTTCATTGAGTCACGTTGGCATCTCCCAATAACATCTCANGCATACAATAATGTACCGTATAATGATAAATAATTATGTTACATTAGAAATAAGAGTAACACCACTACCTTCTATTGTGGCATGAGAATTAATTGAAGATGTAATGTTATTGCAGAATTTTCACTCAATGTTTAGCATTCAGATCATCAATATTGAAGAATGGCACAGAAAATTTCAGTATCAGAGGTGCTTCCCACAAATACATAGGGCTTCATCTGGACAAGCACATTAAACTTCTGTATCCTCTCATAGAC
>WEIV01003157.1:46294-62405 GCA_013390005.1 Calyptomena viridis
AACCAGCTGTATCCAAGCTGTATCAGAGTCAGAAGCAGAACATCTGGAAAATACTGTCTCCCTGATAAGTGGGAGAGACCAACAGCTGTATATGGATAACACAAGACTGCTGCAAGGAAAACAGCATATATCTCTGCAGAGATCTCTTCTATACATTAACAAATACACCACCACCCATGTGGAGCTGGGCCAATGCACTCTACACCATGCTTGGTGGTGTGGCACAGAAAGGCTAGTCACTGCTCAAGGTCACTTTACTGGTCTACAGAAACTACAAGAAGTATGCAAAACCTAAATTTCTAAAAATGGCATCACTTCCATCTCCCTTCCTTGCCTCCCTCCCCCACCCTGATTACCATGTTAAAAATTGTTCCATCTCTTCAAAACATAAACACTGTCACCCTCAAAGCACACGTTTTCTCAGTAAAAATGAGTCACTTTCTATGTAAAGGTAAACTTCCTTCAGAAGCTTTGTACATCTTTTCATGCAAACCTGCAATACCTGTTTTATCAGCGCTTCTCACTAAGCAGGTGGTGGAAAATCCAGAGAAGAAAAACTGTAAAGATTTGTGCCTTTTTTAAAATAGTTTAATTTCATCTAAATTGCAGCTCAAGGTGCAGAAAATATGTACTACTACTAGGGCCCATCTTTTCCCCAACACACTGTATTCATTGATCCCTTGTAATGGAAGTCAGCTTGAAGGAGTGTTCTACTTTGCATTTGTTTTTCATGCTCACTGGCCCTCAGCATCCCTCACTGCAGCTGGTACCTCAGTACAGCTCCACAGATCTTCTGTCCCCTCCCTCCATCAATTCTACTCTGAAAGCATCCAAATCTGCTCTCAAGCAAAGAAAAAGAAATGTACCTCCAAATGCCTAATGGGCTTTCCCCTTCACCCTTCCTTGCAGGTATCCATACTTTATCCTTTCCAGGTAAGCCTTCAAGTTATAGCCACTATCCTTCTTCCTGGCCTGACAATAAAGCCTGACAACACTTTCTCTCAAACATCTTAAACTGTCTGGCATTATGAGTGACGTGCCAACTCACAGCTTGAACATATTACACCCACAGGAATCCCACCACTGTCTAGGCTACACAGTGATAGCTTCTGACCAAGCGCTCTAAATCAGGTCTGGGCAAAGGGTCTGAGGCAGAATAACATAACAGATGTGCCACCACCAGGTTGGCACTCCTCTATACCCTACAGCCATCTCATAGCTCCACAGCAACAGCAGGAATGAGATTTAGATCATAAGATTGCTGAGGCAGAAACTGTATATTTTATTATGTGCAAATTCAACACACTCTATGACATGTCTTTACCTTTGTGCTTGAATTAATAGAGAATCTCCATCAACGGAGAGGAGTTATGACACAGCTGAGAGACTCTGATTCAAGCTGTTAGAGGAAACTACGTACAAATGCACAGTTTATCAGACCAGGGAAGACCTTCCCACCTCTTTCCCCAATGCTCAAACCAACTATTTTAAATGTTGGAAAACACTTTCAGTTCTTCCCCATTATTCTTGCACACTTGCAGCTGATTGTACAGTCACTATTGAAAGTGGGAAGTGAAAACTGCCTAAGAAACCAAAAACACTATGCTGCTTCAATTGCCCAAACATGAACCAAAAATACTAGAAAAAGGTAAAAGAAGGAACTTTCCACTTTGAAAATCTGCTATAACTGCACAGATGACAGTATTTAACTGACAGAAAAAGGTAAAGAAGTTCTGCAGAAATGACACGGGGATTTTATTCTTAGTTCTGGATCTTAAACAGGATGGTATCTCCATATCATGCTGCCCTGTGGCTCTTCCATGCTGAGCAGGCATAAACTCTTAGTGCTCTTTGCACTGGGTGACAAACTCCAGGGAACACAGGCTAAAAGAGAAATGCATCCCCTACATTCAATACCCACAAAGGCAACATCAAAGTCTTGTCATTTAATGTGTGCTCAGATGTTTATCCCCACTCTGCTTAGTCTAGTAAAAAGTATGGATCAGATGCTTAATGTTTTTAACAGCCACCTAACACTAGAATCAATACTGCCAAACACCATGGGTTGTCCCCCATTAATGCCCTTAAATCAGTGGTGTAACTGATTTAACATACTTTTAATGGCTTTGAACATTTGATCTATACACTTCGCTTGCCTAAACAGAAAGAAACAAACATCTCTTGACACACTCTATAAAATGTGCATGGTCTATGAAACTAGAGAAAAAGCAGAGTACGAATACTGGAGGAGTGGCTGCACATCAAAGCCATGCTCATCACTGGCCTTAGCTCATTAATGAACAGACAAAATTTCACCATTCCAGAAGATAAGTGGTAGTGACAATTAGGAAATGCATGGTGCTCTTGCATAAAGTAGAGAATGAGAGCAAGGAAGAGAGTAATTTCCTCACATATAAGGAGTGGTTTGGAGTGCTATAAAAATGAAAACCAAAAAGGTTTTGATTTTTATCTTTGGGGATTGTGCTAAAAAGACTTGGATTTGTCTTCTTTAGAGTTTGTGCAAAA
This sequence comes from Calyptomena viridis, assembly GCA_013390005.1. Classification (NCBI taxonomy): domain Eukaryota; kingdom Metazoa; phylum Chordata; class Aves; order Passeriformes; family Eurylaimidae; genus Calyptomena; species Calyptomena viridis. The sequence continues at coordinate 48,821 of WEIV01003157.1, forward strand.
TCCACTCCACTGCTGTCCTGTCCTAATGCTGTATCACACAGCATGGATGTATTTCTGTTGGACATCACACAGTGGTACTAGGTGAATATGCAACTAATAGGGTACTCTGGAGCCTCCTGAGATAAGCTGATGGCGTGACTACGTAAGACAAGCACCCATGGGCAGATGGATTGTCCCACTGTATAAACACTACAAGCAATCCACAGAAAAAAAGCATGCTGTTCAGATCCATCCCCCTCAGAACTATTCAGTGGCTGTTTTTATATTCTCTACATGTGTGTGCATGTGTATATATTAACAGATGTATACACACACACACAAAGATATATAATCTCTACTCAACTATTTCCAGAAACTAATTAGAGTTTTGACAGAGTGGTTCTTGCATCCTGAGAAATTGCATTGCCACAATCCATATATAACCCACAGAAACATATCTTCGGATTTCTATGCTTGTGGTCACAGCTCAGTGAAAAGCACTCTCTTCTAAAGGATGACAAACAGTATCCTCACACTTTTTAGACTTTTGCTCTTATGACTGCATTCTAGCAGCTTATCATGTGTTTCCACACCCGAGGTCTTCAAGGAAATTCCTTAGCACTTGGTTGCTGCTGGATTTTAGATTTCACTGTGATAGAGACCAGCTCTTCATTTCCACAGGGGCCCTGCTCTCTGCCTTAATAAGCAGCACAGACATTGCTCTATGGAACAACTTAGAAGGGCAGATGACAATGCATTGCCTTCCCTGCAGCTTGCCCTACCCATCACCTTACCTTAGCTCAATAATTTTTGTTCTGGCCTTACCTTCCACCTTTGCTTCAGGTGATATTCAGACAATATAATATTCCCTTCCCCGTGGAATATGGGGGACAGGAATATGGCAGTTCCTTGTGCATCACACCCAGAAATCACATGGGGATTTGATGTAACATATTATCATCTGTAACTAAGCTGATACTCCTGCTGAGTTTCCACTACACAGACATGTGCATATCTACCTCTCACAAGAAGAATACAAGAAAGAGGTGGTAGAGAGGGAGAGGAGGAAGGCAGTGTATGTATGTTCAGTAATAACATGAGAAAGGTGTGCAGCAGATGGAGTAGGGCTAGAGCTATCATCTGGTAATCACAGCTCAGGGAGAAAAGCTTGCACCGCAAAGCATGAAACATCTTTGGAATGTTATTTTCACTTCATAACCAGATTTTCTTTTATATTCTCTTCCTTTCCCCAGTTTCCTCTTGCCAACCTGTAGCACATAAGAGTATTTTCCTTCTGTTATTAAAGGGGAGTTTATCTCCCATTCTTGCAATGAAATAACACACCTAAACAAACACATTAAAAAAATCTCACAAAGAAGAACACTCTCAAAATCCAGCTAGAATAGCTCAAGAAAGCAGCTAGCACAAACTGGATCAAATAGGAGGGAGAGAGGGAGGACTTCTGTTTCTCAGAATTCTTGTGGATTTGCTGTGTGGTGACTTTCTGTAGTAAAAGTCCTCGGGAGAGCTTGCAGCCTGCTGTTCTCCAGACCTTGGAAGGGAAAACTGAATACCTGTATTTCTTACTTGTGTAATATCCCTCACTCATTTTAATGTATGAAAGCCTGTAGGACTCAGTATCAAATGCACTGTTCAAGGAAGTGTGCTGTGGCAAAAAGGGGTCTTCAAAGAGTCAGTACAGAGGGCAAGTGTGGAAAACCTGAGAATACAAGGCAGCAGTCCATTACCATCCTATCCTAATGGTAACTCAGCCATTATCGCACCAAGGGTGGTGAAGGAAGAAAAAACCCTGCTGCTGGTCACATTAATGACAAACATGGTCTGGTAGATGGGGCCTGGCTAGCAGTTAGGAGATGTAGTCTTACTCCCAGCCATGTCCCTCCTCTCCAGTGGAGCACCCATCACACTACACTACTCCTCTGAAGTTCAATTTCTCCATCTGTATAATAGGCATTTATTGGCTCTCTTCCATAAAACACAAAGATCCACAGAAAATTTCCAGATAAGTAAATGCTAATTATTGTTAAAAATATCATTCTGTCCTAACTCCTTCAGAAACAACAGCAGCACCTTAGAAAATGGACAGCACAATCTCAGTAAAGATGATCACCCCAACAGCACTGGTATGTTTAGCCCTGTATAAATCAGGCCTGGCAGCTTGATGAGTTGCAAGGAAGGTGATATTATGTCTCCAGAGGAATGGACAAGTGCTGACAGCTCACCAAGGCTTCCTCTGCACAGACACTAAGCAGCTTTCTGCAAATGCTCAAGCTCCCGCGAGAGGAAAGAACAGTGGGGAGAGGAAAAAAACCATTTTGTAAACTTTTTTCTTTTTTTTTTTTTTTAACTTCTGTCGCTCTTCCATCTCTCTCCCCAGCTCTTTTTTATTACAAATTAATAATTACTAGGCTGTAGCCCAAAACACTGAAGATTTCACATCTTGTTTGGTCTAATTATATCAGCCGGCCTGACAAAATGGTTTCATCAATGGAATTGCCTTGCAAGATCTCCGGCTAATCAATTCTTTGACACTTAATTAAGAACTCTGCTGGTCTGCGAGGATTCAGGGAAGGGAGGAAGTCGGGGGATGTCAGGCAGTAGGATGTCTGGATACACAATATAGAGCACAGGTTGTTAAAACTCCTGGCACAAATGGATCTCTACTTCCTTCACTGTCCCTGGTTTAATATTACCTCACACTTTACCCATGTCTCTAACCACTTGCTTTGGTTGGGTTTTTTAATTACTCTAATCTCAGCCCTGCCACCAGTAATGGCTTCAAAGCACCTCTAGGGCCTTAGATTTACTTTCAGACAGATGTTTCCAAAGCAGGCAGCAGCAGACAGGCTCGAAGCATAACACTTCAAGCTGGAAGTGCATTGGACCTCAAACGCTAACCAGATTGAGGTTGAGGCAGCACTTGAAGAGGAGATCTGCACAGATAAGTCACGCCGCCTCAGTGAGAGGAATACACAGCGGGTGTACTTTCCCTGAGCCAGCACCCACCTTCCCAGTGCACAATGCCTGCTGCACAGTAATGACTTTCTTTTGAAAAACATTGCTACCAAGCAATCTGGGGATCACACAGCAGTACAAATTGTGATCTAGGTCTGTGGCAAAGAGAGAGTTGGTTTTCTTTTGAATGACCGGTGCACACAATTCAGACCTTGGTTTTGGTTTTCATACTGGCTTTCATCTGGCTAAGGGAGAACAGACAATAACCATTCTGGCATAAAGTTACAAAAGAACAGAGAGCACCTGACTTAGGTTAAATATTGCCATTCACTGCAAAGGTTAACTCACTAGTATTTTTGTTAATAGCTCTCTACCAGGAATGTAAGTTTAGCCTGAATCAGTGCATTGTATCATTTGGCAGCAGTGTGTATTGATCTGGCTGCAGAGCAGAAATTAAAACATGTGAGCTTACTTAAAAACTGTATCATTTAAGAAAGGAAAATGGCATTTATAAACAAAATCAAATTAGTAAAAAAAATAAAAACAAAACGAACAAATAACCCACAACTAAAAAACCTGAAACAAAACCAACAAAACAGCAAAAACAAATTTGAAAAAAAAATTCTGGACTCTGCCTGAGTAAGAATTGGTTTAAAGAAAACACATGGCAAATGCACCCGATTGTCATTTCAAGTGCTAAAGCCACATCACAAAGCTACCTATGTGACCCTAGTTTACTGCTCTTCTCACAGAATGCCAGAGGTTAGCAATACCAGAGGTAAGCAAGAGATGGTATACGCTTAGCTTGACTATGCATTACCCAGAGTTTCATTAAAATGCTTGCCTACACTGTAGATTCTAAGCCTCAGATTCAATTCCAGTAGTGGCAGAGATTGATTATGAAGAGTTAGAAGGCCAAAGAGTTTACTGCAAAGAAAGTAGCCAACAGTAGCCAATCTCCTTCACAACATTACAAACTGTGATACAAAGAACTCTATGAGCAGTTAATACCTTTTCAACCTAAACTCCCTAAATTTTGGAGCATAGCTTAGAGGATTATGGCTGAAAGACAAGCCTTAAAAAGTCTAAACCTTTTGATATTTAGGATTCAAATTTAAAAATTCTGTTTCAGGTTCATCCAATAATCAGATGAATAATAAGAAAGGAATTAACCAAAGATGTAACAGGAAAATAACGAAGTGCATTTTGCACACATTTTTTCTACATCTGAAAGACACTAGCTAGTAACTGTAAATTCCTGTAATTGTTCATTCCCTTCCTTGTTTGAAAAGCCACAAGAGTCCAAACAACCAAAATAACATTAAAAAAATACAATTTTTAGGTGCAACATGTCTAATTTTTGTCAATAATAGATGGCGAAATTGGCACACATGGGAGACTCCCTAAATCCGTGGTCCCATATGGGAAAGTAAATTGGTGACAGAGGATTCAATATATACATTCAAGTTTTGACCATTCTGAAAGACTGCAGAAAAGCCAGGCACACTGTACAGAACCAAAAGTGGAGGGAATAAAGTACGAATTTTTAGTTCTCAGCTTCCAAGAAGTTTAACCTCATCTAAGCAGCATCAAGAAAAGAGCAACTAATTTTCTTCTTGTCAGCATTTATCACTGTCCTTCTCCCAGCATTTATATTGTCATTGTGAAAACTTTTCCCTTTGCATTCCCTGCCATCTGGATATATTTTTCTGGATATATATATATATATATGGATATATATATCTGTCTCACCTTCTCTCACTACTCTTTAGCTTTGAAATTCTTTTTTTCCTCCCAAGAAGTCCCTTTACACCTCTTCACTAGTTTCTCATTTCTGTGAAAACAAGAGCTAGTATGTTTTTATTGTCATTGATGTAGGTGTGCCAATTTACATAGTGGAAAACTTTGCTTATATTAGACAATGAATTTAATAAAAATAATATAAGTAATAATGGGAAAGTTCTTTTATTCACTGTTAAAACAAATCTGAATTCGTAGCTTGCAGAAAACAGTAATGTTTCTAAAGAACTAGCTGACTATCTGGATCAGCTGGTACCCAAAAAAAGAACACATCAGAGCAAATGGAACATAAGGCTAGTGAAAACTGAAATTTGGGAATTAATTAGGAACAGAATGAGAAAGATTGAAGAACTACCTTTGCAGAGCTCTATATTCATTCCGGTCTTTCAGTGTTGACTGTCAGGAAGTTAATATTTTGCTGTAAAAAATGTGTAAATCTTTCATATTTGTAATTTTTTTTTTTTTTGTGGTGGTGGTGGTGGGTAAAAAATTTTTTTTAAAAAGGAGAAAAGGTCCATTAGCTTCTTCACAGAGAATATGATTTCAAATTTCAATTAAAATGAAATGAGCAGCATGATTATCGCCATGGAGCAGGCGCTTGGTAGCGCAATAGGCCTCTTTCACTGCCATGGCAACCGGTCCTCATTGTCACGGCTACCTTGGCATTACATGTAATTGTCAATGTGTGAGCCTGACTGATAATACACAATCAATACCCCATAAGCAGCAAACATAATTTTCTGTCTCAGGGAAAGAAAAAAAAAGGAGGAATTCTTGCAAAAGAGAAAAAAAGAAGCAAAAAAACCCAGGGAGGTGAGAAAAACAGAGCGGGAGAGAAGAAGGGAGATCTAACTCCAGAACGCCTTTAACAATGAAACATGCTGCATTTTTTTTCTATAAAGCAAATAGCTGGAAAAATCCTGCCAACACACATGAGCACCTGCTAAGTCCTTCTAATAATATATTAACTAATTGTTTATGCCAACATCATTAAAGCATTATCTAAACACCACATCAACCAAGAGAACGCTTTTGTATATAATCAACAGTAATTCTCGTAATGCCAAATTCTCTGGAAAGAGCTGGCACTTACTGTCCAGAGCAGGAAGCTGATTTTTGTATACAGATCATTAGGTTTTCAACTGGCTGAGTATAAAAATCAAAAACACGAAAAAAAAACACCAAAAACAAAACAAAAAAAAAACCAAAACAAACAAAAAAAAATCCAACCCCAAAAAAAGACTCAGGAAACAAATAGATCATGTAGGAAAAAGAGGAGCTTAGTCTTCAAACACATAGCAGAAAGTGAACCATGATACTAGAGTGGAAACAGGTGCAGGAGGATGAATGGAGAAGTAAAAAATCTGCTCAGTATTAACATTAATGCTTTGGTCTCCTCATGTTCTTCTTGGAGCACTGTGTCCTTCTACCTAATGTTTGCATGCTGTGCAATCAGGTCTCATTACTAGTGTAACACAAATGTGAATGGAAATGCAGAATAAGAAAGGATACATAGAAGAGAATAAACAGAAAAGTGAAGGGAAAGAAGTGAAAAGAACGGTACAGAAAGAAAAGGAAAAAAGTGAAGGAAAAGCTTGATGCTTTTTTTGGTAGCTGTGGGGCCCTACAGGTCAACCATGCAGGCATGTTGAGCTACCTGTACATTACACCTGTGTACACAAGAAAGACAGAGTACACAAGACTGGTACCAGTAGAAAACGTGGCCATGCAGCACCAGTCACTCTTCTCCAGGGAACCATCCAATAAGCAGTACAATATTACTGTACAATAAGCAGTACAGAAATTTCAGGTCAAACTGGGTAAAATCCATCAGGAAAAGCCATAGACTCACTCAATCATGTGGAGGTTAGATGCTGGCCTCTCAGACCCCTGCACACCTCTGGATGGTATCAGGTGGTGTTAGTGAGGCTGACAATAGCTAAGAAAATTGTCCATGTACCTGTTCAGAATGGCACAGAAAGGAAGCTCTCTATGTTCTCAAACAATATTCTTCCAGATCTTTCTTATTTTCTTTGGTAGATTTACTTGTTCTTATGAGAAACTCAAATGACATTTTGCAGGTATACATGAAAAACTTTTGGGTTTCATAGCACAGTGCAAGTTCAGCTGATGGTACAATGCAACAGTGATAAGGTTAGTATATTAATATTGAACACACAGTGGGAATGTCTTCTCATCTTATTCCTTATGAGATAATCATCTGTAATAAATTAGCCACATCAGCCAGAGAAGAAATCCTTCACTGGCTTGGACGAGCATGGGCAGATGTGAATAACCGTATTATGTGGTCTACCATTTCTTAAATATCAGCGTCCTCTCTACTGAATCTGGGCATGCACCTTTGCTTTAGATTCGCACCTTTCAATGGTGTACTTCTCTGAGGTACTACATGTAGTAATATTCATTTAAAAAAGCCCATCGTGCATTCAAGCATCCAATATAGAAGTAAAAATGTGTTTCTGAATGAGTCAGTTTAGACAAAGTTCCCAGTTCCCTCATCCAGCTACACAATGCAGCTATTGCTGAAAGTTCAGTTTAAAAAAAAAAAATCTATTACACTGCCACCATAATTCTTAAATACGATATCAATCATCTCTTGCATGAACGAGAAGAGTATCACACAGATATGCCAAGTCCAGGAAAAATCCTGCACTAGTACTGTAGCAATATGCTTTGTGTTCTCATATTACCAATCAAGGTAAGTCCTATAAAGCAGATTAAGGGGGTTGCCTGAAGCAGCTTTAGCTCTTCCCATTTTAATCCAAATGTGAGAGAAAAATAATGAAGCATATGGGTCTGACCACATCTTATCTATAAACCAGCATGGTCACATATCATATAGCCTTGGATCTTTTTTCAAACTCCCTGGTTCTTCTGAAACCACATGATAGCATCTTCCTAAAACTCACACTCCAGAACAATAAACTGTAACTTGCACCTTTATTTGTCAAATTCACACTGCATAATAGATAGGATAATTGGGCCCCAGTTGTCTAACTTTTATGGAACAAACCTCTGATAACAACAGATTGATTGACAGCTCTAGTTGTAAAACACAAACACAAAGTCTTTTAGATTGTAATGTTCTAAATGTTAATGCTAGAGGTTGAAAAGCAAAATTAAAGAATAATAAAGGACATACCTGCAACAAATGCAATGTCAGAAATTTCCCTGGGGTTTCAGAGAGGTCTGATAATACCCTTCTAAAATAAAACTGGAAGACCCCATAAAGTTCCAGTTTTAGTAACACTCCCCCAGGCTTCCCAAGGATGCCTCACCATTTCCCAGTGTCTCAAGAACTACCTTCCACACACTTACTTAGGCAGCTTTTGTTTTCATTTTTCTTGGACTTGTGTTTCATCTTACCTTCTATCCCTGCCCCTGACTAGTCCTACTCAATTACACACACTCTGAAAATGAATATAAACCCCTGGCAGACAAAGTCAGCAATCTATTTAGTTTTGGATCTTTGTCAGATTATCTGATCTATCCTGACTTTCAAGTTCTCTTTGAGACAATGTGTCAGGAGAAGCAATCAAAACCATATTTGTTTACTTGTATTCTTTTTAGTAAATGCAACCTTTTATCATTTTTCTAAAGACAAATGATTAATGAAGTCTAATTTGTGCTATAATTAGAAGGAAAAGAGAAATTAAACAGCCACTATTTTCCTCACAAAACCATGTTAAGAATATCCCTTGAGTACATTACATAAATTTAGAATACATAGGTAATTACATAATGTGATCTTGTAGCTAGTAAGGTTTGCAGATGTAGAGACCTCCCTGAACAGCTCACTGCAAGATGAAGGCCTGCCACACTGGAAAGCAACTTCTGCTCTGAGAAATACGTGTGTTGCTTTTGTTACTTTTACCAAGACATCATGAAGAATTCAAAACTCACTCTATGCATATTTTCAAGTATTAGGAAAAAAAAAAGTGAAAATAAGATCTGCAAATGTGGTCACCTTTCATAAATCAGAACTAACCTTGCTTATGAGCCCTGAGAATGGGTGTGATGTGCATACTCAGAACAGAGGGACACTACAGCCTGAGAAAAGGGAGAGCAAAGGGAACAGCAGTCTGACAGAAACACTAAAACCCTTTATGTGAAACTCCCACTTCCTGAGTTCAAATGAGATCTAGTCCCTAATCACAACATTTACAGCTGCTTATTTATTATTACTGCTACTTAGGGTATGAAATGGAACAGCCACAAAATGGAAAGTTAAGTTCCCTATAGCATAGGGAGAAAATTTTGCCGCTAACATGCACAGCTAATAGCAAAGCTCCAGAAAACCTAAGATGCCAACAAATCTTAAAAAACATTTTCTATTAAACAGCCTGCCTCATCCTATGAGATCTAACAGTTAGTCCACCTCAGCTGGCATGAACAAAATCCACTTGAAAAGGAACTTGGGCCAATGCGTGAATAAGCCTGGCCTCCATGGGAACATGATCCCTCTTGTGCCTCATAACCCTGATCCTGTCCTTCCAGCTTTAGGTGACTTTGGCATCCAATGGAGGCAGTGATTTTAAGTCAATGTTACAGTTCAAACTGCTTGTAGACAAGGCTAAAAGTGATTGCAGGAGCTGTTTGACAAAACCTGCCTGATGGTTGGAAAGGAAATCTTGACGAAAACAGCATGCTACCATAAATGTCTATGAGCCTTTGAAGAACACATAACGCAAAAGGGGAGAGATAGAAGGGGAAGGAAACAATTCCAGGTTGAGCAATTAGAAAGAAAAAGACACAAAGGAACATACAGGAGGAATGTCAAGATGCATTTCTGTTTGGCAACGAAGTCCCTGGAACAGCCTCCGCAGAGTGATGGTGGAATTTGTGTTGCTATAGTCATTTATAATTAAACTGGATGTATCACTGGTGAAAGTGACATAAAGAACAAACTTGCAGCAAATACCAAGGGAAGGACTAAATGGCACAGGTGTTTGCCATTTCTTGTGTCTAAGGCATCTTTCACTTCATTCGTAAGTGCTTTCTAGTCTTTCTGCATAACCCTGTTAATCCCACTACGCTGGCAAAATTCCAACTAAGTAATTAGTTTCTGCCTACCTTAAATTTTGTTTTATGCCTTTGATTTGTTATAGCATTATCACACTTCCTCTTAAGTGAAGTATAATATTGTGCTGCCATGTTCCACTCCAGAAGTAGTTTAATACACACAGAAGGGGAATGTGGTGGCTATGTAAAAAACTCTGAAAACATGAAAATGTATCACAGCAAAAGGAAGAGATCACAGGCAATACAAATCTGCTGCAGAAACTAAGCAGAAAATAGCTCTTCAAATTGGAACTAGACCAGAACCCTGGATTTAACATACCTACAATTGTGAAAACTGACAGAAGATCTTTACAAACATGAACACTCATGAAATAGGCCTATGCTTTATCCCAAAAGGCCAGCAGAATTAGTACCACTTCAAGGGGCAAAAGACCATCTACCAAGCATCCCTATAACTTCCTGCAAAAAAATTTCTTGTCGGATTTTTTGGAGATTTTTCTTTAATCCCTAACTAACCATATTTGAAATCTGGTAAAATCACAGCACAAAGCAGTGAGGTTGCACAAAGTCAAGTAATTTCCTTTGTAGACAACCCTCCTTTATTGTTTCTTTAGCACATATCTCAGTCTTGGAAATATATGAAAAAGTAAAAACCCCACAGACCACACTTAAAAAGCAACAACACACATAAAAATGTTAGGTTCTTTTCCTCTCTACTTATTTATTCTGTAAAAACTTGGCAATTTAAGTTCCTAGTTGGTTTGATGTTTTTCCTCCTCTTAAAAATGCACCCGCTCTAAAAATTACGCAACACTGCTCACTTCTAAAATGTAAATGTTCAAGAAAAACACATACCAGAAAAAGGACTTTCTTCCCTCTGTTCTTCCCAATGAAATAAGTTGTGTGTACATCATATCCAAAAGTAATCTCTCAGAAACTACATACAAGGATCTCAGGAGATGTGGAAGAAGAACTAGAGATGACAGTATTTCCTGACACTCATTACAATTACTGCTCATTTTTTGAAGAGGAGCATCGATATTAAAAAAATATGAAAGCATTTTTTTAACTGCAAAGTAAAAATAAATAAATAAGTGCATTAGTTAAATCCATTCTCACATCTTGAGTGGTTATTTATTTTCTCTGAGGGCTGATAAAATTTCCCGATGACATGCTTTCTAATTTTAAAATTGCTCTCACTTCACAGTTCTGAAAAAGCCGATGTCAGGGAGTGAGTGGGTGGGTCTGTTTTAAGTGTGATTCACACATTAGATTCTCTTATCAGCTCATGCATATTCAGAAGTGCTGTCCAAGGGCTGTGGGGTTCATGAGGAGTCCAAAGGACCAGAAAGCAAAATGGTCATTTGGAAAGAGCTAGTTAAAATAGGGGAAATAATAAAAGGGAAGTTGTTATTTTTCCTCATGTGTCAGGCATGAAAAAGATGTCTTATTCATGCCTCAACAGAATATGTCCCACCTGCAAAGGGGTTCTCTCTGTCCTTAGCCCTGCTTCTTCTCACCATCTTGTGACTTTCCATAATGTAGAAGTAAACCAAGTCTGCCATGATCTCTCAAAAAAAGGAGCCATGTTCTCAAAGATGCCTGGGATACAAGAACTAGCTCCCAAGCCAAAGCTGATTCACAGCATAGTAATGGTGTAAGGCTTGTGTTTATGAGGCATCCTGAAATACAGACTGCTATGCTAACATGCCATCTCTTCTGTATACAGTTTTAAATACTATTTGCTCCTACAGTGGGTCTGATCAGTGTAGCTCCTTCTGAAAGCAAATCATTCTGGAAAACAAGAAAAAACCATTCCTGAGATGAGATGCAGCCAGATGATGATGTCAGCTGCCTAGGTGGAACGCTGGTGTCAGGACACTAAACTAACTTGGCCTGTTTCTCAGGTCATCAGACCAGCCAGCAGAACTATGTCTTCCCTCAAAGTCCTTTGCTAGAGGGAACTGCTTTGTCTCTTCCCCCTCCGACTGTGACACATTTGCTGATATGGAAAAGAATGTTATGGAATGATGAGATGGCAAGCCTGTGCCATCATTGGGGTAGAAAAAGAAAACTCACCCATGACAACCATATAAGAAGATTCTGCATAATGGCTGCTGTGTTGGACACAGATATGCCCTAAAGCACAATCTGGCTCTCTCACTGCCTTCATGACTAACAACCCATGATGAACAGCCTCACCACAAAATCTCTGCAAATCATACCCTAGCCTAAGTAGATTAAAAAGGTTCTGTTGACTGCAATGCGTGTATCTTGGTTCTCAGAATGTAGCAAGCACAGCTGAGGTGAGGGAGGTAGGAAGAAGGCTGGGTGGTAGGGAGGGAACGTATATGATGCAGACACACACAACACTGTAATTAAGGGTAATTTCAGAAGCATTTACCTGTGTTTCAGTGTCTGACAACTTTTCACTTGTGAATGCTGCAAATGCCTCAGCTCTACAGACTGATCTTGTTTTTATGTTGCTGGAATGGGAGGAGCAGAAAAATGAGTCGTTCTCTGAATTAATTACCTTCTCTGATTTGAGCAACATGCACTGAAATACAGTTTAACTCTTGCTCAGGATCTAAGTGCCTACACTAAAACAGAACTGAAATGAAGCCATGCCTAGTGTCTACATTCACGGAGCTATTGTAGAGGCTCTCCTACCTGCAGAGCATAACCAAGGATGAACGCTGTCATTTAGAAAACTCAGTGTTTTTGTAGGACTACTCTGGAACCCTAACTTCACCTAATATGAACTCTAGCTAGCAAAAACATTACCTTAAATGGTATCTTTGTTCAGTCGCTGCCCTAAAAGCTTAATTTCCATTTCCTTTTGCTGCAAATCTGAGGTTTCCCATCCCTTTAATTGAAAAGTACTATAATGGGATTGAAAACCAAGCTGCAACTCAGAGGACTCAAGTCATATCCCTAATTCTACAAATAGGTCAGCTTTGGGTACATTATATCACTTCTTTCCATTCCTGTTTGCTTGCTCCCTAAGGCAGTAGCAGCATCTTCCATCTTTGTCACATGTTCTGAAAGTTTGGATTCAGACATCTGAATAATACTTTGGAGAAGCTCAGAGTTAAAAATTTGTGAGGCAAATTGCATCCTCAGTCCAACAACCACTGCTTGGCTCACTTTTTTATTTACTTATTTTTTAAATTAGCTTAACAATTGTGCTCCATGATGTCAGTCTCTGTCATGTCAAGGTATATCACACATCAGACTATGTCAGATTGGACATGATATTGTATGTCATGAAAACAAAATACTCCATCCCAACTTGGTCGTGGTGATGGGATAAGAAAAAAAGAAATTTAATCTCGTGGTTGCAGAGGATGGTTGTTTGTTAGAGTACCTCTTCTTATTATCAAAGTCCAGTACCAGATAAAGGAATAAAACTCGCAGCTTCTCAGTTTTTCTTGCTGTTTATTGAGCTTTATCAGAACTTTAGCATGCCACCCAAACCTGGGTTTAACATACCAGAGCGTGTGCAAAGCGAGGAAGCACAAAGCGAGAAGGGAGTAGGGGCTGGAATCTATGGCAGAGGGGTCTGAGATCACTAGATTCTTTTACTCCATTTGACCCCAAATTTTACGAAATTTGACTCCATACCTATAGAGCTGAAAAACCTGTAACTCACCTATGTTTACTGTTTTAATACATCTAAATATCTTTTTCTAGTTAATTTTCTTTCTTGCTTTTACTGTACAAAATGAGGATTTTCTAAGAAGGCCAGAGTGTGGCCACTACAACATAAGAATACCTGCTTTCTGCC
>WEIV01003157.1:63556-86552 GCA_013390005.1 Calyptomena viridis
ATGTTATTTTCCTTTGTTTCTCTTTTGATTGTCATTTTCTACTCCTTTAACTTTTTTTCCCAGAGCAGCAGGGAGCAGTATGTAGCTAAACTAAATTTCCTGAAGCTCACAATGCTCTGTGTGAACAAGTCTTGAAGTAATGGCCACTAATAATCCATTTGGGTAGAAATAAGAACAATTATNAAAAAATTTTTTTACACAATTTGAGCTGATTCACACAAAGAATCGTAAGAAATAGGAAGAGAAGTATCATTAGTACTTTGTATTCTTTTCCATATATTGATTTGACCACTGTTGGTGGACAAAGCATCATAGCAGCTGCTTCTTCTTCATTGAAAAATATTAATGATTTTAAAAATCTCCTTGTCATTAATCCTTCTTGTCAGAGCAAACCTGATCATACAGAGCATATCTGTATCATAATACAGCTCAGTTGCTGCAGAGATAGGTGCTGAGTTCAGTGTAAACATGGACACGACTTCTTTAGGAGTTTCTGTCAGAGAACGGAAATATAATTGACCCTAACAAACCAAAAGCATTTGATAGAAGTGCCAGATCATCAGGTCTTGGAACCCACATGATCAGCTATACTTGCCCTAGGCCCAAATACAGACCCACTAGGCAAACAAAGCTACTCAGCATAACAAAGAGAGAAGCAGCAGGAACTCATACTGTGTTTGCAGGACCTAGCAGCCCTCTTCAGAATGTAACTCAGGATAAATGCATAACAGTGGTGCTTCAAAACTGACAGATCTCATTTCTCTTCACAGCCTGTACAGTGATTCCTGCCTTAAAGCTTAATTGCTCAAAATTAGATTGCAATAATAACTTCCATAATGCTTACTGATCAATCTCAGGTCCAACTTACTTTGTGAGTAAGTCTGACAATAACAAAGAGTAAATGCTGCTCAGTCTTGCCTGACTGACAGCTATTAAGCAGTCCCCATGCCAGCACTTTCCTTCCTACATACTCCTCTCCCATCTTATAGGTATATCTATATAACAGCCCCATAAACCTACTAATGTCTCCTTACTGGAAACAGGCCACTATCTCCAGGAGGTTGACTCTGCTCTACTCACTCCTCCAGCCCTAGAGAGTGCTCTAACAAAGCAGCCCTTTGAAAACAGGCATCCTTGGTGAAACCCTGGGGACACACAAGCAATGAACGCAAAGGCAGCAGCTGCTGAGATGGCTGGATGTCACCGATACCACAGTAAGCATCGCAGCCTCTTGCTGCTCTCTATTTGGAACTGAAATGACCATTTGGAAATCATTTTTAATTGTCATGTTAAAGAGCACAGAGTGCAGCAATCATAGAGCTGGTGGTGTTGGAGACCTGACACCACCGTCAGGCACAGGTGATGGTATTATCAGCAGACAGGATAACAGGAGGAAAAGCTGCAGGGTTACATAAGCAGGTGAAGGCAGGCAAGTGGGAATGTGAGAGTGCATGCCCCCTCCCTGCTCCCTTCTGGGGAGCAACTCATGAACTCAACAGCAACACAACCTCTTACATCATGAGTTAACTTGGTCCATTGCAAAGACACACAACTCAAAATCCTTGAGGGATTTTTCACACTGAAATGACCAGAATACTTGAAATTTTTCTCTTTTTAAGCACTGGAAAGTGACTTCTTCAGTTCCTAATAGCTCATCCCTACCCTGACTAGAAGTGATCAAGAGAGAGATTGCTGCTAAGGTTCTGAAGGCTCTGACTAGCTATTCACCTTTTTGGTATCATGCCTTTTAACCATCTCTTAAGTGAAATGGTTCCTAGAAAATCTCATCAAGTCAGGTATCTTCTTTCCAGAAGGCATGACTGCCCAGGAAAAGATACTCAAAATCAGAAAGGTTCAGTTGTTCTGGAAGTATCCTTTCAGCAAGTCCTATACAAGTGGAGGAAGATCTTTTATGTTGATCTTGAAGCATGGGTTCAGTTGTTTCCCAGTAACTTGTCTGCTCCTGGGTATTTGTGAAACACCAAACATGGCTTTGGACCTCGTTTATAAGAAGTAGTAATAATAGTAATGGGTGTTCATTGACCTTCATATGCTTCTCACAACTACTATTTGCATTAAAGACTCCCCTGAACTTTAAACCAAGGTGCCTTCAACTGAGTTCCAGAGGACAAAACCCTTCAAATTCCTTGATGACTTAACTACTGAGGAACATAAAAAAGCAAGGGCCGAAGGCAAGGATCTACCCTGCCTTGACCACAAAGTAGCTAGGCTATTGTACTACGAAGTCCTGGGTGCGTTAACTCAGTAGGTATAATCATTATGCGAAACAGCAGGCAAGCAGGAGAGAGGCACAGAAAAGGGTTCTGCTTCACTGAGGATTCTTATTACCACTTAAATACAGAAGATTGGATTTTCTTTCATTATTGCTCCCCAGGAGGCCAGGGGCCTTGCAGATCTGGGATGCTTTGTAATCTGACATAAGGGACACCTGTTCATCTGCAGCACATGGATTCACTTGGCAAACACATTCTGGTTGTATTGAGGGCAGCAGAAAAGCTACGCTTGCAGTTTGAGGGTAGAAGGTAGAAATGGCTAACTGGAGCCCTTTTGTCTCCAAGAAGCTGCTTTGATTGCCATTATTATATTTACAGTTTCAAAGAGCTATCCTTGCATTTAGAAGTAAGAAGCTAAGAACAGTCATAGCCATGTCCATCTCTTCTACAGCAGCACTTCCATGATGCATCATTTTCTGCCAGCATTATGACAAATGAATTTCCTGATAAATACAGAAAATACATACCAACTTTATATTATAAAAGCAGCAGACAAATGTTCCAGAACTTGATTCATTAGGTTTATGAACAAGTCCAATGCAATACTGATCAGGAGAGAATCAGACTTATCTTTTGGGATATTCTTGCCAAAGTTCTCCCAGCAGTAGGGAACAGAGCTGATGCACATCAACAAACACAGTCAGTTCCCTATGCCCATGCAAGATTTCAGTGGCCTGGTGAAAGGAGTTCCTCTATATGTCAGGAAAACCCTTCTAGAAGCTTTTAACACTTGTTTTTACTCCTTCCTCCTCTCTGTAAGGCCTGTGGTTGCCCTCATGCAATCTCATCTAAGCAATAACCAAAGTGGCAAGAAACTGGAGTGTTGATTTAGTTGAAAAAGGTTTGGCTGTAGTTTTTATCTAAGCCCAAAATGATTGTTTTAAGGGTTAAAAAATATTGTTTGGAGTTTGATTCTTTTCAATGCCATGGTACTAAGTACTTCCCAACTCTCTACACTGGGTAAACTGAAAAGGGCTGAAATAATAAGGTCACACTCACCAGAATTGTTAAGAAAATCTGTCCTAGTGGCAGAGCTGATAGAAGTCACAGAATGATAAATAAGAATGAGCAAGCTATGAGAAGTGTGAGTTGTCCCCACAGAGACATAGACATTGAAGTGTACAGGTGACAAGTCAAGTGTTAGCTTTGTGAATTACTTCACTTTTGATCACATTAGCTGGAATTTCTAATTGTTTTTAGCTCAAAGAAGAACTTGGGGATAACGTCACTCGGTCTGACAATATATCAAAACAAGAACACCAGGAAATCTTACACAATTATGTGGAGATCCTTTTCTCTTACTGCCAGTCCCAGTTCTAAGCATCAAATAAATAGACACAAGGTTTGGCAAATGTAACTCAAGCACTTTAACACATTACTGTACACACCTGTCTATCCCACCACTTCACTAGAGAGCGGTAAGTAAATAAGCAAAAGTAAATAAGCAAAATGGAGAATTTGTCCATGCCTTACTTGCTCCAGGTCACAGTCCTAATCAGCATCTTAGCACAAATCCATCTTCTCTGATGGTTTCATTTGGTATGTTAGATTGTAATTCAGTTGTGAAAATGCAGACACACACACCTCATTCTGCCACCCCACCAACGAACATGATAACCACATATTCACTGGAACAGAGTACACAACCAAGAAATGCGATGCTAAATACACCTATGTCAGCCCTAGTATACCTATGTATGCCCTAGAATCATTCAGACTATCCCATCTTTGACATTTTACTCTATTCAATTCAAGGTCTTACAGCAAAACACTGATCTGCAAACACATTCATCAGGCTACTGGCCAATTCAATTGATTTGTCTATCTTCCTTCATTTCTGAACCACAATTCTTTTGACATGAACTGCCTGTAAAGCCACTAACAATCTCTTTCCACCCAACTAGTTCCCTCTGAAACTGCTGAAGAAGCTTCCTTCTACTGGTGCTGTCCTTACATGGAGAAGCAATGTTTCACCAAGAAGAATGGTATGTAAGGTATGTGAATGGTTTTGCTTTCAAGCACAGTTTTGTGACTGATGCTCTAAGGTGAAGATAAATACATAGAGTAAAATGCAAAAGAGAGGAGCAAAAAAGAACCCCCCCAAAAGGGGTAACTGCACAAAACAAAGAGAGGCTCAAGATACCCTTCAGGTCACAGTTTTAAAAAAACTTAGAAAATCTATTTCTTAGCTACCTTGATTTTATGTACGAACTTAGGGGTTGGAAATAGAATTTATGCTCTGGGGAAAACAGAATGTTACCCCTCCCATCTGCAGTTTTCTTCAGTTCATTAAATGAAAGAAATTGATTTGGCGAAGGTAATTTTGTAATTAAAAAGCTTATCATGGCTTTCTCTAATGAGTTAAGCAAACAGACAGTAATTCAGTGACAATATTTACACAGCACACACTGGAGGAATGTTTGTTTATAATAATAGAAGAAAATGGGAGAAGGAATGAAGGGAAAGTAAGCAAAGGAGAAGAGGTCAATTTTAGATCCAAGTTCATTCCAGGACATTGGTCCTCTGATGACTTGCTCCTGTTCCCATTGTATCATAGCAGGAAAAAGAAGAAAAGACTGTAAGCAATCTATGCTACCCCTCTGTGTAAGTAGGCTTTTCACAAGCTGAATTTACTATGCTCTCATCTCCAGCTGGGACCATAGCCAATTCTCTATTCAGGATTTTAGGGAACAGCTTTATACTCATGCAAGACTAAGAATTACCTTTCCAGGATACATTTCTTCCCTCTAGGGTGCCAGAGGCTTCACGCACACCAGCTGAGGGCACAGTGTCGAAGGGAAAAGGAACTCCTGAGAACTGGAGGTAAAATTTGACTTCAAAAAGCTCTTCTGTTACATTTTGGAATGAAACTCAGAACTCAAACTATTCCTTTCATACCTTCAGAAAGCAAGAAAACACCACAAAGCTTCTGCCTCAAGAAAAGCTTTGTACTTTGCAGGATGAAAAAAAGACACAGAGAAAAACCAGCAGTTCCTTGGAGATTTTTCCCCTCTTGGTCTGTTGTCTTATGCAGAGGTACACCATTCCCATCCTAGGAGAAAAATTCCTAGAGCAGGAAGGAGGAAGTCTCCTCTCCTTTGCCCCTACTTCCCTCATCCTTCAAGGTCTGTTCTCCTGTCATGTCGCTCTGCTTTGTGTAACTATGCATAAAACCTCTGGTAGTTTACAAGTGGGGTGAAGTGAGCTCTGGAAAAGTCATTCTCAGTTTTCTGAGTTTTGCACACGCAAAGCTGTTCCCTCTATTCTTGAAAACAGAACTGGCTCAGATACTGTAGCAACAGGCAAGTGCAAGTCAAGAGAAAAAGACAAGCCCTAAAAAAGGCTGAGAAGATCAGTTAGAGGTGAAGCAGCAGAGAAACAGGAAAAGGCTGTTAAGAAAAAGGTTAATGGTGGGAGCAAACTAACAAAGCTTAAAGGACCAGAGAAAGAACAAAATGGGAACTTCAGTGGACAGAGAATAAGAACTCATGGATCTAAAGAATTCTTACATTTCAGCTCAGGAATAGCTGCATTCTGATGCATAACATATGCTTTTCAAACCCTTCTGTACAGCTACAATGAAGAGCATGAAACCCATATTAACATAGAAGAAAATAGTTCAGGAGATTTGACTCTCAAGCTTCCAGACAAATTCCCTGACAGAAGAAGGGATACAGTTATTACTATGCACTGAGGTCAGCATATCACTTTGTTTCATGTATATATGAGGGGGGAAACAACAGTGAGACCTCCTTCTTTCCTTAAGATTTACTCTGTAGCAAAGCATCCTACCTCCATTTCTGAACTGAGTCCAACAGGAACCACTAGTACAGCACATGTCCCAGCACCTCTTGAGACTATGACATCAAAAGATATTTTTAGAATATATAAAAAAAAAAACAACCAAATTTCTGTCTGGTGAGTCCAGGTCCATACCTACCCTTTTCTGAATAGCCTCTTAAAGATTAACACCAACTCAATTAACCAAGTTAAAAACTGACTTCTGTGGTGTGAAAAGGTATCTGCAACTTGCATGGAGTTGCATAGAACTAAACCAAACTGCTCTCATACTAAACATACCTGATGCTTCCTCACAGCAAAAAAGGAAGTTCTCTATTTCTGCTTTCCTCAGAGATATCCTTTACACATCCCACTTTTTCTCCAATACATGTGAGCAAGCATACTGCATAAGAGGATTCTGAGACCACAGGGCAGGATTTTAAATTCTGCAGGAACTGAACTCCTGGCTGTAGGAGCTGGACATAGCCTACTTGTACGTCTGAGAGCACACTCTTACGATGTTGACTTGGACCAGAGGATAAAATCTCTAAAATGGCTTGCAGAGACACAGGGCAAAGCAAGACAGACAAAATCACAACAAAGCTGAGCATCTTTAATAATCCTTAGTCCCTTCTCCTGGAAAGGAGACTCCTGTTACTTCTTTGGTACCACAGTCTGCTGGCTGGCCCTGAATGTTTTCTCACAGGAGGGCATGATTGCACAATCATTAATACTAGCCATCCACAGAGACTAACAATACTAATTTGATACAGATCAGACACAAGCCCACAGCTGCACCTCTGTTAAATTAGCCAGAGAATATTACAGAGCATTGAAGGCCTTTGTCATATCTGTTGGGTTGAATGTACCTGACCCAGCATATAATCAAAGGGGCGAAAACAGACAGTCCAAGATCCAGCACAAAGTCTACAAGTACACATCAAAATCCTTTGAACAAATCTGAGAAAGCAGAATAAATTTATTGGTGCCATGTGGCCCAGCTTTTCTGTTTTTATCTGAGATGTCCTAAAGCTGTGTCATTGAAACACGGTCATTATGCACGGCAGGGAGAATCTCTTTCACTACACAGGCACAGAGACAGAACTTAAGATAAGCCCGGAGATGCCCTGCTTGCCATGACTCAAAGTCAAATGTGTCCAGGAATTGCTGATAATTAAGACTTATGAATCTCAGTACCACACACTCAATCCTGCAAGCTAATGAGCATCCCATGAATTAAAGGAATTTGAGGTATTCATAACACTTACTAATTGGTTATCAATGAATGGAATAATTGGTTCCAATATTTCTCCAAAGTCCCTTTTTAAATTATATTTTCCAGCATAAAAACTATTTTCCTCTCTTTCTTCCTATGTCTTCTCTCATCCTTATAACTCTTCCCTGAAGTGTTTTTGAATCCATGAGCAATCCCTTCAGGACAATGAAGTTAGACAGTGACGATTTGCTGTCAAGAAAATAGACAAGAGCCCAAGAAGCTCCTAGGTCAGACCTTACAGCAGAGCTGTGCCACTTCATTAGCTGCAACAGTAATATGAAAATCCCAGTGGCTCTGCAGTAATAAATATGTAATAAATGTTACCTTTATATATAACAGAAAAACCCTGGAAGTTATACTGCTGGGGAATAATTCCTCTTTGTACTTAGGCAAACTGGCTAAATGAGTATGGCAGGGCTTTTCCATCTCTTCTGTAACCTAATATTCTCAGAAAACAGCAACTACATTTCTTTTTTCGTGTGTGTGTGTGGGTTTTTTTGGTCATGCTTTGTTTTGATATTTTTTAATTTTTTTGTAATGATGAATTTGTAATCAACTTGCTTATGGGAGACTGGGTGGACCTGCCTATATGGCTGCCCCCATAGGATAGAATCAGAGCTGCTCTAGCAGGCAGTATTGCTCACATGCTTAGACTCATATAGAGACAGCCTTTGGGTTTTAGAAGAACAGGACCATATTTATGTCCAGAGCCATTATTTTGTATTGAAGGGACTTTTTTTCTGTTAAGATAGCAAATACTGGGAACTCACCCTGGATTTCTCTTGACCTGAAAGAAATTGTACCTGAGGCGATACTACGCAGAGAAAATTATTAATAGATAATGACTGTTATGGTTTGACTCTGGCTAAATGCCGAGAACCCCCACACACATCCAAAATTTTTCAGAGAAGAAAAAAAACCCCTCCCTCTTTCAAAGATCTCCTTCCTTCCCCCAGCGGCCCAGGAAGACAGGAGTGGAAGATTACAGTCAGATGTTGTTCCCGCCACTGATTCAAAGGGAAAAAAAAGAAAAAAGAAGTCCAACACCAGGCTTTTCCCATGGGGGTTTACTTCCCGAAAACAGTCTCATGTGTTACTGACAACAGCTTATTCAGGTATTGTTGTCACGTAAGTCACTTTACCATAGGTGCAGTCATTCAGGTGCTGCTTGGCTGCTTCAGGGTACGTTCTTATGAGCCACCAGTCCTCCCAAGAAATGCTGCTCCAGTGTGGGTCTCTTCTTCCTACACTCTACAGGACTTTATCAGGCCCCCCGCTCCAGACACAGACATTAAACAACCCACAGGATCACAGCCTCTCTTTTTCCAGCACTTATCTGCTCCAGCATGGGGTCTTCCAGTCTCCCACGGGTTTGCAGGCGAATCTTTGCTCCCTATGGTTCCCCCCACGGGTTGCTGGGGCCCTATTCCAGTGTTTAAGGCATCTTCTTTTTCTCCTTCTCTCCGACCTTGATGTTAATCAAACTTCTCACTCTCCTCTCCCTTAAGTGGCCATGATGTTCTGCCTTGCCTTTTTTTCTTCTCCTTCTTAAATATGTTATCACAGAGGCATTACTAGCTGATCTTGGCTAGCTTGGAGCCAAGAAATTTCCAGCAGCTTCTTAAAGAAGCCTCTCTCCGAGCCCCCCCCCAGCTAATAAAAAAACTCTGGCTACTTAAAACCACAACAATTACTTAAAATCTGAGGGCCCAGCTGAAGAAAAGACACACTAGAATAGCTATTGAGAATAGAAGAACTGGAAAATGATCCACACATCTCCCACCTTAATGGCAACTCAGGGTGGTTTTTTCTTTCTATTTTTTTTTTAAACCGTGGGAAGTGAGGTTGTCGTGATGAGGCAAGAATGAGGTGGCTGTGAAATTTCTCCAAGGAGTCTTTAACTACCCTCTGGGTATTTTAGTGCCTGCACACGTGAAATACTTGAGTATTATCTTAGCTCTCTTTCACCAGTTAAAAGCATTAAATTGCAGATGCCAAGTGTTTTCCTCCCCTCATTCTCTTTCAAATTCCTGAAAGCTAAAGTAATTTTGTCATGACTCACATTATAAAAAGAACAAGTGATGTGACTGTTCCCACTTATCATGCACATGTACAAAACAAATATTCTCTGTCCGCTCTACCTTGACTTGCTGGTGCCTGCAGTCCTATCATCACAGCCATCTGTTTAAGCTTTAATGCCAAGCTCTGCTCCACAAAGCAATTTCTTCTGTTTTTTTATCTCATTTTTTCTACCTTTCCCCCCCAGGGTTGGAAATCTCCACTCACTGCATTATTCTTCCACCACTCCCATGAAATTAATTAGAATCCACACAGGGCAATGAAAAGAAGAATTAGCGTGAGTAAAAATCCTAGATGTTGACAGAAAATACCCATTCTCAGATCACAGATACTGGACACAAGCCACAGTACCAAGAGAATTTGAAAACAGGCACCCCTCAAGATTTTATACACAACCACTTATGTCCCAGAATATATGGTTAATCTTACTAGAGTTATTAATGATTGTCATTCATTTAGTGACATGATCTGATCACTGTTACACTTTTTTATTTAGCTTTATACTTTTTAAAGTATATTTTATACTTTAGTATAAAAAAGTATACTTTTTTATACTTTTTATTTATTTATTAAAATCTGTTAGTGATGAAAACATGATTAACTTTCTAAATTAAAAATGCACTCTGAGAAAATTGATGTGGCTTTATGTTAAGTTCACAAGTTTTCTCAACTAAGAGATTACATTGAATATGGAGAAAATCCAACTAATGTCAGTTTCTGGAATACAGGCTTTACTTTTGGAAAATGATCCCACCTCAGCCCCTTTCAACTCTCAGCTCACGATGTTGCTGCAGTTACAAAGACATCCAAAGTATGATCTGAACTAAAAACTATTTTGTGAAGTCACATGAAAACCTAGAGCTTTAATTTTCACTTGAGTTTACCTTTCAAACGTTGCAAAAAAAGAATGGAATTTAACCATGCAGAACAAGTGTCATATTTAGGACAAATAACAGATTAAATTTTCAAATTCCATTGAACAGATTAAAAAGGTTTACAAGGTAGGAAAAAGTTCAGAATTTTTGCAATTGCTTCTGTACTTCTACTCCTTTTGGACTGTGAACAGAATCCTTTAGATATATATGAAACAGATGAAGGTATGAAGCATTGGAGCAGATTTTGGTGAAAAGTTTGGGTGATACTGGTTCATCTGCAGTAAGGATGAGCCTCCAACCTACTGAATCCTTGCTACCTAATTCAGATTTAAGTACCTTTAGATTTGTTCCCATTTTCAGTGTATAAGCCAAAAGAAAACACTGCCGAAGGCTTGTGCACACCTGTGCTTTTCTCATCACCAAATTTCAATTTCAGCCTTTCCAGTCTTTCTGAGGGATGGGTGAATGGTTAAAAACCTGCAATGCCATTTCACAGCTTGATCCTTTTCTTGGAATAGACACCTAGATGGAGCCACAGGGTTTCTCACTACTACAAAGTTGTGATGCACATGTGGGAAGATATGCTGCTCTGCCTCATCGCTCATTCTTTCTTATAACCAACATAAGTTGCACAATCTCTACAGAAGGCAGCATTTCTAACTCACTTTTATGAAGCCTTTTGTCCTCAGTACCATGTATAAAATACTAAGTAATAATGGTTATGGTTAGATTAATAATTCACTGAGAATAAAAATCCATGCAATTTTGGCCCTTCTTTATTCTTCATGGACTAACTATATTTCTGTGAATGGATTTGTTATTCAGAAACATCCACCAAATAGTTCATTCGAGCACATTTCCGCCTCCAGAACACTCGTGAGCCGCTCACTTCAATTATCTGCTATTCACAGTGCGCGAGTGGTAGCACAACATTGTTTCCAGTTCCTGACTGGAAAAAAACTTTTCAAATGGGGGAGCAATAAGCAGCAAATGATAAATCATTGTTCATAAATAGCTTTCTGAAATAGATGACTGCATGAGTACATGCTCACATTAAATTCTATGAAAACCTACAAAATAGAGAGTTTTTACAAGTACCTAAAAGAGAGGAGTATCTGACCACACATACAGCTGTTGTCACACTCAGTATTTTATTTTTAAAAGTACTTAAAAATGGCTTTTTGTATTAAGCAGCAATTTGATATTCATGAGTGAGAGTTGTAAACTTTCGAGCAGTGATACCATACTGAAGAATTCATTGCTGTTTTTCAAATGGAAAAACCAGGCACATCCGAAGAAACTCAGTAATTTTTAAGCAGATTCTGCACCTTCACTACTGGCAATCATCACCACTTCCTTTTGCCATTTTGCTTGCTGTATACATATGTGAGTAATTTAATCTTCCTCACAAAGCTATGACGCTAAAAATCCACCCACATTTTTCCAGTACCTGATAACTAATCACTGTGAAGTTCTCTTTGATTACAATGTGAAGCACAGTAATAACCATGAAGGGAGATGGCCAAAAATTTGTTGGCGTCAACCTCAATAGCTGAAAGCTGGTTAAGCTATTTCTGTGCCAGAAGAAGGAAAGGTGCTATACTATATAATTTAGTGAGTGGATAACAGCATTCTGCTGCCATGGTTGAGTTGTAGTGTGTGATGCATGCACAGTGACATTTGGGTGGCTGATTGATGGAGAGCTTTTTCTACGCTGAGTTTGACAGAGTGTGGCTGTGCCATGACTTTGCCATAGGTGACTTAGGTTTTTAAGGTGAGGAGTAGACAAAAATCTGATTGGTCTGACAGAAGTCAGAAATGAGATAGATATAATAAGTACCACTCTAGCCATCTATAGTAACAACATCTGTTCCTTCCGAGTTCTCTCTTCATTTTTATTTTGAACTGTCAGTAATAGATACAAAAAACCCAATGCTGTAACTACTGTCAGAAAAAAATCAGCCAAAAATCAAGACAATGAAAGGAAACAAACTTCTTGTGTCACTATGAATGTAGCTACCCTAACCCTCTTGCTCTTCAAAATCCTTCCTCTTGTTTGCCAATACAGTGCTCACTCCCTCCTTCTTTTTAAAAATATTTTTTACAGTTAAGGGCTGACTTTAAGCTCCAGGGCTGATGGGGACTTCGATTCAATGTTCACTTCAAAGGGAATGTGCTAGGTGCTTACACACGAATGACATATCTTCACTTTCCTTCCTGCATGCAGTGTGCCCTGATGAATAATCAAGACAGCTTTATAGAGACACAAGAAATGGCAATCACAGTTTGTGTCTGAGTCAGTTGACATTTTTATTTTACATATAAAGCAAATTAGGGTGGAAGACACAGACAGAGAGCAGGAGATGAGGCTGTGTGCCAACCCATTCAGATCTCATTTAGTCTGTGTTACAGAGAACTTAGTTTTTACAATCCTGCATGCTAATAAGGAGCATATATCCCTCCTCTGGTAAAATAATAAATCTTGAGACAGCTTGAAGGAAAGAAAAAAAAATTACAGCCTTTGGTGTGGACATCTGTGCCTCTGTACGTGTGATGGGATTAGGGAGAGGGAGGTGAAGGACTTGCAACATTGCTGAGGGTGGGTGTCAGATTTTTCCGCAGTTTAAGAGTCATTCCAATGTGTATTAAAAGTAACCTGGCAATTGCATTGGACACAAACAAAGAGAGTGAAAAACCAGCTTCTTTCATAACCACTCTGTCACAGTGCTTTCAAAGTTCTGTTATCCTTATGATGGCCCACCACCACTCTCTCATTGTGCTTGGGATGTGACCTGCAGCATCCACATATACTCCAATCCCACATGAAAGCAAGAAATCGTCTCTTTCATTAATTCAGAGTTTTGCCAAGATTCAAATACCCAGCTCAAAACAATTAGGCACAAAAATCTAATAGGATAATCTCCCTGTGAATCAGTTTATAAATTTAGAAATGAAGTGGACAATTATTTCAGTGAAATGTAGCGAGATCTTTCACAGCAACACCATCAAAGAAGCATTAGATATTNTGTGGTACAGAGCTGTAGAGCTGTCCATTGAAGAGGCCTGCAGGGAGATATTTCTTCTAAGTTTAAAGTAAAATCTCGCTATTATAAAGCAAATTGGTTGAGTTGAGATTAAAGCTATGTTTTAAGTGTTGGACTAGCATAATGTAGAAGATTCTTTTTGTTCAACCTGCATTTGAGCTAGCAAATGTAAACCTAGTGGTTTGAGAACTGTGACATCTCTCTTTTCAATTTCTAAACTTCCAAGTTTAGTAGTTATGGCAGGTCTTTCTACTGATCAGCACAGCAATACCTGAGCAGAAAAGATCCAGATGAGACAAAACCTTGAATGGGCAGTAGCTGAGCTATGTGTAGGAGAGCCCACGCTCAGTGTGTGCTTTGGAAGAGGCCAAACTCCAAACTGAGTATACTCTCAAACCTCAGAGAGACACTTCACTGGGAAGCAAGTGGAAAGAAGTTCAGGGCATCTACTTGCCAACTTGGTGAAGATACAAACTAAACTCATTTTCAGATTACATTTTTTTGGACAAGAGTCTCACAACTGCTTGAAAAGCCTGAGGAGGAAAAAAAAATCAGAAATTTCACAGGTGAGAGAACTGAAGTGCAACATATCAACAGCAGAACCTGGAAAAGAACTTGAAAAAATTTGCTATAACCTTTTGTCCATTCCTTGACATAATTGCAGTATTTTCAGTTATCTCTAGGTCCATTTTTTATCTTTATTAGAGTCAATTTCCACACAGCCTTATAGTGAAGCTAAAATCTAATTTTCTACCACAATGTTTCAATAAACACCCAGGTAGGTCCTAAGAACAAGAGATACCACCATGCATAGCCAGGGAGGGTGAGGATCCTGGCAGATATTTCAAGAACAACCTGAGTTTCACATTTTTAACTGATCCTGGTTGAGGGATGCTCTCTTAGAATAATTTTTTTTTTTTTTTTTTTTTTTTTTAAAAAGATTTTTTTTCATAAAACACTTTCCNTTTCTTACTAATCAACCTGTGCCAGATCCAAGTTTCATCAACACAACAGCTACCTGCAGGCTAACTTGCAATTTAGTACATGATTACCTATTGCAAGCAAATCCTCAATCTTCACAGTCCAGGCAGTCAGTGTTGAAAAATGTCAAAAATATCACTTACTGTATTAGCAGAAGAGGAAGGAAATTAGAAGAAGAAAGTGGGAGAAGAAAAGAGCAATATATTGAAGAGGAATAAAATCGAAGGTAAAAAAAATGGAAGAATAAGGAAACAGAAAACAAGGGAGACGAGAAGTAATAGCAAGAAGAAGCTGGAACAGGAGTGAAGAATTGGAAAAAGGGCAGCTGCAAAAAGATAGAAGTTTCAAAAAGCTGGAAAATATATTACGGTTTTTTTCTTCTAAAGTGAACTTCTTGTGCAACATGGCTGCAGCAAAATTCACTTACAATCCTTCCCTCTCCCTGCTAAAACTAGCCTGAGATTTCTCAGCCAAACTGCCAAAACTGAAATTTTAAAGCTATAATAAAGTAGATTGGGAATGCTGTCAGCATAAGAGCTTGAGTACATCACCCTTGTCCCTTCCTATTCTATGTGGGCATTGGAGTGACAATTTCCCTGGTGGACAGGGAGGTGTTTATGGAAAAGGCCACCATCCCTCATAAGCCAGCTTCCTGATTTGGAGCTGCAGCCAAAGTCAGGCTACTGGTTGGCCACAAAACATTCAGTGGTAGAAATCCACAGTCCAGGTAGCGCATGACATCCCAGCATCCAATTTCTCTCCTTTCTAGTATAGGCAAAGGCGTCAGAGAGAGTTACCACTATCAGGAGGCTACCACTAGCAAGCACCTACCTCCTTGAACTGTCCTGGCTGCTCCTACCACAGTCTGAAGAAATTATTATACGATGCATAACACCAGGTTGGTCTCTGTCTTATCTCCGCCTCTTTCTGCTTCACAGCTTCACTGCCCAAATAACCAAGTCCTTTCCATTTGTTTTTTCCCTCTGCTTTCCATTTCTACTTTGCTTTATTTGTGTCCCTCATTTGCAATTAAAACTCTCTAATACTGGATCATCTAAAAATATTCCTATTTATTATAATTTTTCTACATGCCTTCTTCTGCAGTCTCAATATTCTGAAAGGGAAATTGTTTTCACTAATATAGAACATGAATTCCTTGTTCAGGAAGGAGAGATTACAGTTTTCTTTCTCCCATTATGGGATCCCTTTACTGCCCTGCAGGTAAGTTACCCTTAGGTTCCCTTTTTTTTTAATACTGAACACTAACCTTAAACTGAACACATGCCCTACTCCCTTAAACTACCTTATTATTTCCTCCACTTCCTTATTACATTTACATGCTGAGAAAGAAGGCAGTGTTGGGGATGTGTCACAGAGCCATGGAATCAAATTTCAGATGTGTTTTAAAGGCATATTACAAGTCCCCTACACTTCCACATACATTTACTGGTTTATCCACCAGTAGAACTTCTAATATGCCTTGTTTTGTACTGCATTGATATTGATATCAATGTAGGTATTGATATTGCACTGTATGACAATAAATATTAGAAGCACTTAAAACTTATTCACCCTTTGTAGAAGGGTCACCATGGGACATAGAGGCTGGGATCCAAACCATGCCTGCTGTGATACTAAAGGGATCAAATTAGTTCTGTCTGTACATGGATACCATGTCTGTACAATGGATACCATGTTTCCATGTTCAGCTCACCATCAAGATATGAGATCACAATTAAATCACAATTACAGCCTGTGACTTTCAAAAGCACAGTTGTAAGTAAGTAATGAACCACAATTCTGGCATCACTTCATTGAATCAGCTAAAAGGCAAATACATTTCACCTCTTTGTAATCATAATGACCATGTAAAAATTCAGATGTTTAGGACAAACATCTTACAAATGTCTTAACATTCCTAATAACAGTTGTGAAATAAGATACATCATTTTTCATCCTTCTCTGAGAAATCAAGAGATGACCCCTAGTGAGATAAATGCTTTGAAACTCTAGTCATGCAAATCTGCAACAGTAATGGCAAAACAGGAAAGCCAAACCAAACCATGATTATCTTAATCTGTAGATATGGTTGGTAATGGCTCCTTAAGATTCATTCATCCTCAAACTTGTGGGACTTGTACTGGTGAGAGGTATTTAAAATTTGGTTCATTGCAAACATCATGACCATTTGTTGGTGCATGTTGGATTTGGGTTTGGTTTTGGGGGTTTGTTTTGGTTTGTTGGGTATTTTTGGGGAGGGAAGTTGGGTTTGGATTTTTTCTTTTTTTTTTTTTTTTTCCCCAACTGTAGTGTATAAGATAGACTTTTGAAAAGCCATGATTCCATCCAGGTCTTCAAAAAGTGCATCTGCATCATGGGAGATGAAGCAGAATTTTCATTAACTGTTGGGGGTAATTCAGACACTCTGACACACAACTAAGCACAACAGCATTTGTCAAGTTACGATCAAAGTAACATTTGTGCCAGCAAGGTATTTTAAAACTCTCACCAAATTTGATCAGACTCCTTCTCTGTTATGTGAAATTGGATCACAAAGTAATGAAGTAGACTGAGAAAATTTAAGGTACCTTCGAGTTCCATGCATGACGCAATAAGAATCCCCTTTTTATTTTTGAGATCTCAGCATTTCTGGTCTCAGGACTATGTCCATCAGAGTTAAAAATCCCCAAAACTGCAACGCAAAACCACTGAAAATAAAATTGGGTGTAATTAAGGAATACCAGCTTTGGATTTTTTTTTTTTTTGTTTGGTTGAGTTTTTTTGTTTCTTTTCTTAGGATTTTTTGTTGTTATTGTTTTAGTCAAAGTATTTAAGTTTTAATGTTCATATTAACCAGATCATATATCCTCAAGACTATATTTGTTCTGTTGAGTTGCATATTTGCACTTTTATGGACTCTGACACGAATGAATATGAATTAAACAGGTGAACTGATAGTTCACAGAATTATTTTTCTCTTTGTTACATTATCATTTAAAATTGCCTTTGCCTGAATGATTTAAGCAGTTAAATAATCTATGGTCTATTTGCTTTACACTGAATCAGAATACAGACATTTCACCCTTTTGTATTTTCTTTTGTTAAGCTAATGGGTTAAACATATCCTACAAGCACACAGCCACATTAGTGTCACTGACTGCAAAGCTGAGGCTGTGGCTCTATTTTGAGAGTTTGTTAAGCAAGAACACTGGGCAGAGACACTGGCTTTGTGTGTCTCTCCAATCAGTTGTTTGTTTGGCTTACATGTTGGGATAAAATAAGTTTTCTGAATGGGAAGATGTTGAGAGTTTTTCTAACTTTTTCAGCAGTAAATGTTTATTTTTAGTTCAATTTGGTGGCTATAAAATGCTCCTATTTCATTTATATGCCAGTTTAGGGATCTGTATAAGATTCAGATTCATTATCTTGTTTTATCAAGCATGTAATAAATAAGCACAACTAATTTGAAACTTTCCATTTGTTCACGTTGCTTATTTCTATATCTCTATTTCTCACAGCTTTTCTCACTCTCATTTTTTCGTGTTTGACGTACTCTTATTGCTGCTTTCTTATATTTGATGGGAAGCTCCTCAGAATGTAAGCCATGCTGTCATATACATTCATACTACATGGACTACACACAGGCCCTGATGCTGACAGAGAAACTTGGGAGTGACCAAAAATAGATCTGATAAGCAAGTAGTAAATTGAATTTGGTTGTTTGTTGGTTTGGTTTGGGGGGGTGTTTGTTGTTGGTTGTTTTTTGGTTTGTGGGTGGGTGTTTGTTTTTTTTTTTTTGCTTTCTGTTTTTTCATTTCCTGTCCTATTTTCTCTGTATTGGTATGCATCTGAGCACAAGTCACATAAATGTGGTTCTAAACCAGAATGTTGCATATGCATACCTGAGAGTTTCACTGGGATCCAAGAGTCTCCATAAAGGTAAGTTTTTTTCTCATTTGGTCATTAATGATTATGGCATTAGGAGAAGAAAAATGTGAAATAATTTTTTAGTCAATTTATTATAGCTATCTATATCAGTGGTAATGCCTGAATATCTAGTAGCTGCCTTGGAGAGCACAAGTGCAAGAAAGCCAGCTACATTGGGACAAAGAATAAAACAGAAGAATTCAGATTCAACTTATAAATTTCTGACAAATTTAAAATAATTTTCTGTTTCTTTACTTGACCTCTGGCTTAGTCAGTTCTCAATCTCTACTGTAGAGAGCTTTGTAACTTCAAGCGGGAATGGTTTTTTTGCTATTGTTCCAAAGATATCTCAATTAGGTACATCCAAGAGTCAAGGAAGACAAAACCAAATCAAATTGACAAGGAGCAAATAAAAATAATCCAGACTCTCTTCCAAAAATAAATAGGATACAAGGATATGGATGCTACTGTCGGATGATGTGCAAAACCCACAGAGATTATGCACAAAAGTACATACATGCATATATCTTTCCTAGTGCAATTTCATACTTGAAGCAAGTCAGTCTGTCAGCTCAAAGGAGATTGAGGGCTCAAGGTCATGGGTGAAATTGCCCTTCTTCCACTGAACTTCTGTTTACAATGAGGCCACCCAGCATTTCTTCCTGAATTAATTCAGGAAGCAAAAAGTTCAAACTCCATCAATTTTTTTTATATTTTTCCCCTCCTCCAGTTGAAACTCATAACTATTTTAAGGCACCATGGCAGGCTGAAAGGTTCACTCTAGTGACCATCTTGCAAGGCTGGCAGAGTGGAGACCTCATTGAGAAACAGCAGCATCAAGTCAAGCATGACATTCCAGAGAGGGCTCCTCTTAGCCACATTACAGTAACTGGATTTTCCCACGACCTTCAAGATGCCACTTCACTTCCCTCCAAAGAGACTTAAGCAGCCTCTCTGCTATTAAGGTGTTCCTTCATTTGTCAACAGAAAGTTGCTCAATTGCTACCCTGAGCAAATTTACATAGAAAATACCAATGATACTCTGCAAACAGGAGAATGACAGCAGAGACATCCAGCAGAAACGCTCTAGGATACACAGCCTACAGAGTCAGTGCCCTGACAAAGACATGAAGGAAAATGTTACGGGGAAAATGCACTGGACTTGCAGAACTGTTAATGTGTGCATTCAGCGCTGTGCGATGTGTTAGGGCTCTGAGTATACTAGTTCCTCCAAAACTTTCCCTCAGAAGGAAGAAGATGTTGCTAGCACATCCTTCCTACCTGCCAAGTATTTCCAAGCTGCCTTTGCAGAATCTTTCTGTGAAGCCTGAAGATGAGAGAGCAAATTGCTACCCTATCTCAATAAAGGATTATTGGCTTTTCAGCCTTGCATTCTGAACTTTATAGTCCTGTCTTTGACAGAGACATCTTGCTGCTACCCTCAAAGCTCCTCTCCGAAGAGAGCACTCTCTCCTAGTCACATTCCTCAGGCTCCCTATCTACTCTCAGTTTTCACATAGCNGCAGCATTTTTCCAGAGCTGCCCTTCAACAGAGCAATTCTTCTATACGAATCAACAGCCTCAGCACAAGGTCTCAGCCCTACAAAAATTGTTTTAAAACAAACAACCCAGAGACTTAAAAGCAATCATGTCCAAGGAACACTGAAAGTACTGGGCCCTGTCTACATAAAGAAGGACACTCCAGGAGTGAAATGAAGTAGTGGGCACTAAAAGATACCAAGAGGAAAGTCTACAATTCTTCACACACCACACTGCAGCAGACTGTTGGATCAGTTAAGGGCAAATAAAGAGGAATCAAGCAGCAAAAATCTGTCTGGAAAATGTCTTCCCTTATGTACATATGTACATAAATGGAGGTTCGTTTGTGTGAGTGCACACACAAGAGAAAAAAAAAAGTGGGGATTCAGCAGGGCATGGGGTATCAGATGCTTACCATGGGGTTTGACATGAAATGACTGCACAGAGTAGAAGAAAAAAATCCCATTTAAAATAATGGTCAAAGCCATTATAGAGGAATGAGTAGCTTCCACTTCTTAAAGCAAGCAGGAAGATAATATTTATTCCACAGTATAGACAAAACTCTGCCTTCTGTCAAGGGGAAAGGAATAAATTGTTTTCCCATAATGGTGTTTTCTTTTCAATCAATTTCCCTTCAAGCTTGATTTAAGAGGAGGCCATGTCCGAACCTCAGGCAAATGGAAGAAACCTAAGATACTCCCCCATCAAAGGTGAAAATGATGATGCAGTCAAACTTAGAGTTCCATCTAAACACCAGTGCTGAACACAGGTACAGTCATGCAATCCTCTCCCGCCTCCTCTTTAAATAAAAGGTTTGCAGCAACAATGCAAAAAATGGTCAGCAAAAATGAGGAAGAAGAGTTCAGAGCACAAGGAGCAATAGCAATGGATATATGTTGGAGTGCATATTGGTTTAATTAGGGATGGAAGTACTAGGGAAACTGTTGTTACAGGTCATTTTTGCTACATACACCAGCATATGCTGTATAGGTTATAGTTTTTCTTTCTTTTTTTTCAGTGAGACCTTTGTAGATATTACCTTATTATTAATGTGCATGTATATAAGAAAGAAGAACAGTCACATTTGGTGAAAGTCCTGGCTCCTAGGAAAAGCTATAAGGGAACAGAATGAAGAATGAGACTGCTCTCATGGCATTGCAGGCACTTGGGTACTTGCAGAGCTAGGTCATCAGGGAACACTTTAGATTAAAAAATACTGCCTTGTTAAAAACTGTGTATATTTTCTGGGTTAAAAACAGCCCCTTAAGTTGGAAAAATCATAATAGTTTCTATTGCAAAATTAAATTGATGTCATAGAGCTTTCCCATCTATTTCTTTTAAATGTAAATTGTAGAAAGACTGCTTCCAGGAGGACAGGAATTTAAAAAGAAAATACTTAGTATTTTTTAATGTTGGAAAAATTTTGACAATTTGACCCACATACAGTATGAACACTCAGAACAGTTCCAATAGTACTGGAACCAAAATACATAGTCTATTTTTCCTCTTATAAAGTTCTTTGCAGGATGCAACTCCCACTTAAATAAATCATTGTCATGGGGTTCTTACTGTAAGATTTTAGGGATTGGATGTTGATTTAAACAACACGACTCCATCCCATTTTCTTCCTGACAGATATTTCATTCAAACCGATGCTGCCTCAAGACAGGAGTACTCTGCATGTTTGAGTACAATGATTTCCTCATACCAGTAAAGTATATAAACAGCTTGCAAGTGATTTGGATGTTCAATAGGCTTTGCAAGCAAGATTCTTAACAACAGCAGTGTTAGTTGAACACTTACTACAAATGGCATTCCCATTTCCTCACCCTAATTCTCTCATTACTTTATCCACAGGCATAACAGGCATGTACTGGTTTTATTATTACTGACAACAAAAGGCTGAAGCACAAAGGATGCCACATTCACTGTTGACAGCCCCAGAATCACAGCTGTTGATTAAGATGGGGAAGGGGACTTCTGGGAAGGACAGAGTTAACAGCCAGCACAGCCCAGCTAGGACTAGCAATGAGAACTTGCTCCTGGTGCCAAGTACTTATCTGTGCGCATACGTATCTGTGTATGCACCTGCATAAGGAGAGTCTTACAGGAATCTTGTAATGATTAAGATTTTGTCCACAAATGTAGGCCAACATTTTCAAAAATAGATGTCCAAAGTTAGACATTCCAAAATCCATACTTAAGCATCTACACAAGCATCCTCACTCTCAGAAGTGCTGAAATTGCCAAGAGCTGTAAAATGCTCAAATCTTGAAAACCAGGCCACATCTTTAGGTGCTTGAAAACAGATTCAGGAGCCTAAGTTTAGGCATCTGTACTTTTGACAGTAAACTTATATTACTATGCAAGACCTGCTATAATCCATTACACATACATGACATTGTCAAAAGTATACTGTACTAATTGTCCCAGATTTTCAGTTGCATCTGAAAAGTGCACTGCACAGCTCAGAGCAGGATCACAAATGTAGCTACTGTCCTTCTTCATCTATCTCCTGGTGATATTTATGTCAGCAAATTACATTGACTGCCAAAAACACCCAGTGAACAATGGTGGCAGCTGACCTAGCCCATATTCCCTTTATCTACCCTCAGCCTGCAGAAGAAGAAAGGGTGAAATTGATGGAAGGTTGCAACTAATCAAATTAAAAAAGAGTGCTGGTCTTGACTGGGATAGAGTTAATTTTTTTCACAGTAGCTGGTATGAGGCATTGCTTGGATTTATGCTGACTTCAGTTTTGATAATACAGGGATGTGTTAGCTGGGCAGCGCTTACACACAGCCAAGGCCTTTTCTGCTCCTCACACTTTCCCACCAGAGAGCAGGCTGGGGGTGCACAGGAACTTGGGAGGGGACACATCCAGAGTAGCTGACACCAACTGACCAAAGGATATTCCATACCAGATGGAATCATGCTCAGCATATAAACTTGAGGGAAGAAGAAGGCAGGAGGGATGTTCAGTTATGGTGTTTGTCTTCTTAAGTCACCATTATCTACGACGGACCTCGGCTTTCCTGGGGTTAGCTGAACACCTGCAGGCCCATGGGAAGCAGCAAAGGAATTCTTTGTTTCGCTTTGCTTGTGAGTGGCTATTTCTGTGTTTAAGTCTATGCAGTGCAAGAGAAATAGGCCCCATACTTTATCAATATCAGTCACATTTATTAAACATGTGACTAGGGT
>WEIV01003157.1:88377-111224 GCA_013390005.1 Calyptomena viridis
AAAATGCTCAAATCTTGAAAACCAGGCCACATCTTTAGGTGCTTGAAAACAGATTCAGGAGCCTAAGTTTAGGCATCTGTACTTTTGACAGTAAACTTATATTACTATGCAAGACCTGCTATAATCCATTACACATACATGACATTGTCAAAAGTATACTGTACTAATTGTCCCAGATTTTCAGTTGCATCTGAAAAGTGCACTGCACAGCTCAGAGCAGGATCACAAATGTAGCTACTGTCCTTCTTCATCTATCTCCTGGTGATATTTATGTCAGCAAATTACATTGACTGCCAAAAACACCCAGTGAACAATGGTGGCAGCTGACCTAGCCCATATTCCCTTTATCTACCCTCAGCCTGCAGAAGAAGAAAGGGTGAAATTGATGGAAGGTTGCAACTAATCAAATTAAAAAAGAGTGCTGGTCTTGACTGGGATAGAGTTAATTTTTTTCACAGTAGCTGGTATGAGGCATTGCTTGGATTTATGCTGACTTCAGTTTTGATAATACAGGGATGTGTTAGCTGGGCAGCGCTTACACACAGCCAAGGCCTTTTCTGCTCCTCACACTTTCCCACCAGAGAGCAGGCTGGGGGTGCACAGGAACTTGGGAGGGGACACATCCAGAGTAGCTGACACCAACTGACCAAAGGATATTCCATACCAGATGGAATCATGTTCAGCATATAAACTTGAGGGAAGAAGAAGGCAGGAGGGATGTTCAGTTATGGTGTTTGTCTTCTTAAGTCACCATTATCTACGACGGACCTCGGCTTTCCTGGGGTTAGCTGAACACCTGCAGGCCCATGGGAAGCAGCAAAGGAATTCTTTGTTTCGCTTTGCTTATGAGTGGCTATTTCTGTGTTTAAGTCTATGCAGTGCAAGAGAAATAGGCCCCATACTTTATCAATATCAGTCACATTTATTAAACATGTGACTAGGGTATACATGTTTACTTGAATGTTACCAAGTAGAATTCTGTCACATCTTTTGAAACTGATGTCAGATCCCTCAGGTTAGGGAAATTAAAAGGAAATACACACAACTGTGTGGTATGCTGGTGCCTCAGTAGGGAAATAGCTTTCCTCCATGCTACATGTGGTAGAAACAAAATAAAAGGATAGATAATATTTAAAGGAAAAACCACACTAAGGAAAGGTTCATCAGTGAAATAGCCAATATAGAGATGATTTTACTTTAATGCATTGCTACAACTTCTCTGCCTCCTCTGAACCCAAAATCATGATATTATCTCTGTGAAATATCCTGTAACAAAATACTTAGCATGAGTCAGGGTCTTCAAGGTACTTCCCTTCTCCATTTTTCAGCAGCATTTTAAAATAATTGCTGCATCCTGCAGCTTCTGTGCTCAGACAGCAGCAAAGACAACATATTCTACAAACTGCCTGCACCTGTACACAACTAGACTGTCCCACGCAGCCAGAAAGCACTCTGATGAATGGGCATACTAGACCCACACAAAATTATCTTGAATGTAAGGTAATTCATTATATGTGGCAACATCTTACTAAAACTGCAATGAAAGGATCCAAACTTCCATAGCTTACTTTATCCAAATGGTACTCTATATGTCTACCATGTTTACATTTTTAATGTATGTTTACAAATGGTCAAATTCTTAGATGCCCTAAAATGTGGTATTCCATTAATAACAGAGCTATTATGATCTTGAACAAGTGAGAATCTGACCATAAATTCCTTCTCTTAACAATAAATCACAACCACTTCTTGGAGAGTGACAACCACCCTTCAATGGCCCACAATTATCTAAGAGTTTATATCCGGAAATAAAATAAAATACCTTTTTCCAAAGACACAGTAAGGGGAAATTAACATAAGAAATTAATCCAAACTGGCCATGGCATTTAAATAACATTATGTCCCAGAGAACAATACACCTACTAGGTCACCCATAACCATGAGCACAGTTTAGCTTAACCTTCAGAGCAGCCAGACATGACTCCTACCAGGAGCCATAGTCACTCCCTCTGCCCCACTAATCTCTGGTGAGTTCACATTCCTCTGTGAGCTATCCACATAAGCCCCTCATATTTCAATAGGACTATCTCTGCTGTAGCATATGTCTACACACTTCTTGAATCCAATGCACAGAGGGACTTGCTTACTCAGCTCTAACTTCTTCCCGGAGGCTCAAAAGCTGCTAAGAGCCTAAGCTTATTTGTTCAAGCACAGAACCAGTTACATGGCTTCCAGATCACCCTGTTTACTCATCAATCTGGCCAAACACAAAGCAATTCCTAATGCATGTTTGTCAGCAAAAGACCCTGCAAACTTATCCTTAGCTCATGTGAGCCAAAAATGTTCCAGAGCAAAGATGGCATCACTGAGCTCTTTGTAGCAAAAATTACTTTTCATTTCCTACACAGCCCAATGATGCATGAACTAGAAATAAATTCCCCACATATAATAAATGGGAAGTGGTCCCTTAAACTACATTTTGTTCAGAAACTTCCCTTTTCACTTGTGTTGTTACAATCCTCTTTTTCCCAATGGCTTACTCAGAGAAAAAGAGCATATGAGAAAGACTGCAAGGAAATACTTGAATGAGCTGAAGTGGTATTTTATACACACACAAAAAGACAGGGCAAGGCATGGCATTCATGCCAAATGGCTATTAAAGAGGTAACAACAGAAGAGTGAAAAAAAAATTAGGATACTGGAGTCTGATGAGAGTCTGAACAGGAATCATAAGAAACACATACGCAGAAATGGAAGGAAGAAAAGAATTTTGTGGTGCCTTGAGTGACAAGTGATATGATTTGAGCATGAAATGTGAAACAACTGGCAGTTCAGAAAGACATGTAAAGCAAACAAGATGAGCACAAACAGAGAAACAGATGCAGGTTACTACCTCAGTAGTCACTTGAATGAACTGCACTCAAGGAAATCCAAAGGAAGAATGTCACAACAGTCAATGCAAGAGATGAACAGAATTACGACCAAAGTTTCTAGCTGTAAGACTGAGTTTAGTCAGGAAAGTGAGATCTGTTGTTGGTTGTGCCAGATCAAGAACCAGATGAGTGACAGTTGCCCAGTTAACTCCTTCCTCTGAGGTGGAGCTCAAACCGAGTTAAGGGCCAAAGGAAGGAAAGCATGCATAGTTACAAATTTTAGTGTATGGCTCCTCTCAATCATTGATTGAGTTGCTCTCTATGCCTCACAATGTAGGAGGAAAAAGCTGCTTCTGAATCTTAGTAGCTCTCCATGGCACAACTTTGCAAAATGCTACCATTCACATACATATGCCAGTGCCAGGTATTTCACAGCAAGTATTTGTATTCAAAACCCTGAGCTCAGTTTTGCAGACTTCCACACAGGAGAACACCAGTGAAAGTTGCATAGGAATGTTCCTGCAAGAAAAGACTCAGTGGCAGAAGAGGTAAGTGTAATTGGGACCACAGAAAAACATTATGGAAAAAAGGCTTCAATTTCTCTGCCATACCTACTTCATCTTTATAATGTAATAAACTTAAATAAACTTAAAAATCTTCCCATGTTAAGCAATGTATCTGCTGGTCCCTAAGGACACTATCAATTGATATGGTGTATACCACTATCAACTTTTTGACTTTACAAAGCTCATTTTCTCCTTTCATTACCTCTTAGTGTCCTATCTGTGCTGCTGCAGGTATCTCTGATGTTCTTAGAGAGACAGCAGCTTGCAGCCATCTCAGTCCCTGTGGAGCTGTGTTCTTCCCCACACCCCTGTTATCCTGACACTCTGCCTTTCCTATTGCACCCTCAAAGTGCCAACTCCCTCTCCATAGAGGCAGACAATGACAGCAAGAAGAGATATGTGTCATGTGCTCTATTATTTAGTAATTGCATCATTATTAAAAAAAAAAAAGACAAGAGAGACTCTTTGTCTCTTATCAATGCCAGCAAATGCACAGGCAACTGTTAGTAGATCAAAGGTACTGAATACTGAAAAGAAGTGGCTTGAAGTTTTGCATGGAATATGGTTTGTTAATATCCAGCATTCAGTTCTGTCTCATGCCCCATGCCACTGTGAATGTTCAGTTCCTAAGAAATGCTGAAGAGAAGAGAAGCATGGACATTTACAAATTACCAAGAATGTGTTTTAAAGTTATTGGTAAGAGATGCTTTAGTACAAGAATGCTTTTGGTAGGGTAACTACTAAATATTTGGCCTGAATATTTACTACTTTCTCACTTGATGGTTTGTTTACATTCTATAAGTATTGTCTTTGGTATTTCTCACAGAGTTTTCCAACCAAATTTTATCAGTGAGAGATTGCTCATGACTTACATATATTGTTCCATGTAACACTTCTAACATTAAAGATTTCCAACATAGTTAAGATTCCACACCACCATACAGCAGTGAGTTTCAGAGGCTAGTTATGTACACAAAAACAGAATATTTCCTTAGATTTTAAACACATAGCTTCTTTGGGAATCCCCTCCAAATATGCACTGTTATGTTATATTCTGATCTTGCATTAGATAACATACTGTCTCATTGTGTTTATTAAAGATATGTAATCAAGTAAAACCAGCACATCCTAAGGACAGTACTTAAAAGAAAATAAGAGTAAATCCACCAACTCTCAAGAAAAGTCTAAAACACACTACAGAATAAAGTCAGTGCTGTGATTTCACTATTTAGTGATAGAGAGCTCCGTTCAATTACAAAGTGTGTTTCACCACAGATTAATGTCACTTAGGCTACTGAAAGCACACTGTGCTCCACAGTTTACTCTTTTTGGAGAGAGAAAGGAGGACAATATTAAAAACTTCCTTTTGTTCCTTAACTTAATCCCAGCTTGAGGGACTAAAGACAAAAATTGGAGATGGGTCTTCATTGTTGGGTTCCTCAGTTTTCTAATTATATTCCATACTCTATAAAACATGCACCATAGTAAAGAACCAGAGGAACTGGCAGACTGATAGAGAGTGAAAATGTCTTAATCCTTCCGACCTTTACCATGATTTTCTTTCTCCAACAGAATACACAACTGACCTTTTCTACCTACTGACAGCACAGCTTATGGCAGATTTCCATTATCCAAAGCTCTCTGCAAATTCACTGCAGTTATTACTGGTAACCCAGCTCAGTTCTGCAAAGATATTATAATGCACAACTTGCTGAAACTTTAACTGTTGGTTGATACCTGTCCCAGAAAGTCATAATGGCCATGCTTGCATACCTGCCAGCTTTCCAGATGTGCAGAGGCAAAATACCTGCAAGACAGCCAAACATTACAGATGTACCCATTAGAAACAGGGCTGAAGTGTTGCCAGATGCACCAAACATGTTCGTCTAGGTCACAAACTTCACTGGGTTGGGATGTCTCAGTCGTTGGGCTGCCTGCCCAGCACACAGGAAATCTGTCTCTGACTTAGTATGTGACATTGAGAAAGTCACTAAACTCCTATGGCTCCACTCTTTACCTGTAAAAAAGGAGTGGACTGCATCCCCTTACTTCAGTGTTATGAAACTCCTGTAGACAGTGAATCATTTACACCTACTCCAGTAACAGGGTCCAGATGGAGAAATTTGCAGAGTATTTTAGTTGAAGTTTATCGTTTAATTATGGAAAGATAATAAAATATTGTGGCGTATGGTATACAGGTTTTATTGGTACATGTTGGATACGTGCATTATTCACACCTAGAAAAAATGAGTGATTCATGAAGGTCATATCAACTGACTAGCAGCAAAGTCTTTGTACTCAACTGCACCATCCTGGTCTCTATAAACTTCACACTTTTATTAAGAAAACCAAATGTTTGTGATACTTTTTATATTTTTTCACGTCTTTTTAATTGAAACTATTTTTACATTGCTCCAGCTGTAAAACCAGACTCTCTTAGTAACCATGTGTCCAACTACAAAGCTCACTGTGGGAGAGAAAAAATAAAATTATATTTTTATTCCCAAAATAATCTGTATCCTTAATGCTTTTTTTTTCCTTTCTTTAAATTAAATTCAATACAGACACTTAAAGTCTTTTTCATGTGGTTATATATCTTGATAAGGAGCACCAGAAAGTGAGCAGTTTGACACTTCAGATCCAGGCAACTACGCGTACCTCTATGGTCAGCAAAGACAAAGATGCTGGGGTTTGCAAAGGAGTCAAAGGCCATAAGACTCTACAACAAAAGAAAAGTTTTAATTTATAAATCAAGGCAGCAATTGCAGTGAGGGTGTGGGAGTAATATTTGCCTTTTTCGCTCAGACTTGGCTTGGGGTTTAAAATCCCAGGGGTTTCTATCCTGCATCCTACTGTGGGTTTACAGTGAAATAAGCACTGAGAGAGAAATATGAATGCTCAGACAGGGAGACTGAGAAAAGGATAGCAGAAGAGGACGTGCAAAACCACACACTGCAAGTGGGAACCAGGCCTTCTTACATGCACGACCACTGAAGATAGCATTTTGAAAACAGAAGTGGAATTAAATGGGACTTGAAGAGGTCTGTGGTGTACGCTATCAGTAGAGAACTTCTTAAGGAACAAATTCCAGAGACAGCTAGAGCAGTCCTGAATGCAGCACTCAAAAATGATCACAAACAGTGCAAAATATTAAATCTGATACATGTAATCTTAGTGCAAGAATTTCAGTGGTCTGACTATATTTATTCTTTGGGTAAATGTATTCTTGGCTACATAAAATTCCCCTGCAGACAA
Source organism: Calyptomena viridis (assembly GCA_013390005.1). NCBI lineage: Eukaryota > Metazoa > Chordata > Aves > Passeriformes > Eurylaimidae > Calyptomena > Calyptomena viridis. The sequence goes on from WEIV01003157.1 coordinate 95,072, forward strand.
TATTCGTTGTTTTGCTGTATTTTTCCACTAACCAGTCATAATATTTTGTGCTATTACGACAGAGAAAATACTGTTCATAAAGCTTTGCAAGGACCTTCCAAAAGGAAAAAATAGACTTGCCGGAATAGCATTCCAGGAAAGTGTTATTTCAGATTTTAAGGCAACCACAACTAGTTCATGGTTTATATATATGTAGTTTAGAATTCTACTGACACTTCTAATAGTTCATTCTACATTGAAAGGAATTTATGATATAGGTATCATTAAAAATCATCCCATGCTTCAGACAGAATGTCTCGGATTGTGAATGAACAGTAACTTATGATCAAGACCTAAAAACAGGACAAAAATACTATATAAAATACACTACATATGTATTTTAAATAAAATATACAGTTATATGTTGTGCATAGAAGGAAAAAGGAATATTGAAGGAAAATTCATGTAGGTAGAATTCAGAAAGGAGCATATGCTCTAAATCTTACACAAAAGCCTGATTTCCCTGTAGAATTCTAACCTGATTTGTTTTGGGTTTTGACACACAAAAGCTTGGGAAAGTATGTAAAGGACTGATTATTCATTATTACTTAGCTACTGGGTTTGGCTTTGACATTTTCTTTTTCATTTTCTTTCAGACTGCCTACCAAATACTATAAAGCTCCATTTGGCAATGCTAAGCAGGAACAGACAGAAAAAAAAAGAAAGAAAATCTGTTATTGCTGTAGACTGATTTAGGAAAACAGTTTCAAATTTGAATATGAAAATTCTGGGCAAATGCTGACTAAGAAGAGAAATAAAAATCTACAAATATGAGATGCATAGGAAAGATGGAAGAACCTATGCAGAAAGATAAAAATCAAATTAAAAGCACAAAAATTTAGATTGAAAAGCATGGAAATCTTCCTGAAAGTGAGAAGAGGCTATGGAATTATTTTTTATTCTTTACAATACTCGTCACAGAACCTCAAAACTGGATCACAAATATAAAGTAACATTGTCATTTCTCAGAGGATAAGAATCTCATCACTAATGATACACAATTAAAACATAGATGGAATGGAAAAAGCAATTGAAAATAAACCTGTAGGGGCCTCACTGATGCCTAGATTAGCATAAAATAAGTTTTCTATTTCTGAAGAGTGCAACTGTAGCAAAAGTAAAAGACTTATGCATACAAGGAAAAGGATACTGCACAAAAGGGTCTTGTGTTTTTAAAGAAGGCATGATTATAAAGGGACGATCTTCCAGTAGTGAAACACATACACAGGGCACTAGGACATACACACTGAATTGCCGCTGAATGTAGAGACAAGGCGACTTTGCTGAGCAAAGGCCACAGTTTTAGATACATATGTTTTGTTTTTCTTCACAGCCATCTGAATATACTGCCAAAATCTGATGCACCACTAAATCTTCAAGAAACTGCTGCTCTGGGGTCTTCTGTTCATTTTCCTACTTTTCATATCTGAACTCCTCCCTCTTCAGCAAGGCAATGGTGAGATGCTCCCTCAGCCTGCTGCTGTCTGAGTACTGCAGACTCACTTTGCATCATGGACAGAAGGTCCTTTTCAATGTCTATAACTGACAGCAATTCTCCTTTCCCATTCATCCTTTCTCAGCAGAGGAATATTGTGCTAACACCCCCATTGGAGGCGAGAGAGATGGCCAGTTTGAACATCCTATTCCTTTCTCTAATCTGTAACTGATAACCCCCAGTGTGACTCAACTGTCTGTCCCTGGGAGAAGGCTTAAAATAAAGCAAAGCTGCAATGGTGAGAAGCTGGATAAATAAATGTTTGGGTTATTAGTTCTTGGATTTGGGGGCTTCTTTTCTAGAATATTTAGTTACAACTGACAGAAGTTTGCAAACATCATCTACTTCCTCAACAGTTTGGAACTGCATTGAATTCACACTCTTAAATTAAAATCAAGAAAAAATAACTATCTTTCCTTGTTTTTGTTGCACATGCAAACTTTAGATTTCACAAAACTGTAACGTTACTTAATTCCCCATACAGGTGCTCAGAATATGAGCCCTTCAAGAGCCATCAAGCCGATATTTTCCACACTGAAATCTAGGTGAAGACAGTAGTAAATGAAAGCCATAACTATGGCTTTATCACTTGACCATCCTGCCCTCCAGGGAGAGGCTGGAGAAGCAGCAGGCTAGTTTTGCTTTCTCTTCCATCTTTAAAAGGATTTGTTTGTACATGTATGAGGGGAAAGAGAGATGAAAGGAATGCCCCCTTTCAGGAAGGGACCTAAAAATGGGAATTTTCAGCAGCACAATATGTCACCAAATATTTTGCTAGCTTGTCTACCATTATAAAGAGCAATACTTCATTTGTCCTTGCCCTCCATATTTGCTTTGTAGAGTTTGCCACAGACAGACCTCGATTTATCACATTGTGGCATAGGAAATCTGAGGTTGCCTCTCTGCAAAGCTCATTACAGTGATTGCTATTCCACTCCAGTATCTCTATCAAATACTCAAAAATACAGACACCAAAGCTCCTAAATGGACTCATCCTTGCTCTGTATTTCTATCCAACAGAGACAAATGCCCTGGAAAAATTGCTACTAGAGCAAGCTAACATTAAAAACAGAGTTTGCATTTCTTCTTTGAAATGAGTTAGTTAGAAACCAGTCAGCTGTTTGTTCGACATTCTGAGCAAAAGCCAAGCACCAATCTCTCCCTTGACTTACATTAGCTTTGAGAGTGCAAACAATAAGCAAGCTGGGGTTTAATGAGCCTGCATGTGGGGTCAGTCTGGCAGAACGAAAAAGGATGGTCATTTTTTGAGCTATCCCAGTTTGAAACAGAAACTGCAGGGGGGATAACAAGAGCAACGAAGAACTAAAGACCTGCAGAGATACCTCACTGAAATGATAGCAACTCCCTCATGGCTTCTTTACTCTAGCTGGGTGTGGGAACAAGTTAACTTGGCTGCACCAGCTGCCTGGCTGATTAGGACAAAAGAGCAAAGTTGTGAGAATCCTAATCAGCTGAATGGCAACAGCAGGTGCTGTTTTACACAGAGCATAATAAAAGACAACATGGAACAGGGGTGCAGGAGGTAATCTGCAAATCAACTTGTGTGTGCAGTCTCATTCATCACTGATAGACAATTAATTATGCCGATAGATAATGAATTTTGTCAATAATTAATTACCTCAACACTTAGTGACCCTGATAGCTGACTGTAAGATACTAAAACCCAAGTACTGGCACTAAGTAGCTAATCCAGATTGACTTGCATCAGCCTTTGGCATAGTGCAGTAGCACATCTAGATCAGTAAAGAAAAACTGAGCCTCTTGTCCAGAAATGTATAAACATTTTTTTTTTTTTAACACAGATTCACTTCAAATAAAATGTGTACTATACAACATGCAAAAGGAGCATGATTAAAAAAAAAACACTCCAACATCTCTAAATCCTTTCTGTAACTATTTCTTAACACATAATAGAACCTTCTGCTAAAACACAATTGTGTTAAAAACACAGACTTTCACAGCCAGGCCCAAAATGAACACAATTTACTTATCTCTAAAACATGGAAGATAAACAATCGTAGACATAAAAACACTCCACCAACTAGGGAGTCAATGGACAATACATACTAGAGGAATACAGAGACATACTAATGTTTCAATCAGTCTCCCCTTTCCTTTCCTTCCTAACTCATGTCACAGACTCCATTCTAGGGCACTTTTCATACTCTGTTACTCAGTTTAACAGCCTCCTTTCATTTCCCTGGCCTTCACACCCCTGAAGAGCAGGAGGTGCTAGATATAAAGGTGATGAGGCTGATGCAAAATTCTAAAGGCAGACTGAATTAATGTCATAGACATATCTCTGGACCATTCAGAAAAAAGAATCTTCAATTATTCCAAGCCAAGGTAATGAGCTTTTCAAAGTTTTACCTTGGCAATGCATACTCCAAGCTGCAAAACAATCAACAGAGAAACTGAACATTAGACAACTGAATGGTTAAAACCCTGCTAGTGAGCTCCTGCAGATGCTTTCACTAGGAATATTTAAGCATAATAGTTCTGCGTAGGAAGAAAGAAACTGTTGTTATTTTAGTCATCTGCATATATTCTAGTTTTGGTCGGGTTTTTGTTTTTTTGTTGGCTTGGTTTTATGGGTTTTTTAAAGGTACCTTTAATGATCATTCAGAGGTGGACTATTATAACCATTAAAAATAATATTCATACAGATTGTAATCAGCTCCAGTGTCTCTCAACATGTGTGTGGGTTGGAGATGAGCACCATGGCCAGTAGGCAGGGCCTTTTTTGGTACTGATGGGGGTGTATATTTAAAAGTTACTGTGATTAATTCCCACCAAGTCAGCATAATTTTCTTCACTGCTTAAGTATTCCAACTGCCAAGATTCCTAAAAGGGAACCAGCTGTGTTCTTGAGCTTCATGATTAAAGTCATGCCTTTTTTTCAACTAGATTGAGACCCACCAACTCATCATTTGGCTAGGACTTTTCCACACGCTGATTGTCAAAGCAATATCCAGAAAGCTAATTTCATAATAAGACTCCAAGTCTCCCTTCCTCAGCAGCTCTTTCCTTTTAGATTATATATTGGTAGAATTCAAATTACGTAATTTCAGTTCCCTTAGGTTCCTTCAAAATACTCTGGCTTTTGACTTAACTATAGAGCAAATGCCTTCATACAAGGTTTGTCCATTGGCAAATGCTGAGGGAGCAGGAGACGTGTAAAGATTTTGCTTCCCAGTCAGTTTTATTTGGGATGTTCAAGGAAGATCTTTTTTTCTTATCATCCATCCCACTTATGTCTAACTAGGAAAGCAGCACCAAGTTTTACATAGCAGTTGTGGCTTCTTCCTAACAATGATCATTTTCTGACTGTAGCTTTCACTCCATTGATTTGCTGACATATTTAATTCTTTTTAGAGAAGATTCTTCATGGAGAATATTATTCTAGGAAGTAATGAAAAACACGAAAAACACCTGAAAGACAACACTGTCATTGGTCACAGCCAACATGGCTTCATGAGAGGAAAGTTCTGCTTATCCAACCTGATTTTCTTTTATGATAAGGTAACCCACCTAGTTGACCAAGGGAAGTCCATGGACGTAATCTTTTTAGATTTCAGTAAAGCTTTTGATACTGTTTCTCACAGGATCCTTCTGGACAAAATGTCCAGCACACAGCTGGATAAACACATCATGTGATGGGTGAGCAGTTGGTTCATAGGTCAAGCACAGAGGGTAACAGTGAATGGGGTAACATCAAACTGGGGAACCATCACTAGTGAGGTTTCACAAGGCTCCATCACGGACCCTGTGCTCTTCAACATCTTTGTTAATGACTTGGACAAAGGACTGGAAGAGATACTAATCAAGTTTACAGATGACACAAAACTTGAAGGACTGTTGACTCCCTCAAAGGCATGGAGGCCCTGCAGAGAGACCTCAGCAAATTAGAGGACTGGGCAATCACCAACCAAATGAAGATCAACAAGGAGAAGTGCCAGATTCTGCATCTCAGATGGGGCAACCCTAGATGTACATACAGATGGGGAACGAGGTGCTTGAAAGCAGTGCTGCAGAAAGAGACCTGAGGGTCCTGGTCAATGGCAAGTTGAATCTGAGTCAGCAGTGCCCTGGTAGCCAGGTGAGCCAACCGTGTCCTAGGGGGCAGCAGGCAAAGCATCACCAATCAGCTGAGGGAGGGGATTGTCCTGCTCTGCTCTGCACTGGTGTGGCCTCACCTTGAATATTGTGGCAGGTTTGGGCACCACAATATAAGAAAGATATTGAGCTCTTAGAGAGCGTCCAAAGGAGGGCAACGAAGATGGTGAAGGACTTTCAGGGGAAGCCGTATAAGAAGCGGCTGAGGTCCCTTGGTCTGTTCAGTCTGGAGAAGAGGAGACTCATTTCAGCCTACAACTTCCTTGTGAGGGGAAGAGGAGAGGTAGACATTGATCTCTTCTCTGTGGTGACCAGAGACAGGACCCAAGGGAATGGCCTGAAGTTGTGTCAGAGGTGGTTTAGGTTGGATATTAGGAAAATGTTTTTCACTAAGAGCGTGGATGAGCACTGGAACAGACTTCCCAGGGAAGTGGTCACAGCACTAAGCCTGACACAGTTCAAGAAGAATTTGGACAATTCTCTCAGGCATGTGTTGTGGCTCTTGGGGATCATCCTGTTCAGGGCCAGGAGTTGGACTTGATGATCCTTGTGGGTCCCTTCTAACTCAGCATATTCTGTGATTCTTAGGTTTGTGTCCGTTTTAAATAACCTAATTAGATTCCTTTCCTCAGAAGGCTGAGAGGAATAACATCAATCACAGCAAGAGTTTTCTGAACACATGGAGAATGAAAATAGGTTGGATGCCTTTACATTTTCCATTCTGCTACAGAAAGAGTGTCCATTCATAAAATAATCCTTAATATATGTATACAATGCGTAATTGTATGTTTCATTTACCCCCCAAAATGCCTATGCACTCCAATTGAAACTACTCTAAATGAGAATCATATTCAAACTGTTCCAGTCAAAACAATAATGTCAAGTACAATCTAAAAAACACTACATAGTATTTCTAAAGAAAGTTTTTGCATTTTCATATAAAAATGAAGCCCTCAATTTAAAATTTTCCTAAATTTTTAAGAGTCAGTAAAAATAGCAACTAAGCATTTATTCTATCACATACAGAAATACATTGAAGGATATTTCAATTATATAGAGAGGAAAAAAAAAGTGCTTGACTATTTCCAACACTACTTTCTATTTCAATCAGCAAATTATAAAAACAGCCTTTTCAGTTCAGTCCTGTATACAACAATTAAAAAAGGTGCCTTTGACTTTGCTCTCCAATTTTCTACTAATCCATGAAATCAGTACAGCTACACCTGTTCTGCTCAGCTGTACTACCTTCATTGCCTGAAAAATCAGCCTACAAATGCATGTTGCCTTCTAACTTCTTGAAAAGGCTGGCCACTATTAATTACATCATTCAACTGATTGGGAAATACAGAGAGGCAGTGCAAATTACTGGTGGTCATGCAGAAGGTTTAAAAAACACATCTCCTGGCTTTAGCTATGCTTTTTGATACATATCCTTTCCTCTTTATTATACTAATAAGTCGCATATAGATGTTCATAGTGCTGAGACTGACAAGGTTTACACAGCACATATTCCACGAGCAGAGTTCTGATCTGTCTTAAACTCTGTTGCTATTGATCTTTGGTACCTTAGCCCCACACAGATCAGGGTGCTCACATCATTCAACATAGTCCATTCAACATAGTAGTAACATTTTCTACTACTACAGAGCAATTGCATTTTTTTTTCCTCAAGAAAAATTAAAATGTTGAACTATCACTGTGGTTACATGGATATCGACTGGGCAGAAAGAGACCAATGTATTCATTTCCTCATATAAATAAGGGCTTATGTGAACCTTGCTCTGCAGAGGTGAGAGGCTTCCAGACACTGAAATAATCCAGCCTGGTAGCCTTTGTCAATTTAATTATTTTTGACTGAGATTGGTACTCACAAAACCATCTCAGACTGACAGCCCTGGAGATGATGTCCTGGCTGTATCTATGGAATAGATACAGTCCAAGAAGCAGCAATGCTTTTAGGTCTGATTTATTTTCATTTCAATCTTAAATGTGTCCGTCAATTTTTAATTGATGATAGTGACATCTCTTCCCCACTAGCACCATTTTTTAGTTTTCTCTAAAAGACAACAAAGGTGTTTCCTTCAGCCATATAGATTTTACTTCTAAACTTGATTAATTCTCCCTAAATACAGATTGTATCTTCATAAATACTTTTATTACTGTGACCGCCAAAAAAATCTACAGGTTACTTAATCAGTGACCTAACCTTTAAATATGGAAACTAATCTTCATTTACATTAAATACAAGCATCTAGGTAGTTATATTTTAATAAGATTTTGTTTTGTGGAGAAGGAGATTGCTCACTGAAACTACAGAAATGCAATAAGGAATGGAAATCAAGCAAAAGAAAAGGAAAATTAGGAACAAATAATTTCAAGATATTGGTTGTCATATGCTGTTTCACATCTATACATACCACTAGCTACGTGGAGCAATGAAGCCACTTTGAGGCAGCAGAATAGTGCAACAATGTTCTAACAGTGAAAGTAAATTTACAACCAAAATCTGCAGGAGGCAAATGAGAAGGAGGAAGGAAAGGATAATCTAGTGAGTAGGCAACTAGTAATCTGCTTAAACCTGGCCCTCAGGAAAGATACAAACATAGAGGCTGGTGCACTGCAGCAGCCTGGCTCATCAAGCAATAGTTGCCAAGACCCAATCATCGACATGAACATGCAGAGAGATTCTGCTCTAGGCAGCAAGGAGGCAATTAGATTCTAAAACAAAAGGTAAGATCCTAATCTCTAAGCTTGATCTAAAGCATGATGTTTAGTATACTTTCCAATTCTGCTGTCCCTCTTAATAGGAATATCCAAAGTTACAGCAATTACCAACACAAATGTCACCTCTGCATCTCACTAAGCTCTTGCCCTTAATGAAACCCTTTGGCAAATCATGCATTGTAAAACCTAGGTTCAGCTTGCTGACACACCACAGATTTCTTGTGTTTTACCTACAAAATCTTTAAAGACAAGTTTTTTTAAAAGGAATTTAAGCACATAACACATCCTTACAATCTGTTGGATCCAGTTCTTATAATGAGGATAACACACCTTGCTGTACCTTACTTATATTTACAACATCTCCAAATTACAGACTGTAAAAGTATTTACTACTTGAACAATGACTAGGCAGGTGTGTAAGGGACCATATACTTAGTGATGAAATTAGGTAAACTGTCACTTAATGGCTAGCCACCAGCTCCTTCAGCTTGAAGGAATTATTTTCTAAAGACCATTCTCCTGTTCAAGTTTTAAATAAGTAAAACATCAAGACTTTTAGAAATTATATTCACTATGATTTTCTTACCTATAGGGTCCCTCCACTTTTCACAGAATCATAGAATCATTAAGGTGAGAAAAGATCTCTAATATCATCAAGTCCAATCATTAACTTAACACTGCCAAATCTACTGTTAAACCATGTCTCTAAGCACCACATCTATATATTTTTTGAACACTTTCAGGGACAGTGATTCCACCACTGTTCCAGAGCTTGACTATCTTTTCTGTGAAGAAATTTTTCTATTATTCAACCTAAGCCTCCCTTGTGGCAAATTATAGCCATTTCCTCTTGTACTATCACTTGTCACTGAGAAGAGACTGACCCACACCTTGCTACAACCTCCTTTTAGGTAGTTGTAGAGACAATAAGGTGTCCCCTCAGTCTTCTCTTCCCCAGGCTAAACAATCCCAGCTCCCTAAGCTGCTCCTTGTACGACTTGTGCTCTTGTCTTTTCACTAGGTTTGTTGCCCTCCAGGGACAATCACTTCCCTGATCCTGCTGGCCACACTCTTGCTGATTCAGGCCAGGATGCCATTGGCCTTCTTGCCCACCTGGGCGGACTGCTGGCTCATGTTTAGCTGGCTGTCAACCAGCACTCCCAGATCCCCCAGCCCTACCATTCTCCGATCCTTCTCTGCCCAGAAGCTTTCCAGCCACTCTGCCACAACCCTGTAGCACTGCCTAGAGTTGTGACCCAAGTGCAGGCACTTGACCTTATTGAACCTCATACAATTGGCCTCAGCCCATCAGTCTAAACTGTCCAGATCCCACTGCAGAGCCTTCCTTTTCTCAAGCAGATCAACTCCAACCCAACTTTGTGTCATCTGCAAACTGACTGAGAGAGCACTTGATCCCCTCATCCATATAATTGATGGAGGTATTGCACAAAACTGACCTCAATACTGAGCCCTGTGGAACACTGTGTGTTACTGGCCACCAACTGGATCTAACTCCATTCACCACCACTCTTTGGGCTTGGCCACTCAGCTAATTTTTTACCCAGCAAGAGTATGTGCATCAAAGGCTTGAGCAGCAACTTTCTCCAGGAGAACGCTGTTGGAGACAGTGTCAAAGGTTTTACTAAGGTCTAGGTAGAAAACATCCACAGCCTTTCCCTCATCCATTAGGCAGGTCATCCTATCATAGAAGGATATCAGCTTGGTCAACTAGGATTTACCTTGTGTGCTGGCTAGGCCTGATCTCCTAGTTGTCCTGTATGTGCCACATGATGTCCCTCAAGATGATCCGTTCCATAACTTTCCCTGCCACAGAGGTCAGGCTGACAGGCCTGTATTTCCTGAGACCCTCTTTCCAGTCCTTCTTGTAGATGGGTGTCACATTGGCTAAACTCCAGTCTTCTGAGATCTTCCTGCTTAAACAGGACTGGCTATAAACTTTGAAGAGTGGCTTGACAACCTCTTCTGTGAGCTCCCTCAGTATCCTTGGGTGGATTCCACATATCCCCATACACTTGTGCACATTGAACTGGAGAAAGCAGGTCAGCAACTGTTTCTGCTTGAATTATGGGAACATCATTCTGCTCCTCGTTTCTGTCTAGTATAATTGGTCCAACTATAAAAGACTGAGGCAAGGAAGGTATTAAGTCCCTCAATCTTTTTCTCATCCTTTGCGGAAATGTTTCCCATCTCATCCAATATAGGATGGAGATTCTTTATTCTTTCACTGAGAGCAGCAAATCTTTCACCCTGCTGATTTGTCAAGAGATGAAAGACACCATCACTGTGGGAACATAACTATGACAGAGGATCCCTGAACTGCCTACTGAGCTTTGTTTTGGACAAAATCCATGACAGAGCTGTTAAGGAAGCCTACCAAGGAAAGAGCACAACCCCTTCATAGTGAGCTTATGCTCTTATACCTTATCCTCTAGCCCACTTCTCACCCTTAGTTCTCACTTTGCTTCTCCAAAGCTCTTACCAGCTCAGAATTGGAAGACTTACTCCCTACTGTAGCTGCTCTGACACAGATTTTCCACAAAACCTTAATGTAATTTTCGCACTTTAGAAAACCTGTGTTATGAATGTTAGAAAAAAGGCATGAATTTGGTATTAGGTGTCAGCAAGAAACCCATTACTTAAACACTAACAAGGTCTGCTGANTAATATTGGTAGGTACTAGGTGTTAAATTTGGTATTAGTGTTAAACACTAACAAGGTCTGCTGAGGCCCTATTGAGCATAAGAAGACCATAGGCTGGAAGTAAGGAAGGAAAGAGATGATGAGTCAGGGTGTCAAACTTCTCTCTTTCAGAATTTCTTTGCTTGGTATCTTTGACAAAGAATTCCCAAACCCCAATGGTAGACAGAAAGATTCAAGATCAAAATCCATTCAAAATTCTACATTTTAAAACTGGGATAGAGAATGCTTCCATTTAAGATTAAAATTTAGATCACTCCGACTTCTGTGTCATCTTGTGCACTTCTTATGAAAAAATATTTAAATGAGAATTGCCAACTCAGCAAGCAAATGAATAAGAAAATTTTATGTCAAAGGAACAAAGCCTGCTGCATGTTGGCATTTTGGGTTTTTTAATTTTTAACAAATCATTCTGTGTAATGAGTCAGATAACATGGAATGGGAGGATTACACTCCAGCAGGCTGTGGTAGAGCAGGTGGAGCTGTGGAGACAGCTTGGACATATGCAGGATGCATGTTCTCTTTTGAAGGACTAACAGAAACAAGTGCTACAAAACTACTTTTGCAAGGATATCTTGCTGCTAAACTCGTATTTTAAAAACGCTGGTATTCCTGAGCTGTTTTCCTACAACTGGACCAATTAATGTTTTTCTCCTGGGTTTTTTTTTTTTCAGGATGAGGATAACAGCCACATATTTCTCTCACAGGCTAGTTGGGAAACTAGTTCTGAGAGCATGTGACAGCCTTTGCAATGCAAAATACTTACTCTATTTCCTGGACATGGAACAAACTCAACAGCACAGAGAGGACATTTCACAAGAGGGACTTTATATAGTCAAGCCGGCTTCCTTGGCCCCTACTTACTGACTTTATTCTGGTTCTTCTGCTATTGCATTCCAAGTTGAAGTAGTATTTTGTGGCAGATACAACCAATTCAACATATAAACTCTAGACAGAGAATTTACAAGGCCCCATAGCTCTCCTAAAACATCAAGAAGCTTCTTAATAGTGCTGAAACTCCATGGATTTAATCCTCAGATTTATTCCATTTCTAGGATTACAGATAGTCTGGGTCTGTTTGTTTGCCCTTTGAAGTAAATTGTCATGAATAAATAATAATGACACCAATCTTGGAGAAGCCACATCACTATGAAAGAAAACATCAGGTCAATGGTGAGGAGACCAGCCCTTGCAATAATGTAGCTCCTCAGTGGCTGAGTAAATAATTTAAAATAAATAAATAATGTGAACAAGACACAGTAAACCCAAATTTGAATAATGAGATCGTTGGGTTTGCTCATCTTTGGAATACTATTTATACAAACAAACAGTAGCCTCAGGTGTTCTCAAATAAGTCCAGCAAGCTCCCTAAAGGTTTGTTAGCTGACTGCTTGCCTGCAGGCCACTGGACCTATTACAGTCTTGATGTGGCTTCCTGCTGAAGAAACTCTCCTGAGTGTCTCAAATTTGGCAAAAGGCTAGTCAGCAAGCATGCCAAGAAAATGCTGTGGAGACCTCAGTGACAAATGTACTTATTATGCCTATCAAGGGATGCCAGAGTTTTGACATCTCAGATCACATCACATTCGTAATGTGTGTTAGGAGCTTTTAATCAAGGTAGAGGGAAGTGTCCTCTCTCCTTCCATGGCAGACAACTCAGGCTGCATGCACAGTGCTGCACAAGTATAGTATCACAGGATGAGGGAAGATCCTTGAGGGGAAAAGCAATGATGAAATTGGCATGATTGCTAGTGGCTTCTTTAGGAGACTGAGCTAGCAATTTGGAAAAACAAGCTTGTTAGACAAAAAACCGAATGGCATCAATCTGCTGTAATGAGCAGAAAGTAGAACAGGGCCTTGATGTCATGCTCCATTCTGGGTTTGAGCCAAACACTGCAAAGGTTGTGGCCTTACTGGGTGAACACAGCCTAATGATTTTTCTCTCTTTTGAGTCTCCCAAGCTGATATTAATTTACAGTGGGAACAACAAAAGACAAAAGCAATGAAGCAAAATTGTAGGCAGACTAGAAGAGGTTTCCATCAACTATGCCATATACACTTAACCTGTCAGGGTGAAGGAGATGAAAGACTGGTTGCTTTAACTAATTGTTTCAGTCCTGAGGTTAGGCAGTAACTCACATGGGGCAGTGAGCTTCGAGTTTTCTCCAGACTATGGACATTTTTAAAAATAATCCCAACATTCCAGAGTACCATCTAGCTATGAAAACATTGTCAAGGGAGTTAATTCTTGAGATTATGGAACATTTCTTTTAAAGATGGGAACAAAGTGGCACAGAACTAAATTATTTGCCCAATATTATAAAGTAAATCAGTGATAAAATACAGAAAAGAATCAGGTGACCTGATGCCCACTTCTCTACATAAATCACTAGACTACAATTTCTTCTGCAAGATTCTAATTTCCTCCTTTCATATGCCATCTTGCTGCCAGAGAAAGATTATTCTACATGCTGCATGAAGTATTACTTTTCCAAGTCTAATACAAAATCTGTCAAGCAATGAAGTCGCTTTTCTCTTACCTTGGGACATGATTCCAAAGCTTGACAGGGCAAGGACATATCTTCATGACAGGAAGTTTTCCATAATACTTACCATTTATTTTTTCTATTCTCTACTTGTAGTCATCTAAATATCTTGTCTCTTTCCATAGTATTTATGATCCTCAAACACTAGCAGTTATATTTCCCCTTCTCTCTCCCAGATATCACTTAATCAAGCAAGATAACACTAACTCTTTCAGTATTACCTCTAAAAGCAATTTCTTAAATTCTCTAAACAGTTTTCATTTCATTCCCTAAACGTTCTCTGGTTTTTGCAATATTAGACATTTATTTCAGTCTTTCCACAGTGTGTTCTTTGACCAGTACTTCTTTCCTTCCTGCTGATGGGACAGAATGCAGCAGTAGACAGGACGATGGGAGAGCCTGAGTCTGGAGTGGGAAATCAATGATGTCCTAAGATCTCTAGGGTTGAGAGATTACTGGCAAGCTTCTGGAGGAATGTTTCTATCCATCCATTGGAACTAGAAGGAGTGCCAGATCCTCCATTAACATTGGGATAATTTACGCAAAGGTGAGAGGCAGAACTTGTTGCTTCCTTCCTATTCTTTTTACCATTTTAACCTACAGAAGTCAGAAGAAATAGACACTAAATTCCAACATTAAATAATAACCACAAAATCATTCTTTTCACTGCCTGACTAAATCAGCAAAAGACAAACACCAATACCTGAAACCCTTGCGGTTTCTACCACGGTCAGAATGAAGCCTCACAAAAATAGCCATCTCAGCAGAAATATACAACCATGGGCTGCCACATTAACATAAATTATAGCAGCCAGAAATTATTGCTGCCTCTAATCTCCAAACACTCAGGAGCTGAACTGCATTCAGCGGAATGACCTGTCCTCCATGATGCATTACTGTTTGCACTCACTCTCTCTCTCATGCACACACAAAGCCCATCCTTTTGAAGCACAGAGATTTATGCTTCCTGAAATAAAAAAAACCAATACTTTAACAGCTCCTGCCTGGTCCCCTTCCTCCTCTCTAATGAAGTCATCAACTCTTAGCCTTTTGAGGACAGTGGGACTTCTACTTCGGGTGAAGATCAAGAAACAAAGCTCCAATCAGCATCTTGCTCTTGCAACCCCAGAAGACACAATAACTTCCATACCCCAAATATTTCTAAATTGAAAGTGACATGAAATGGTTAACAGCTTGAACAAAAAGATATAAAGAACTTTATAATGTCATTGTGCTTGTACAAAGTTACATAAAAAAATCCAACCTCTTTGAGTTTATGCCATCCATCCCTCTGACCCATCCTCTCTATCTCGTGTCTAGTCTAACTTACCTTTACTTCTCTTTAAAAGCATTACAGCTAGGCCTGAGAACAAGTCTCTCTGAAATTAAACTCAGACAAACTAATATGTACAAGTTTTTATTTCTGCTAAAGGTTGGCTTATTTTAACTTAATAACTGGCTTCCTGTTTGTATTTAAAGCACTTTTAGTTGCTTTCAACTAATTTGATGAAAACCAGGTTTAAACCAAAGTGCACTGGCTTAACAAGACTTACAGGAAACAGTTTCTTAAATTAAACTGGTACAACTGATGGCAGCGGACAGCAGAGACTGAAGGCTTACTGGTGAAGACAGAATGGCAAAGATCTGCCTAAAATAATGATAAGCAGAGGCTGAATCTCAGTGGAACTGGTAGATTTAACTGCCACCCGATACTTGAAAGGTACACATAACAGACAGCTAAAAACAAGTTTCTGCTTCAGACAAAAGGATAATATAATGCTGTTTCAGGTTTTGAGCAATTAGAATTTAAAAAAAAAAATAAGCAGACAGCAAAAAACCTACAAGACAATACACCATAGCTAGGCAACTCCTTCAAAAACATGCAAGAGCAGAACATGCTTTCCAGGTGGTGAGAGTGACAGAAGTTCAGCTTTGGCTGAGCTGACCTGTGGTGTGGCTGTGGGACATGTTACATTTGGGGAAGGATATATATAAAGAGAAATGGTGCTCTAAGTATGGAGAAGAACCTCTATGTTTCATATCCTGCTTTGTTTGAGAATGGAGGGCTTTATACATCCCTTTAAAATAACAAAAACTTATCAAAGTTAACTGATTCCACTAAATTCATTTGTTCTTCTTAACCAAGATAAACTATTATTCCCCAAATTTAGACCAACTGTTGTAATGAAAAGGAGCACAGTTTTTAATAGGAAAGTAGCAGCAATAAATAATCTGGCATCTACCACTACAATGAGAGCATACTGCTGACAATGACTGAGGGCTACCACTCCAAAATCATCCTACTTATAATGACAGACTAAATCAGATCTAGGTCTTTGCATAATGCATAATGCAATCTCTTCCATGGATTCAAATATTACATTCTAAAAAACAGACAACAGCAACCAGAAGTCTCCACAATGCCACCTAAATGTGACCTAAAGACTCCACACTACCCTTCACTCTTTAGGATTGAACAGCTGTCATAAATATA
>WEIV01003161.1:1029-21140 GCA_013390005.1 Calyptomena viridis
AGTAGGAATAAAACAATAGGCAGCCAAGCCAGATAGCACTGTTGTATTAAATCCCTTCTTGTGCCAGTTCCTCTTCAGTACAGAGAAACAGGTTTTTGCTTGATTTTTTAGGGGAAATTAGAAAAATCACTTAGAATATTTCTTCTTTACTTTTATTATAAAAATGTTTGGACAAACTAACCTGTAGCTGAAATAGGCAGAATTCACAGAGGGAGTCAAAATCTCATGCAGAAAACTGCATGTTAGCACTGAGTAGCTTCAGTGGTGTAGTTTGTGATGATTTGTAAGAGCTTTCTCTGAAAAAAAACAAAACTAAACCCACAACAAAACCAAGAATTAACTCAAGCTTTGCATTCTCAGGAGCTGCAAGGAGATTTGGATGTATAAAATACGTATTACTGTATGGGGAAACGTATTTGTAAAACTTAAACTACAGTGCTATCTGGCTTGGCTGCCTATTGTTTTATTCCTACTAAAACAACCTTGAAAATTAGAGGAAAGCAGGAATTATATGAAAAGAAAAAGAACAGAATTTGCCTCTAGCGAAACATGTTTACAGTAACAGCTGCTCTCAGAGGAACTGCAGGATGCTCATAAAATAGTTTATTTTTGTTTTTATCTGTATAGCTGGTAAAGAATCAAAGCAATTTACTTAGATATATAGGGACCTAGTGTTAATGTTCTGAAAAACAACTACATTTTCCCACATGAGGGTTTTGGAACAGTTTATGAATGCTTTTCAGGAATAAAATGTAGCGATAGGTAACAGAAGTGATTGGGATGGTATTTCCCACATAGCTACGGGGAAAAAGGTTGATTTTATTTTGATGCATCATAGGCAGGCACTTTTGGGGGGCATTTACATGATCAATCTCATTCTGGTGACTTTTTTTCTGTTTTATAGGACAGAAGGTGAGGTGTAACTGATTCAAAGCCTGTTAAAGTTTACTGATTTTGATTTTTATAATTTTTTTAAAGGTTCTGCTTTTATTTTTCTGCACAATTTGTCTATTGTATCTGTCTTGTATAAATGACATCAGCAAAAAGCTTAAGCACAGGCAAAGATCTAAAGTTCTTTATAATTCATGGATTTAGATATGGTTCAGACTGTGCTTCAGAATCAGCGGAAAAAAATAAAATAAACTGAATTAAGTCCAGTTCTTTGAGCTATACAAAATGCTGAAGTTCAGCTAAAAGCATATGTAGTATAAAAAAAACCCAAACAAAAAAAAAGAATGTGTGAAGACCCAGAGACGATAAGAGATACCTGGGTGTCCTTGTGGTTATGTATGTGTCTTGAATTTCCAGTTCCAGACCTTACACTGCTGGTAACTTCATAAAAGCTGTTGTATTGCATTAATCTTTGTCTGCTATTTTAAACTCAATAAAGCTGTATCACTTTGTCATGACACAATCTAATATCTCTGAGAAGCCAAGTAAAAAAAGCTCCCAAAGATACAACAGCCCAGTAGCAGCTTAAGTTTTGGCTGTTTTTTTCTTTTCTGTTTGTCATCTGAACCTGTGTGATGATGTAACATAATTTTTTTCTTGTATTCATTCTGTTTCTTTGTTGTTTGAAATTAAACTTGTGAGTCTTGAGCCTGTTGTCAGCAATTGAATAGGGGGAAGTCAGTGCTTGAATATACATTTAAAGTTCTTGTTCATGTTACTTATTTACTTTTTTGCTTAATTTGAAGAAGTTTCAGACTAACATGTATTTGGAGGATTTGCACTTGAATTTATTAGTGACCTTATGTTTCCAGAGATGCATTTTAAGGAGGCTTCATTTGTCCATCACTGTGAGTGTTTTACCGCTTTTTCTGGACAAATAAAATTTATCTGTAGAAAACTCAGGTGCATTCTTCACAAAGAAGATGTAGTATTTAGCTTGTTTTCTTACCAAATTTTTCTAATGCATGTGAGATTTTTTTGGGGGGTAAAGTCCCATTCACTATATCACCTAATTTGGCTTTTTTTTAATTTTAAATCTCCTGCCATGGACGGAATGTTCTGGGGTGTGTTTATCCTATCAGCTTACAAAAAAGAAACATGTCTCATGTTTTTTATAAACGTTATTCCACTTTGCTATTATATGTTGCAATGGTGTGTACTGACTGCTTAAAGTCTTTATTTTTAGTTATGTGTATGGAAAAATTACTTAGATGTTCTAAGTGTTGTATTTCTTGAATGTGATGTAAGCATATAATGGGTTGAGGACCAGATTAACACCTATTAACACCTATTTAACACCTATTTGAGAAGTATTGTGACAAACTGCATATGAAATGTATAAATAAGAAGATTCTGAAGAGGAGAAGTATGGTGGAGCTCTCATGTATTGCCTCTAGACCCTGTGCTAGAAGTAAAATAGCTTAATCCACTGTGACTTAAAATATTCGTAAAATATACAATAAAAGTAAGGTATAGAGATATTTGTTGTGTTTTATGCTGTATTTAATGGTGTATTAGGTTTTGGTGCTGCACTGCTTTCAATTTTCTGTAATAAATCCAGAATATACATTCACCGCTACATTGCATATTTGTTGCTTCTGCTTATGACCCTTTTACTATCAGAGTCAATGAAATGAATCACTTGCAGAAGACACCCCAGGGACAAGTTCTCTATTAAGATGACTTAACAGGTCTTTCATGTCTCCGGGTGGTACAATAAGAACAAGTCTAAAGTCATATTGGATGGAATTTCTGGATGCAAGGGGTGTCTGAAATGCCTTTGGTAATTTTTTTCCCTTTGAATTTAACAATTCAGTGTGTTGTAACTATGAGAGAGAAAAATACTTTGAATGATTCTAATAAACACTTAAATAATTTATGCCTAGAACAGCAACATGTGGATTAAATTAGTTTTTACTTCAAATTGGTAGTAGATTATTAGGTGGGTAGTGTTTCCAGTACTGAATTTTTTGTGCTCATCCATCAAAAATTGTGTTTATCTGAAATGGATGCTATTAATCCATTAAGGTTTTTATCAATGATATACAGCTGTAATCAGTTTTTATTAGCTGCACTGTTCTATAAATTTTCTGAACACATGAATATCTCACTATCCCTGAAAAGTGTAATGACTTAAGATTTGCATTGTTTCCTCATGGGAGTAATCCATCCTTACCAAGTGATTTAATTGAAGTTGATTGAAAAGTCACAGAAGTTAGACATTGCATTTAAAGGCCTTTGCTAGTCTGGGACTAGCCTTGCAATGTCTTGTTTTCTTGCAGCACATAGTAAATATAAATTATATTTGGACAAGAAGGACACAATAAATGTGTTAGGAATGCTTGAATCAGTAACTGTTATAGCTGGGAATTTTTTTTTTATTAAAAAACCCACATCTGTCAATGTAGAGATAGTTTACTTTGTCAAAAAGGAAGTACTACAGGCATTTCTGGAGTGCGGTGCAGTTGTGAACAATGTTCAATGTTATTACACTGTAGTTTATAATGAGAAGTAATGAAGAAAATCCCATTGCACAGTGTTTCACAGTTAAAACTGATGCTTTCACTTGTTTGTAGCTGAGAACGGGACCGATGGGAAGGAAGATATAACAAAAGCTAAAAATGAAATGTGGTTAACTTTTTTCTAAAAGAGAGGGAAAAAATCACTGAAAATATTACAGATACATTTCTGAAGTCTTTTCCTGGAAAAAACTCTGCTCTAGAAGGCACAACTCTGACACATTTGTCAATAGAAGACAGCTGAGTTAGTATGGCTGTCACTAGAAGAGAAGACAGTATATATTTTGTCTTAAGAAAGAAACACTGTCCTTTGGAACAACTGTAAGAGGATCAATATGAAACTGTAAGGGCCTTTTTATTACTGCTTTACTCCCTTTTTTTTTGTACACTGAATTTATGCCATGAGGAAGCAAAGTTGTAATCATTGCAGAATAATCAAACTAAGACTTTAAATTGGTGACCTCCAAGGTTTTTCATGCCTCAGAGATTGAGTTTCCCTTGTTGACAGTGTGAGTATTATCAGACTAATATTTGAACATAAATGCTTCTTTGAGGTTTTTTTAATGTATTTTATATAGGCATCTGAAGTTCAGAGTTTCACCATCTTTAGAAAAATAATTTGAATTATCTCTCTAGGCATAACTATATAAATAAAATGTCTTTGCTCCTATGTAGATGCATTTAAAGGAAAGCAGTAAAAGCTTAATGTTTGACTTTGCTCTGTTCAAATAAGCTTAAATCAATTCTAGTAGATAGGCACTCATACAACGGGTTTTGATTATCTATTTGATGTCCTAGGTCTTTATAAAGGGACTAGTTTTATTTTCATTTGTATTAGTCTATTTAAAGACTTTAGTGTCTGACTCAAGGACTGGGAGAAAGTCATCCTCAGCTCGTTACTGTCACACTGGAGTAAATGCTTTAGGAGGAGACATCAAGGTATCACAGATCAGAGGAAGACTGGCTGTCACATTCCTCAGAGCTCTTTTGCTGGGTGGTGTGAAAATGGGAGTCCTGAGGTGCCTGCGCTCATGTCTTGTTGGAGTTTTTTTCCCCTCTGATTTTTCTTCAGACTAAAAACTTCAAAACAGCTGGATAGTAAATTGACTGTAAATTATTCTGAATCAGAGGCATACAGGCAGAATCACTTGAATCTCATTTTGTTAGGTATGGTGCTCCACTTTAAGCTTGTGTAATAAATGTGAGATCACCTGAAAATGCGCTGTACTGATCATTCTGGAGTGCAGCTCTGCCTCACTATTGGTAGAAAAGGGAGGGGAGGTGCTCAGAGTCATGTTTTTTATAAATGAGTAAAATTGGTTTTCCTCTGGAATTTTACTTTGTGAGGTTTCTTGGAGATTTTAGCCTTGAAAACTAGAAGTATTGCAAGTGATTTGAGCTTTGTGGAGTTTTTTTTTAATTTTTTTTTCCTTTCTCCAAAGGTGGGAATACTCAATCTTTTGAGTTTTGGATTCAAACAAAAGAAGTCTTTGTCATGTTTCTGGAAAACTCTGCAGTTTGCCCAGTGACCTGTTCACATTTGCCCCTTTTAGTCTGAGGCTGCAGTTCAGCTGCAGTGATTCAGGGTGTTCTTGGGGAGGCAAGGTGTTTCTGGTTTCACTGGGCTGAAGATGTTTTCAGTGTGACCACAGGACATTTCCTGTATGCAGAACAGCACCATCACATCCTCTTTCTTTGCCTTCCCTCTGATCTTCACCCATGAACTCTCAGCAGAGCCACTTCCCCATTGCCTGGCAAAGCTCCATCCTCTCAAGCCTCTGCTTTGCACAGAAAGGGCTGTCACTGCCTATCCGTGGCTTCCCTGCCTACTCCTGAAGTGATTCTGTTCCTTGGATGGTTCCTGGGAGGTGTATGTTGAGGTGTATATTGTATTTCTACCCCCTCGTTTTCTTTGAATTTGTTTAGTCCTGTGCAGACCTCAGCTGCCTCACTTGGGCTGTCCTCTGGCAAGGCTCTAGCATAGCTGGCATGAAGCAATTCCTTCATTATTTTGGCAGATAACATTGCACAGTTTTTCTACAAAATTGCGTTATTTGAGTGTTGTTGTTAAAGCTGTTGTTTGCTATAAACATAGGAAGGTGCCTTATACCTCTGTGTTGGGGTTCTAGAAACTGGCAGATCTCAACTTTTCATGAACCCCTTGGCAGGAACAGGAGACAGGTACACAGGCTCTTGTGTTGTTGAGATGGCAGATGCTGGGAGGAAATCTGTCAAAAATACATGGAAAAACTCTGAACAAGCCAAACCATAACCTTCTCTTGGATTAGCTGGACAGATTGAGCTGCATTCCCCCCCCTCCTTCTGTTAAGAATTTTTCAGTTTCCTGATAGTCCCAGTATATTTTCTAGTGAGCATTTTTTTCCAGCATTCTTACTGAGTTATAGAGTCTAGGTCTCTGCTAGTGTAGCTATGATGTTCTTACAGACTTCTTTATTTTATTTTCTACATCTAATGTTGACAAAATAAAAGGTGCTCCATGACTGGGCTAAGAGAATTGAGTTAAGACTGAGAGAATTGAGTTTGAGCCTGGAGAAGAGGCTTTGTGGTGACCTGATTGAGGCCTTCTAGTACCTGAAAGAAGCCTACAAGAAAGATAGAGAGATACTCTTTACAAGAGCATGTAGTGTCAGGACAAGGGAAAAGACCTTCAAACTGAAAGAGTGGATATTAGGGAATTAGATATTAGGAAAAGTTCTTTACTGTGAGGGTGATGAGGCACTGGAAAAAGTTGCCCCATCTCTGGAAGTGTCCAAGCCCAGGTTCTTCTCAGCTACAAACAAGTAGCTGAAATGGGATTTTCTTCATTACTTTCTGTATGTTATATATTACATTCTCTGTATGTTATTTTATGACATAAAAGCAAATTGCTTGCATGGCTTTCTGGAGTTTTCACAGTATTTGCCAACGTGCCAAGAGTACAGTTCTCGGTGTTGCCTAAGCCAATTGCAGATTGTATTAAATTACATTATTCTGGGCTCTGAGTAGAGTCCTGCAGCTTCTGTTTGGCCAGGAAGCTTTTTCCTTACCTGCAGCAATAAATGGACAACTTTTTAATAGCTAGAAACCTAGTTTTGTTCTGTGAGAAAGAAGACTGTGTCAGAGAGCAAGGGTTTGAGCCATCTTGCCTTTCATTTATCTGCTAATTAATTCTTACAGCTCCTCCCTGGTTATCTCATGTGCAACCTCAGAGCAATAAAGCTGCTCTGCTTCTGATTCTGTTAGCTATAATTTTTATTGTAAGGACTGTAATAAGACTATTCCAGATACATTGATTGCCAAGCTTATTTTAGCATCTCTCGTGGTTTTAAGACCTTTCTTGTACATTTGTTATATATTTGAGAATTAAAACAAAAAAAAAACGTGTGGAGGAAGGGGAAGGCTGCGAATTTGTAGCTATAGAAAATCCTTTCTATTTCCTGATACATCTACTAATTTAGACTCTATACAGTGTATTTTCTTGATTGCTGTTTTTAGAACAAAGACCTTTGCATGAACTTTGTTCTACTACTTCAGTAAAAAGGTTGGAACAAAGGAGTTAAATGAATGCCAATGTTTTCTTATTGCAATTTAGTAACTGGTTGTTCCAAGTTATTTTTGTATTGTAAATTGTTCATTCTAATTTAACTTTCAGAGTAAGCAGCAGGTATGATAAATTCAAATCCAATATAAAGATCCTTCTTTTAAGCAAGTATTTTCAGCCTTCTGTGCTTTATATTCTAATATGCAGTAATAACCAGTATTCAGTATCCCCTATATAGTATCCCTATAGTATCCCTATATCCCCTTTAAATACCTGAACCCTATTTCTTGGTTTCTTCCCGAAGTTTTTCTATAACCAGTTTTGTTTATCCTGATTATTTGCTCTTGCTATTTTCATCTTCACAATGTTGAAAGTTTACTTTAGTGATAAGCTTTTTTGTAAATACAATTCTTGCTGAGTCTTTTCAGACATGTTTTACTTTAAAGGTTTTGAGTAGTGATTTTAAAAATCAGTAATAAGAGCAGCTGTTCTCTTTGAAGCTTTAAACAAAAACAGTTTTTTTAAGGGCCAGGATTTGATGGAAAGCCAAGAGTAATGCACAGACTAATACTTCATGTAATACAGATGGTCTAAATTTCTCATCCTTGTAGGGTCTAGATTTCTTGTCTTTGTAGTTAATCTATAGTTGTCCACTTTCAGCTGTAAAAACTTCTGAGAAATTAATCTTCTCTATTTTATGATCCCATTTCTTTAACCTCAGTAATCATAAAGTGGCATTAGAGTGAGAACTGTCTAGATTAATTGCTGCATGTTTCTTTTGATAACATGGGATTTTTACAGTTACAGTTATGTTTTATAAAGATGTTTTATTCTTTTGTCAATTTAAAAAAACCTGAAAGCAATTAATGATCTTGCTGTAGGAAAGTCCTTTTTCAGAAATTCATTATAAGTTTGCCTTTGGTTTGTATTTCAATTTTGCAGTGGAACTGAGAACTTTCCCATTAATTCTGTATTCGTTATTTAAGTCTTTCTCTGAAGGGATGTTCATATATTTCCATAATGTTTGTCCAGTGTATTTGCAGGTTAATGTCTAGTTTATAACATATTTACTAGTACTAAAGAGATAAATACTTGTTCCTCAAATCATTTCTGGAAGCTGTATTTCTGCTCCTGAAAACAAACTTGGTTGAAAAATTAAGCTTTTAAGGAAATTGCTCACTGAAAGAAAGCAGTACAGTAAATAGTACAAATTTAACTTTAACATGAAAAGCAGGTGTATGTTCTTTGCTTTTGTTTTAAGACCCTGTCCTATCTTTTTTTTTCCTTTCCTATCTTTTGTGAGTGGCAGATATAGGTCTAGAAACAATAATACATTTGAATGAACACATGAATCAACAGGTTTAACATCAAAATTAAAATGACTTGGGATTTAAATACCCAGTAATTTTTTAAAAGTGCCTATTGCATAAACCAAGTAGGAAATTTTAATGAAGATAATTCAATATTTAGACTATACATACACACATATGTAAAATATATATAAAACTGGATTATTTTAGATTAACACAGTGACAACTGATCAGTAATAAGTACCTTCAGCCTGCTTTTAGATCATGGGAAGCATGAGATTCTTGACTAACTTGACTCATTTCCAGTACTTCTCAATTTTTAATTGAGTATTCCATAATTCAGGCCATATTTTATCAGTTTCAACTGGGTTTTTAAGTGGTGTTTGACTGATATGTGACAATTATCCATATTGCTGCCTAGTGTCATCCACAAGAAGGATTTTTGCACAAGCAAGATGTGATCTGAGCAAAATCAGATGACAAATAATTTATAATGCATTAAATATTAACCTTTTTTCACTTTGTATATATTATATTAATTACTTGCATCATATCCAATTTTATTGGCAAATAGGATTTCAAATAGTAATTTATTTATTTATTAAAATTATCAATTTTGGCATGTGTGCATAATTTTTTACGGTTAAATCTTTCCATCATCTTCAGATAATAAATTCTGATTCTACAAAACTCAGACATAAAGTATTATTTCTAAAAGTCATGGAATCATTAGGGTTGGGAAAAAACCTCCAAAATCATCAGGTCCAACCATTAACTCAGCACCACCGTGTTCACCATGAAACCATGTCCCCAAGTGCCACATCCACACACCTTTTGGACAATTCCAGGGATGGTGCTTCCACCACCTCCCTGGGCAGCCTCTTCCAATGTCTTCAATTGCAGTGAAGAATTTTTTCCTATGTTACATAAAAATATAGCTTTAGTTTAAAAGTTTCACTTCATCACAGATCCCTTTATTTTGCATGAAATATTTGTTATATTTGATGAAAGCCAAGTTTGAAAGGGATTTTGTTTTAAAAATACACTTTTAATAATGTAAAATCTTAAGTTCATAAGATTTTCTTTAATTTTTATGTGCAGTATTAAATCATTCTTAAAAACCATTCTCTGATTCACTTACTGCTGGTAATAGTATGTTGCATTTAGAAATACTGGTGAAAACTGCTTTGATTTTTTTTTTAATAATACAGGAAGTTGAGTACTGATAACTTAGTTATTTTTTAAAAAAAAAGGTTTAAATATCAGTAGTTGCTATTGCTCTTGAGATGCCAAAAAGATGCATTTAGTTCCATATTATCTATTTAATTTTGATGGAATGACAATCAAGAGGGAAATTTCTTTGTAATTGAGAAGCTCAAGAATAGTTCTTATAATTGGTTTTAGGCATGGCTTTTAGTGTATAATAGGGGTCAGATATTGATCTCAGTAAAATAAAACTTTCTATAGGGATCATTAAATCATTTATTCTGTGCTGGCACCGGCTGAAGTTATTACTTAACTTGTCATTGTTATAGCCAAAATTTCCTTTGAAATCATTTACTGCTCCATGGGATTTTTAACGGTGCTAATTAATATGATTATTGGTTACTTCCCAGTAATTAAATATCTAGGATGACTTTTGGGATTTCGTGCCTTTGTCCATTAATCTGTCATTTACAGTAATAATATCCAAGATGTCAGTATCAATTCAACCTTTATAGACTCACTATTATTAATTTATGCCATGGCTCTTCCAGTCCTTAGGATATGCAGTAAGAAGTGTCCTACCCCCTGCAATCAAAAACTGCACATTGGATCTGTACACACACATTTTCAGGGTTATAGGAGGTTTTATTCATCCTTAATTTTCTGTCATTTATTCCAGTGTTGTCAAATTTGGTATTTTTAATAAGAAATAGAGTATTAAGAACTAGGATGGATCAAGTGATTAACTTTGAGAACAGTGGCAGATGCTTTGCTGCTTTCTGAACCCATTTTTATAAGTATAGCTTCTAAATGAAGAGAAGTATTTCTGAAGGCTTAGTTTAAACTGTCTGACGTTGCTGTGTTTGCCTTATACAGAAGTCAAAGATATCTCTTATATTTAAAAGCAAAGCAGTGCTCCACAGTATTTAAGAACAGTGTTGGAGTCTTTAGTTGTAAAGAAATTATGTAAGTTAGATTTCTAAGCTTAATATTTCCATTTCCTTCAAGTGCATCTTCTGGCTACTGTTAAATCTACCATTGCATAGAAATACTTGAAAATCTCATACTTATGTAAAATTTAATTTCTTTCTATTAAAAAAAGTAATTTTGTCTTGGATTTAACGATACATTGTCAAAGTTGATTACTGCTTGATTGCATTTTTTTTCAGGGAATGTACATCTAATGGAAAGCGAAGGTTTATTTAGTGGTAAATTGTTTTTGCTTTCTAACATATGTTAACATTTTTAGAGTTTATAAATACCCAGTTGTATAATTGCCAACCCTTATGTGTTCTTGCCTATAGATTTCAAAGCATCAGATGAAAAAAAAAAAGATTCTTCAGGAGGGAACAAGCTTTAGCTTCAAGTTGTTTGGGGAATTGCTCCCAGTGGGAATTGCTGGTGTCACCAGCATGATTGTGGACTGGTGTAGAGGAATGATCTGGGGGAATGTGTTTCCATGTGGAGGACGTGCCAGTGGAAAGAAAATACCAAGGAGAGAGATTTTTGTTGTTGTGTAGCTATTATTTGCTATTTGCTTTTCTTCAGCTGTAGGATAACTTGGATGTAATTTAGGATGATCTTGGATTTAATGACTTGCTTTCCAAACCCAGACTGTGCCTCTGAAAGAAAGAGGCTGAACATTTGCTATCTGAGCATATTAAACTATAAAATAATAAGCTATAAAATACATCCTCTTGTGAGGTGAAATGGATAGGATTGATCATTTCTGCACTTGCCAGTATTTACTAAAGGCAAAGATCTGGATCTTATTAGAACAACTGGGAGTGGAGGTTTTTTCCCAACCTGGAATTTTATTAGTCAGCCAGAATGGAAGTTCTTGCACAAATGGAGAGCAAGCTTTCTAAAAACTTTAGCCATGCATTTTCTAATTTTTTTTTCCCAATGGGCATTTTATAGCAAAATAATAGTTCAAAATTAAGGTCTTCAATTAACAAGTAAAGAACTGACCCAATGCCAGCAACAACTGAATTACTAATATTTTAGGCCATCTGTTGTAGAATTGTCAGATAATTCAGAATTTGACATTTTACTCCCTTTATACAGATAATTTTCGTCTAGATCTTGACATGTAGAAGCTAACAATCTCAGTCCAGATACACAACACTTTCAGATAAAACAAAAGCACATGTTGTACTTTGGTCTATTTTAGCACTTGATTTTTCAGAGAACAATTTTTCATTTATTTTTGAGCTGTAATGTAATTGCAAATATACTCATCTTGGAGTCTTGAACTTCAGATGTTATTTATTCAAGCAAAAGACATTTACGTTTTCAAATCTAATTATGTATAGGGAGAGCTGATATTCAAATATTAAAGAAAAGGTTGCAGGGTCTTTATCTTTTGTGGAAAGGCTTTGAACTACTTCTGAAGAAATAATACCAGCACCCAAAGCAAGGTGAGCATTATTAGGGCCCTGGTTCCAATGGGTTTGTTCATGTATGCAGATTTCATAACTATTAAATGTATTTTAAAACTCCTTTACATACAATAAATTAAAACATAAAAATCATGGTGTTTTTAATGAGACCATTAAGGTGTACTCTGCATTCTTGGTTCTTTACATATGAAAATCCTGTGGTCATGTTGCAGACAGTGTTTGATTTTTCTTTAAATCTACTTGTTTTAAGAGGGTTTTTAAAAACAAAGACTTATTTTGTTGCCTACCTGCTTAATTTTTGAGGTCTCTTACAGGTTTTTTTTGGCATTGCTGCAGTTCTAATTGTACTCCAGATAGGGTTTAGTAAAGCTGCCTCAATCTCTCTTCAGCCATGGATACCTGTTACATTGCTCTTCAGGCTTGGTCTAGTGGCTGTTGTCCTCTGTATTTGAGTTTCTGATTTTTTTTTTCCCAAATGACAGTTCATGAAATTTGAGGTTAGGCAACTTGGAGATCTATGTAAATGGATGGCAGGTATATTTTCAGAGTTAGAGAGTAATTTTTTCCTTCTTCCTGTAGAGCATTAGAATTAATTACTATGAACATCAGGGAGGAAAATATTTACTTTCTTAGTAAAAGTACAATTTTAGCATCTCCTAGTGTTTGTTTTAGAGGGAGCATTGGGATTGTCTCTTCTGAAGTTTGTTCTGAATTAGGTGTTTAGAAAAGTGGCTTTTTTTGTTTTGTTTCCTTTATTTTCTAAAGACAGGACAACATCATCTGGCTGTTTAGGGTCTAATATTAAGATCTGAAACAGTTCCAAGTATTATAGTGGAGATCTTAATGCTATGGAAGGAAAGAATAAGAGACAGTTGGTAACCAGTTCTGAGTCACTTCCATGCAGGCTCTCATGTTTAAAAGGAAAACCAAAGTTTCACTCAGTTCTTGCATCTCCTTGCAGAGAACCGAGTGGATAATCCGGGCAGTCTGCTGGGTGTAGGAGTTTTCTTTTCCTCACAATGTAGCTCAGAGCTGTGAGGGAGCAAGGAAGAGTGAGCAATACCCTGTGGAGAGTTTGGGAGTCGTCTTGAGGAGGAAGTTGTAATGCAGCAACTCTTGTGAAGCTCCAAAAGTAAGGAACAAGTGAAATACCAACGTTTCCCAGCTATGAAAGCAGATTCTGAGAGCAGCATTTTTGCACAGTGATCCCTGCATATCTTCTAATACTCCCTTTGAGGAGTGTTGTTGGAGTAGTTGTCCAGTGGAAGAGTTATGAACAACTTGAACTACAGATAATCAAAAGTAGCACAGTGAGTTTTTCTTGGAAGATGCCTGTTTTTCCTCCTGGAGTTTTGCAATACTGCAAAACTCAGTATTTTCTCCAGGTAATCTGATTCCAGCCAAATATCATTCATTTGACATTACTGGAAGAGCTCATAGTATACCAGAAATCAATGGGAAGTTGATCTGAATTATGTAAATTTTTATGTAGACCTTTTTAAAAGTCAGCATTATGGCAGAGTGTGCCTTGGAAAGCAGCACGGGGTATTACTGAGGGACCTGCCAATGGGTGGTGAGTGGATGTCTCCTCTCATTCTTGGTGACAGTGTGACATTCTCATAGGCAAGAAATGTCATTCTTCTCCCTGACAGGAGATCAATACAGTCAAATGGTTCAAGAGTTCCTTAAAGAAGCATATTCAGTACATACTGACACAGTTTGACACCACCACATCTCCTCTACAAAGATTCCCATGAGGAATAATTCTTCAGTACAGGCATCTGCCTCATAATGGGTTAAAAAGTTTGGGCATGGAACTGGTGGCTTGGGCACATAATGTGCAATGATACTTCTCTTGTCTCACATCTTCAGCTTTCTTCCAGAATTAAGGAACACATTCCTTGAGACATACAAACTGCTTTGTCCATGTCTTGCTTTCAGTCTTTTTTGATTTTGAAGTCGCTACTTAGATTTTGAGAGAGTAGAAGACAAAGCTTTGGCCTTGTCTTCAAGATGTAAAATGTTATGAACTTGAAGTAGTTCAAAGCCTCTAGAAAAACTGCCCTCTTCAGTAACAGAACCATTCTAAGTAATCAAGAAGAACTAACCTTCAAGTTAATATGGACTAGAAATTTTATTTCCTAGCGTAGTGTAGGTCTGAAATGAATTTCCATTAAAGCCTATTACAGTCTTACCACTTTCCAGACCAGCTGCCAAGTGCACTTGCTTGATATTTCTTCTGTAACAGATACAAACCAGCATATATATTCAAATAAGGAAACTTAAAATACCAGGCTGCACATAGAGCTCTCTTCCCAGATATGAGAGAGCATAAACCGTGAAAATTTATAGTTCCATCAGTTATATCACAGAAAGATACTGAGATGCTGTGATGAATGTAGTCACACTAAAACCTTTTTGGAATAAAGCAGAATAGTTTGATGCATTTGGACTGACTTACTGTGCCAGGTGATTGATGTACATAACGTAGGGGTCTTGCATTCTAATGTGAGCATGAAGAAGTTTTCTAAGATTTCTTACACCTCATGATTTCAGTACCTGCTTGTCCCCTTCTGCAAATTTCAGATTTGTTTTTCAGAAGAGACAAAGTAGTTTTACATTGAAGTGTGTCTCAGAAACCAAGCAAGCTGCTGCTCTGCGACATTTGCAAGCCCTTAAATTTAAATTTTGAATGCAGAGATGAAGAACACAATTCTCAAGTTTTTAAGGTCCTTTCTCTTGGGAGAGTCTGCATTTCAGCACTGTGTGTGAACAGAAGAGAGGAAAATCCAGTTGAAAAACTGTATATCTGAAAGCAAATTTTGCGGAACTACATAGCAAAGCAGCCTGTAGTGACTTGATTTCTCTCATCTGCCTTCCCACTAAATAATAATAAACTTGGAAAAAAAGAATGAGTGGATGAGCTTAAATGGTGCATATTGACA
Source organism: Calyptomena viridis (assembly GCA_013390005.1). Lineage (NCBI taxonomy): Eukaryota > Metazoa > Chordata > Aves > Passeriformes > Eurylaimidae > Calyptomena > Calyptomena viridis. The sequence continues at coordinate 15,904 of WEIV01003161.1, forward strand.
ACATATAATCAGTCTGGAAAATGAGTAGTTAGTGCTAGTGTTGGTTACAATACAGTATATCGTACAAAACTGACAGCCAGTTTCAGATGCATGGGACTATGTAATTGTACTTTTAATTCTTTGTTTCCCCACATTTAATTGTGTTAAAGGATACAATATCCTAGCCACTACCATTAATCTTCTACATAAGCAATTCCTGTAATTGCACTGGAGATTGCTTATAGAATGTAGCAAGGTGTGGAAGTGGGCTGCAGTACTGTGATTGAGATGGGAGTGTAGTTGGCTGGAAATTTCTTAATGAAATGTCATGTCAGGAGAAGGAGACTGACACCCAAATGTGGGGAAAAGAATTACTAATTAAACTATTTCTCTAGTTGGGTATGAAAGTTGATGTGGGAAGATGGTCAGTGGTGCCTTCAAGGCTGGATAGCTGTTTCCAGGAGTCTCAGGGGGAGGGAGTGACAGTGGGAAATAATCTGGTAATTAAACTTGTAGGTATTCCTGTATAGTTTGGTAGGATTTTCTGTTTTGCCAAATAGGTATTCTAATAGTAGTTGTGGTTCTTATAGCTACAGTTTACAGCACTTGCCAGTTTACAACTTCTGCCAATATCTAGTGTTATACTTGAAAAATCTTTTTTATTCTTAATGCAGTTATACCTGCTCATGAGGAAATTCAGGATTTTTGACTCCACAAACTTCCAAAGGATTTTATGTATCAGTAGAATTACATATCAGATATGTAGAAATGCTATTGCTAAATATTATTAATGATAATGTATAAATTGCACAATTTACAATCTTTTAAATATTGATATCTGAGAAATGCACTTGATATTTACCATTTTACTATGTTTAGGTGATGGAAATTGTCTTCTCATTAAACTGGGAGAAGGCAATAATTCAGGATTGCAAAATGCATTGCTAAAAAACCAAACACATGTACTTGATATATGGCAATGTAGAATTTTTTTAAAAATACATGTGTAAGTACTCAAAAATGTAATTTTTGCTACGACACCTAAGCAAGCAATAGATGAATACCCAGACCAGGCATCTTTTATTCTGACTGGAATGAGTTGCCATAGTCTGAAGAGTAGGAACTTTGGGAGCAAAGCTTTATTCTTGGTATTTTCTTGTTTTCAACCAGAACATAACTGAAAACACAGTCTCTGGAAGTCTAATAATGCAAAATGTCTCCTTCTGGTTTTTATTTTCTTCTAGCAATTGAGCAAAAATTACAATATCTACAGTAGTTAATGGGTTAAGGAGTTAAATGTCCTTTTGTGAAATCTATAATGAGTAATTAACACAAAGTATTTCAAGAAGAACTTATATTTACTTAAAAGATGTCCTATGTGAAGGATGTCAGGTGTATCCAATCTAGTACTGTTGTACTGCGCATCTTGAAAATATGAGATGTTAGCTTTTCATAGGATAAAAGTTTATATTCTAAGGGTTGTGTTGTTGTGATACTGATCCTGCTGGCGATATGTTGCCACAGGACAGTAACACAGGCAAATGAAAAATGTGACAAAGAATTGTATTTGCCTTATCTGTTTAAACTTATTTCACTAAAATACTTTTGAGATATAAAAGTAGTTTTTAAGAAATAATGCACAGTCATAATATTTAACATTACACGGTTTACTTTTGAAGTGGAAAGTTAAGTATTCAGTCTCAAAAAGATGTTTTCCCAGTACTGAAGGTGGTTTCTTACAGCAGCAGAGATGCACCTGTGCATAGGATCACAGACTAGTTTGAGCCTGAAGGGACCTTAAAGACCATCCAGTTCCAGCCCCCCCATCATGGGCAGGGACATCCAGCCTGGCCTGGAACACTTACAGGGATGGAGCATCTCTGGCCAACTTTTTCCTCTGCCTCACCACCCTCACAGTAAAGGATTTTTTCCTAATCTGAACCTACTCCATCAGTCTGAAGCCATTCCCACTTGTCCTGTCACTCCAGGCCCTTGTCCAAAGTCCCTCTCCAGCTCTCTTGGAGCCCCTTTAGGTACTGGAATGTGCTGCAAGGTCTCCCTGGAGACTCCTTTTCTCCAGGCTGACCAAGCCAGCTGTCTCAGCCTGTCTCCATAGCAGATGTGCTCCTGACTTCTCATCACCTTGGTGGCCTCCTCTGGACTCATAGTGTGCAACATATGAGGCTTTTTGTTGTAGAGAAAAAAACCAACCCAAGACCTGCAGTTTTGTCAATATTTAATTAGCCTTCACTAAATTTCTAACCTAAATGTCTTTGCATGTGATTTCTTATTTACTTCCACAATAGAGCTTTCTTTTTTTCCCCAGTCTTTCTTTTCCACTGAACAACCATATTTTTTTAATCTGTAGTTTAAATTTGTAAAGCACAGGTTTTTGAGCTACTTCTCATAGTAGATCTCTAACAGAAGAACTAGTTTCACATGTGGAATAGGCACGCAGACCATGTGTGTGGTATTTTGATGTGGGTTTGTGTCTTTCTTGGAGACAAAAAAAGAGGGTCAATAAATCAATAAAAGGTTAAAAGTAATCTTTTCTCCCTGCTGGTTCGAATCCTTTCTAGCAATAGAGATTCATGAAATGCACCAGTAATTGTTTCCTTTCCTAGAGAATTCATTAAGCAAGGCATTAGCCTTTTTATTGTCATGAGTGATGACTAATACTTTGCATCCTGTTATGCTTCCTCAGGTGCATTAAAATATTAAATACATATTTTTCATTTGAATTCGATTCAAATAATGATAATCTTGTGTTTTGAATTAGAGGCAATTCATTTTCACTGCTGTTGTTTCTCAAAATCCCTAAGATTTTATTTAAATGTTTCATTCATTTACACATTCAGTTGCTGTCTCTTCTATCCAACCCTCCAAAAAGCAGGAGGGCTTTGAGCTCTTCAGCCTGGTCAGAATAAATTGAGTGGAGATTGATCTTTCAACGTAATTTTCGCTCATTTCAGACTTCAAAGAATGCAGAAGTGATTACTTTAATACTGATCTAACAACCCACTTATTTGACATTTTTAGGCGGTTTTCATTTAGAAGTTTTAAAGTACTTTGTAAAGCAGTAGGTCTGACAGTATCTCTGGGCTCTCTGTGTGTATCTGTGTTGCTTTACAAACCAAAGCAGTGGTGGTTGAAATGGAGGATGAACCCATCAGGTTGAATTCCTCAGGGAGGAGAGTAAGAGGCAAAGCCAGGAATTCAACATGTGAGTGAATCAGATTCATGATCTTAGATCATACCAGTCTCTTAATTTCCCTTTCCTTTAAATCTGTTCCTGACTAAGACTGAGGCTTGTCATAATGATCTATCTGCAGAAGCTTGTGCTGAATACCCGAAATGGAAGTTTTTAGAACTACTAATTAATGAGAAGCATAGCTGTAATATTGCTCCATGAGTGAGTGTTTTCTGACACTCAGGATATCATTTCAATTTTACTTAAAAGGTACGTGTCTTGGGTTGCTAGCCTTTAATAATCTTCTAATAGCTTGAGTTTTACAATGAAGTTTTATTCATGACCTAGAAATCTGAGATGGCAGAGATGCTTCCCATCTGTCTGTAGTCATACACATCTGCAGTAATTCATTTTCAGCAGTGAGTAATTTTTGGCTTGTGGACAGATGTATAATTGAGAGAGAATGTTGCTAAGGAAAAGAAAAAAAGCTCTGGGAAAAAAAAAAACCTAATGGTGAAGACAAATACCTCATAAAAGGCTTCTAATGACAGAATTACTATCACAACCTCTTCTACTGTTTTCACCATATTCCCTGTCAAAAATGCCATTTTATAATCCTGTGCCATAAAAATAAGGGCTTATGATTATCACATTATTATACTAAATTTTGGAAGACATTTTGTTTGGCGCTAAAGTAAAGACAGAATAGTACAAAAAGTAATACACAGTGTTAAAGAATACTGCACAATAGGTCAAAATCCTTTGTTTTTCATGGCATGCTGACAAGGGGTGTTCCCGGCCTTATTTTGAACATTTTTATCAACAGGAAAAAACACCTTCACTCATAAATAGAGTAAAAACTGCTGATTTGTTTAACAGAAAAAAAAGAGAGAAAAAAGCTGCAAAGCAATTAAGTTTGCTTTGATAAGCTGGTGAAGGGCCTAGGAGATGTCCTAAGAGGAGCAGCTGAGGGAGCTGAGAGTGTTTAGTTTGGAGAAGAGAAGGCTCAGGGGGGACCACATGGCTTTTTACAACTCCCTGAAAGAAGGTTGTCGTGAGGAGGGGTCAGTTTCTTCTGCCATGTCTACAGTGAAAGGATGAGAAAAAGTGGCCTTAAGTTGCACCAGGGGAGATTCAGATTAGATAATTGAAAACATTTTTTCACCAACAGAGTGAAACAGTGAAACTGGCATTGGAATAAGTTACCCAGAGAGGTGGTGGAGTCACCACCTCTGGAAGTTTTCAAGAGACATCTGGATGTGGCACTTGGGGATATGGTTTAAGGGTGGTTACGGTGGTGTTGGGTTGATGGTTGGGCTCAATGGTATCGAAGGCCTCTTCCAACATTGATGATTTTGTGGTTCTGGGTTTATTTTGTTTATTTTAGGTCGTAAATACAGAATGAGAGACTGTCAGCTGTGCTCTTGGGGCAGAGAACTCCATGTGAAAAAGAAGTGGCTTTGCACTTCTGATAAAAAAAACTGCTGAAGCAAGTGCCACATCTTTTTGTCTTAGGTGTGGTCCCTGATGTATCCAAGGATTGTCAAGGAGAGCACTGGAGGCTCTTCTGCGTTGGGCATTGATGTAACTGCTCCTGCAAGGCTTTGTCTTGTTCTAGCACTTGCAAAACAGAACTTTAATGACTTGCTTGTGAATTTAAGGATGCACAGGTTTGGCACAATTTAGGATCAGAAACTTGATGTTCTAGCAGAGTATTGAGGAGCTTTGTGTCTGCAAGTAGATCAAAGAATGGCTTGGTGATGCCTGTGCACAGAACATCTTCCATCTGCCAGGCAAAGCTGTAAGAAAATTGGATGACTGGAAGTTTAAGCTAAACTGACAAGGAAAACAGGCAGTAGTAAAGCACTGTTGTTGCTGGAAGAGTTTACTATGTACTAGAGCAGAGTCTATGGCACTGGCAGTTTTAATTATGTTGGTTTTCTAGGTGTCTCTTAGGCTGTATATTGGGGAGACTGTCAGCTTGATGATTCCAGCAGTATCTTTTGGGCGTAGCAGTGCTAATTTGTCTAAGTTTTATTTTGTTTCAGGTTGGTTTTTGTGTGTGGAC
>WEIV01003161.1:64024-116546 GCA_013390005.1 Calyptomena viridis
CGCTGGGCGGGCGCTGCGCCCCCGGCTGCGCCAGCGCGGAGCGCCCGGGCCCCGGAGCGGGGGAGGGAAGGGAGAAGGGAGGGAAGCGCCGCATCCTGCCCGCGCCCCCGCGGAGCCGAGCTGTTCGGGGGATACGGCTCTTTGTGCCGGGAGTTTGCCCGGGAGCGTCGGGAATGCGAGGAGATGCCCCCGCGCATCCCGAGGCGGTGGCGTTGTCTCCAGCCCGGGAGTCCCGGGACCGCGCGGGGGATGCGGGTGCGGGGTCGGGGCGATGCGGCGAAATGAACTCGGAGTTTCGCGCTGCGGGTGTGTCCTGCTCGAAAATTGAGGTTGGCGTGTGCTGAACGGCGGAAAGTAAACGGGAACCGGCTGGGGGCTGTCGTCAGATCCCTGCGGAAAACCGGGATCCTTCCCATAAGTTGTTTCTGTGGGTTTGCTGAATATTAAATGATTGTTTTCCATTTGGCTGATTGGACATCGACGTGATGATATGCTGTTATCTGAACATACTTTGTTTGGTTTGAGTTTAACAAATATGAAATTAAATACTCTCAGTTTTTATCTTGCCTTGTAAATCTGTTATATGGTTCAGGCACAAATTTAGCTCTGTTATTTTGCAACATATCTCCTCTCTTTTTCATTAGGTGTTTTACAAGCAGCTGTATTTATTATATTGCTTCTCTATCTTTAATCTCATATAAAAACCACATCCATCTTTTTAACTTCTGAGTTTCTTAGTGGTTTTTATGGCAAAAGTTGTTTCTGATGGAGATATGTTTTCAGACAGAGAAATCTGCTGACAGAATTTGCAACTTTTCTCTGTGGCATTTTCGCTGGGTAAGGCTGCAGTTAGGTTTGGGTTCTGTGTTTTCTGTACCATCGAGTAGTTAGATAGAAATTTAAATACACTGTCAGCATCCCCAGCTGGAGGTGGTGTTGCAAATTGTAGTGCATTTGCACGATCTTTCTGTGACGTATGTAAAAAGTGGAAGTTTTGGATAGAAATAACTAATTATGGCTGTTTAAAAATCAGTACCTGAATGTTCCTTTTGACTAAAATTGCCACTGAACCTTTAAGGTGCTTTATGTTGAATTTGGGTTAAAATCAGTGATTCTGTTGGTGAGTCAGAGTGATTTACACCTCTCTTTGCTCATGATGCTCTTAACCCCTTGCTGTGCATCGCAGAGGCAGAAGGATGCTTGTGGGGCCAAGTCTGTTGCTAGGCCTAAAAACTTAATGTTTTTTGCTGGTTTGAAGCTGTACGAATCACTAAGTGTTTTTCCATGGAGTGATGGGAGAATTTCCCTCTAGCCCTGCTGAGCAGGAGCAGCCTCAGTGGCTCTGGGAAGCAGCCCGAGGAGCCACACAGGGTCATGTGTCCTCACCCGTGGGTGCACAGGCGTCCTGACCACCAGGAGGGATCGTGGCAATGGGATCCTTTTCGTGAAAAATAACGGGAAATAAAAACGGCACCTGTTGCACCAGCAGTGATTTGTGAGCTCCTAGGAGAAAACTAAGTACCTGTGGTTCTGTGATTATCTACCCAAATCACTTAGATCGTCTAAAATGAGAGATACCTGGGGAGTTTAAATTGAATTTATCAGTGTGTTATAATGAAATGATTATGAATACTTGGGTGTATGAGAAATTTAAGTAGCTACATATAAAGTATTATTTATTATGAAATAATTACTATTTATACAAGTGATCCGTACTTTCAAAATGAAACCAGCTACAGTTCAGTGACTGCTGTTTAAAAGTAGAAACACCCCGTGTACATTTTATTGTGCTTTGATTTCATTACATAATGGCACGCATAATTTTCATATGTTACATAAACTTTTCCAGAGCATCCTGAGAAAACAGACGAAGTAAGGTCTTTGCCTGCTTGATACCTACTGAGACTTCTTTAGCCTAAATAGCAAATTCTGGTTCCTAATAGTGTGTAAACAAAGTGCAGCCAGGCTGGCAGGCGTTGCCTGCGTGTGGCGGTAAGAGAAATATGAAAGATGACGTGGGTACTGCAGAACTGAATTACCCTCCACGCCTCCTGCTTGTTTTCTCACCCAGGCAGGTGAGAGAGAGCAGATGAAGGCTTTGCTTTCCCTTTGGCACAGCACTGACTTGCTTCTCTGGTACCACGTACAGATCCTGTGACCCCACAGAGCACAAGAAATCCTTGTTGTTTCTTACTCTTGTGCTTAAATCATTAAACGTTGCTAAGTGTAGACTAATACTTAAAGGAGATGCCTGTTATTAAAAAAAAATTTCCAAATGTAAATGGACAGTAAGCACTTAATAAATATTTTTCCAAATAATCGAGCATAAAAGAAGTCAGGATAGAAAAAGTGAAACTCATTTGTTTATTTAGAGTTATATTTTTTCCCAATTTTATGAGCTGGGTAACAGTCAGACTCCAATATACAGATGAATGGATAAAGTGAATTTGCTAAACGTAGATTATTGAAGGTTCAACATCAGTAAATACGTAAATCACACATTTATTAGAGACCAGTCTCTAAAATCCCTATCTTACCTGGGTGTCTGAATTAAAGAATCAGCATTTAAGCAGGTATCATCTAGTTGTTTTATCACTGTTTTTGGTTGGGTTTTTTTCCTTTGTCATGACCTTGTTGGATGGGGTGTGTTTCCTTGGTGAAGTATGAGGGTTTATTGAGTCTTTACAGTGGTAGTTTCTATCTAATAGCGATGTAACTTATGGTAGCACTTTTCTGTGATAGCAGCAATGTTTATTTCAAAACTACCATTTTCATATTTAAACACATGCAGCGTTAGATTGGAAAACTTTTAATGACAATTGCATGGCACGTTTGTTTCTAAATGGTTATTTTGAATGACGGCAGAAAAATTAATTTGTAGATTTTAAAGATCTGTGATGTTTATATCTGTTACTTACCAGAGCTGTAATGTTATCACTGAGTGCTGCCAGTTGGGTATAAAGTGAAGTGTGTAACATTTTCTGATGGTAGAGTTGCTCTAAGTGGAGAAATAATTTAAGCGGTACAAGGATTTTTATAGCCCTCTTGTCACAATTAGCTGTGTTTATGAAATATGAATTTACACATCTGCCTTTCAGGGCAGGCGTTCCCATCAGAGCCCGGTCGCTTCCCAAACCAGCAACATCTTGCCTGAAGCTTCCTGGCAGGGCAGGATGGACTGGAGCTTGTATGGTGGACAGACAACCATGGCAGTGCAAGGATTCACTTGATATATCTTGGTGGAAAACTTGTGGGGGAAATGCAGATGGTTTTACATGTAAAACCTTTTGGTTTCACTTTAATGGGGTCACTCGCTCAGGCACAGCAAGGTCCCTGACCTGCAGCTGGCTCATCCCATTCTCACTCCCTGCAGTCTCTGCTCGTGCCCCTAAATTCCTGTGCTGTGGATACCAAGTGTGGCACACTGGTGGGGTGGGATTTAGGGTCTGGCACACAGCATTACAGTAGATTTTGGAGGGAGCAGCGCTCTCTTTCCTGAAGCTGCAGATGAGGACTTGCAGTGAGGTGGGTGAATCCAGCTGGACCTTGGACTATCAAAGTGCTGGTTTGTCTCCTCAAGACTCTCTTCCTCTTCATGCCTCTTAGTGGTCACCCTCTTACTGCAGGGGTTCAGATGGGAGGGGGAGAGCTGGCATTTTATATGGTTACACCTATCAAATTTGTCTTGTCAGGGACCACTGTGTCTTTGACTGTTTTATGTTCCTCCAGCACATGGTGGAGGGTTCTTCTCACCCCTCCTGACTAAGCTCAGAGATGGTCGTTAATGTCTAAGTGCTGAAATTTTTGTAAGCATCACAGGAAAGGCAAGTTCACAGGAGAATAAAGTAGTCTGTGGGTCATTGATGCTCCTCCTTAGGAAGGGCTGGTCTGGGGGGAGAGGTCAGGAGGTGCTTTAGGAAAAATGCCATTTCCCATCGTGGGCCAACTTGGGCCAGAAGTAGCTTTTCATACCAATGAAAAATGGGCACAGTGATGAGAGACTGTGGAAAATGTTAAAAATAATTCTATACCTCTCCTCCCACTTTTCATACCTTGCCTATCTAGACTAGTAAATGTTTCAGATGTGGTGCTGCCTCTCAGGGCAGAAACTGTGTGAGTGTCTCAGCCCAGCATGTCGGGATGGGCAATATTGAGTACATTCAGTACATGTCACATGCTCTGTGACATTCGCAGTAAGTGCTGTTGGCACAACATCCTGCAGATTTTGAGGCTCAGTATTAAGAAATGAGTACTCAGCCTAGGAATTGTACAACTTGGAAAGCCTGGTGTGATGGTTTGGTTGGGCCATGGAAGCCATCTCAGTGCTCACTGCTATTTTTGACATCATTCAGGCAAAATAATTGAGGTAGTTCATCAAGCCAGTCTGTGGTGGTGTGAAGACTTAACAGCAGACTGTGCTCTGTGTTACCTTTACATCCGCATTTTAGAAGATGAAGTAAAAATAGTACTGAGTGTTATATCTTGTTGAAACCACCCAGCAAAACCTCCTTGTTTTTGTACAGGTATTTAGTCCAGCCTTCTGCTTCTGCCACCTGAAGCTTTGCTTCTAATTGTTCTCTACTGATATTTGCAAATTATTACTATTGCTAGGTCAGAGTGAAGTATTATGTGCAACAGTGTTATGTTAATAGTGGAGGTCAATCACATTCTCATAGAGCTGGTTTCATCTGGTGAAGGAAGGAGTCCAGACTAGTTAATTATCTCTTCTTTGAGTTATCCTGTAAAATGGGGATAATCGTCATCATAAAAGGTGCTTTAGGACTTATTAAAAGTTTCTGGAGCACTTAGGAATCACAGTTAAAAAAATAATTGTCTAGTAAATTGTCTACTTAATAAAATGTAAAAATAAAGGATCTAGAATATATTATGCTTCATAATCATTTAAATGGAATCATGTAGTTTATTTACCTGCTCAGTAAGAACTAACAACCATTGAAAACAAAAAAGTCTTTAGGAGAACTATATTGGCAAAATGAAATTATTTAAATCAGGGTTTCCAGTTCGGTAGTTTAAATTACTTTTCCATTTATGGTATAGGTTTTGATTTAAATCATACTTTGTACTGTTAACATTCAGAATTTTTTCATCAACACTAAAGCTGTGAACACAAAAGACGTTCTTGGCAAGACTTGTTGAATTCAATGTCACTATATTTCTCTGAAATACTGAAATTTAGAAAACAAAACCTTCCTCTCGGCATGTATGACTTTTGATATTTGAAGGAAAAAAAGACAAAACAAGCAGCAAATGATGGTATTTTAGTCAACAGACTAATGGGTGTCTGATCCAATGGTCTGGAAGGGCCAAAGGCTAAATACGGGTAGTGCTGTCATGTGGCTCTGTGGTTATAGGTCTTTTTGGAATTGAAGGAATATTTATAAATATTTTCTTGAATAAATAGCATCAATCTCTTCATCAAATATAAAAAGGCTGATATTGTTTGCTATTACTTTTCTTGATTAGAGGTAATACCAAGAAAGAAACTTGTTGTGCATTAGCAGCAGAAATACTGGTAAGTGGAAAGGACTTCCTAGAGCTTTTTATTCGTTTATTGTTCTGCTGAGCAATTACAGAAACAAATCTCTTTAGATTGTCTTTACACTTGACAGATTGGCATTTGTTTTTCTCTCTGTTTAAAACACCCCAAACAACCAACAGGCTGAGATTTTCTTCAGTCAGGAAGGCAGTTTAGACCTAAGTTTCCAGAATTTGTGACTTTTATTCCTGTGTTACTGCAGCTGGGAATGCGAAGGGCAAGGTGTAGGCTTCACAGGAAGGTTGTGTGTATCCTTGCAAGCTGTGCAAGGGTGTAAATCCTCGAAGCAGCTCTGCCTCCCTGCAGTTTTACTTGGATCCTGGTGCAGCCACAGTGCAGTGTGGTCCCAGGGATGGGGAGTGGTCCATAAGGGATGCTCAGGGGAGCACCTTGAGTACATGGTGCACTTACCTTTCCTGCTTAATCTCTTTCGGGTGGTGAAAGGGGATGGACTGCTCACTCTTTTCACAGGACCCATATATCCTCAGGGATTTTCCAGCATTAAATGCCTGTGAAATTAGGAGCAGAGGAATGGCTCTGGGCAGGGACTCATTTCACTTGCCTTTAGGAAGTATTGCAAACAGGGATCTGATTTGCACACATTAAGAAATGTTAATTTCAGCTTTAAATAATAATACTTTAACTTGTGATTTACATTTGTATCTTTAAAGAGTAAATACCAGGTTGCCTAAGTAGTTTTGTACCTTCCTGTTTTCATTCTTACTCAGAATGTCTTGAAATAGAATAACCTCTGAGTTTTTAAAACCTGTGATATATTGGTACTACATTTTGAAAACCAAGATCAATAATGGTATTTCCTATCCTCTCAAAAAAAAAAAAAAAGAAATCCTGAAGTGTTCAAAAATGTTGTTTGTGCCTCATTTTGTGTGTACTCACTTTAGTGACCAGAATGTCAATGGAGGCTTTGTTTAAATGTTTTTCTTCATTTCTTTCCCTCCACTCCCACCCACACATACACCTGTTCATCTAAGTCTTTTTAGGCCAGATATCAGTTTATTTGCTTGGGTTTTATGGCTTTTTTTTTTTTCCTTCCCCATCATTCAGTTAACTGCTTATTGCCAGCAGTTCTGGCACATCCCCTTTATTTCCCGTAGGCTGCTCATGGAAAAAAGGCTTGTTTCCAATGGCAAAGAGTTAATCTGGCTCGGAGTTATATTAACTGTTGCAGTAGCTCATGATAAACATCTGTTGCAATACTCCCAGATGAGAACATTGCTTTCAAAACTATTTACTGCACATTTTGAACCGTGCACTTTACTTGTGGTTTTATTTCTTCCCCTCCAATTACTAAATTCTTTTGAAAGGACATAAATCCATAGAGTCTATATCAGTGACTGTGTTTATTTTATGATACAGGGAAGGGAATGTGTTATTGAGTTATTGTTCATGTGATAGAGGCCCCGAATGTTTCTGGCTGGAGCACAGGAGCGTGTGCATTCCTTGATAAAAACCAACTGTGGAGCAGCTCCTGGGACTGCTGCCGCCTGTGTCCGTGCTCTGCCCGTGCTGGAATCCTCTGGATGCAGATCCTCTGGTGTTTTCCTGCTGCTCTGGATTTGGCAAGATGTGACTGGTGGGGAGTGGAGTTTTACTTGGACCTGGAACCCAGCGGTGGTGTGGTTGGAAAGGTTTGCCCTTAGGATTTGGGATTTGGCATTCAGGAAATTTTTTTTTTTTTTAAACTTTTTAAAAAAGTTTTTGAATTCTAGATTTAACGAATCAAATAATGACAGTTTTTCCTGCAGGTGGCTTTTGAAGTTAATTCTGCCAGCAGCCACTTCTTGCTGTAGCTGAGGATCAGGAGCAAGCAAGCAAAGCAAGCTTTGGTAGGTTTTCCCAAACCATCAACTACCTTCTCCCCCACCCCACCCAAGCCACAAAACCAAACCATTCTTGGTGTCTCTGGGAAAATAGGTTGGAAAACAACATGGAATACCTTAAATGGTGTGTGTTTTCTGACAAATTGTTTTTCTTTCTTATGATAATAAGGATGATGGTCTTAATGAAATCATGTTCAAAGCATTTTCACACGTTTCTCAGAAGCTGAAAAATATTTTGTGCTGTATTTCATATGCTTAATGCTTCCTACCACTATCAAACAAAATACCTGGGTACTTTACACATGTGTTGATCTTCACCAGAATTAACTCTATTTACATAGCAGTCTAACAAATATAGGTAAAGAAATGAGAGACTTACACACACCAGAGCTACTTGTAGTAAAATACACTAGTCTGTATCTTTATTTCTTGCTGATTTTCTAAAGTCTGGCAGAAACACTTGTTTTAGCAATAAATCTGTAAGAACATCCGTTCTGATTCAGATTAAGCACATCTATTCAATATCCTGTCTCTGATGGTGATCAGCAGCAGGTATCTAGAGAAACATACAAGAACAGTGATTACGTGTTACAGTCTAAGGTGAGATTTCTTAGTTTACCAGCTTTATGGTGGTATTAGGATTTTCAGGATCTGCTCCCCAGTCATAATGCTGAAATGACAGGTGTGCAATACTTAACAGCCTCAGCTTTCTCTTAAGGACTGTGGTAGTGATAAGAGGAAAAAAGAGGGAAAAAACCTGAAAAGTGATGGCTAGTGCATGAAATAAACAGAAATAATGGGATAGACTGGGAAAAGGGGAAAAAAGGGTCTATAATTGCTGTGTAGTATAAAGAAATGACAGAAAAAGGCTGACTTCTTACCCAAAAGGCAATACCCACCTGCACTGGAGCTCACTGAGACCTTGCAGGCTTTTATCCATCACTTGCATCACATCATTTGGGCAGAGGGAAGAGTACAACATAATCAGGACATGGAGAAGTAGTTGGCCTGAGCCTGGTTCAAGGCAACAAAGATGGCAAAGAGCAGAAGAACGAAGCATGGGAGAAGAAACAAACACATGGGAAAGGGGAATGTGAGTGAAGGGAGTGTCAAAGAAACCTTTGGAAACTCGGGATTATTCTCTGTCTGTAAATATTGGTCCATTCAAATTAGAGAGTAAGAAGTGTTGTCTGTGTAGGAAGTATGTTCTGCAGGTTTGCACTGACTCCCTTGTAGCATTGCTGTATTTTTCCCAGGCTTCAAGACATACAGGTTTTATTTTTAGTGCTACCCTGGGTTCTGTTTTGTGGCAAACCTGTTCCAGCTTGCTGCAGTCATTACTACCAAGACCATCTAAATAGCAACTTAAAAATACTTAAAGCAATGTAAATAATAATAAATTATTTTGTCTTTGTGTAGATTAAAAGGTGCACTTAGGGTGGACTCGGGTTTGGGTCAGGTTTTTTTAATGCTCTAGAGCAAGAGCATGATGAGCCTTCCATCAGTGGCATGCAGAGGTAATGGTGCTGTACTTTAAATAACAGACACGAAGGCGTTGTGACTGGGACATTGTGACTTTAGCAGTCACTTCTTAAAAGTAGATTTTTTAGGGAGCTTTTACAAAGGTGTGTGGAAAACTGTTATTGACTGTCTAAAGTGAATTCAAGAATAATACCGATGAGGAGGTGTTACAGCAAAGTGCTCACCAAAAGAAGTCATACTGCAAGCTGGTATCAAACCTGACAAATTCAGGGTTTATTGTATGTGTCAGGATGAAGAGAATACATTTGAGTACAAAAGGGCAAAACCCATCTTCAATTTTAACACAATGTATGTAATCCTATGAACAACAGGGGGTTTGGTACAACCAGAAAAAGTGAGTGCTTGGTGGTACCTTACAGAAGGAGCAGCTTCATCTGTGGGTAAAGACCAGGCAAAGGAGATTTTTCAGCTCACAGACCAGGTAGGTAAAACACAAAAATATAGATTGGACTTTAATTAAAGTTGATGTTTTCATGTATGTATAAATACACATAAATACTAATGTTGGTAGTATTGTGTGTATAATATACTAGAACAAAGTTTCTGATAATTAAAGGAAGACAAGCAGCCTCATAATATGGGAATGGGAGGCACTAAAACACTGTGTGTTTCAGGATTGAGCTTCATTTACCTTTTTAAGAGGATTATAGGACACTGATGCTTTCTCAGTTCCTCATAAGGCTTTTCCCAGCCTGGCATTTTTGAATCAAGGAGTCTGGAGTCTGGGACTGGTTTTCTCCAATATATGCTGTGAAAGCTGCTTTGATTTACACCCTGTTGTTACCGTGGCAGCTGTGGACAGGAGGAGTACAGGAGTGAATTCTGCTCTCTTTTTGCCAAAGAATTTCACCTTTTCCACTGATTATCTATGCTTCTGAAGAACCTGAGTCTTTGCATCCCTCCTGTTAGTAAAGAGAATTAAATGCAGCTTCCACATTTACTACTCTCAGTAGGAAAATAGGAGCTGTAACGAGGTGTATATAAAATAAAATTTTCCAAAATCTAATAATCTGGGTTATGTTTGTTGCCCTTACTATGCAGGTTTTTATTAAAAGGTTTATAAAGGTAACATGTCAACACTTTGTCTTTTTCCCTCCCATTGCAGTAGTGTTTGTTTTGTGTTTTAGATGCTGTACAACCACCTTAGAATAGCAAACATTTTCAGCTTGGATGCATTTTTACAGCACACACAGGACTTTTTTTATGGATGGTTTTGTATTTTCTCTCCTGTTATGTATCTCCACATTTCCCTACCAGCTCTCTGAAATAATTTTTAAACATCCCAATCGTTTTATTGGTGTGCACAAAAAATGAATATGTCCCTGTTATATATTTAAAATAAAAGAGAATACGCTCTTAATCTTCACTTCAATTTTTTTCTTATGTCGTTATAAATTGACTTGACTTTCAAAAAACGATTCCACAGAATCAAGGAGGAATCTGATGGTACATTTGTACATCAGTTGTAACTTTCTATACTCAGACTTTATTTAACTTCCGTAATTTTGTTGTGGTTGCATTAGTAAACAGAAATAGCCCTATACTTCTGTTTCTCAAATACCTCATACTTGTCCTGAGCTGTTAATAGGTCTGTTAGTATTGTTAAAGTGTTAACAGAAGAATAGTAATTGCTCTGCTGTAATTGTATTGAGGCTAAAAAAGCATTCTCATAGAATATTAATGAGAGCCTTTTTCGAGGTATGAATTACTGTTCTTATGACAGAAAATTAAACTACCAAAAAAAAAAAAAATAAAAAAGGTGCCATTCTGGAGGAACATAATAATAAAAATCAATAAGGCTTCAATTTAGTCTTTAACTCCCTTGCTCCTCCTCTCCTAAGCCCATTTGTGGTTCCTGTAGGTGTCCCAGGGATCTGCTCCACACCATATGTGCTCCGGTACCACGGGGGGCTGGGAGCCGGGTGGCTCCAACAATGGATTTTCTTTTTCTGTTTATCTCGGCCTTAAATTACTTTAACCTTATTTAGTCTTAAAAACTGTGACTATAGAGCTGATATTTTATGCAGCATCGAGAGGGACTGGAAGCCCTGTTCATTGCTATGCAAAATGCAGCTGGGGAATGGTGCAGAATTAACGACACGGAGCTGTGCTCTGGAGAGTGTGAGCAGTAGTTTATTTTCATTTCTGTCATTAAATATCTTATTACCATCTATTTGTTTTTTCTTTCCTCTCCCCTGCAGTGCAAAAAAAGGGGTGATTACTAGAAGGTACATCTAGAATTGTACAACTGCTGGAAAGTACCTTAAATCATCGACCTTCGGTTGACCTTTGCAGCCGCTGGTGTGAGCCCTGGGGTTTTTTTTTTTCATCATTTTTCTTTCATCAAATCTTACTCAACTTTTATAACGAGTTGTTGATTGGCAAGAAAAATCCAAATATAGGAATAATTAAAAAAAAAGGTCTCTTGTAAATCTGGAGAGAGTACATTAGTACGTAGTAAAGGTACAAAAGTGTTTCCTGGGACTTGCTTGACCAGTAAAACTGCTGTTTATGTTACATAATATAATCATCTGAATGTTTTTGGTAGCAGTTGTTTCTAAATAGGCAAATGAGCTGCCGTTGCAACTCTTGGCTTTTTCCAGACCCGTTGATCTGAATTAAAAACACAGCACAAACCTGGGTTTGTCGTTTGTTTTCTGAGATTGCAAAGGGCTTCGATTTGTAGTCTAAAACATGTAGTTCTTTTTCCAGTCCCGTGTACTAGCTCCTTGTCATCATCCTTCATCCTCCCTTGTCTGACATGTTTCTCTCTTGTCCATTTAAAACTGAAACTTGAAAAACTGCAATTTTATACTTTATATTATTCTTCTACCCCGGAGCTGTTTTTAGTGTCTTTATTGCAAGTAGACAGATGGTGATATTTGGTTTCCTGTCAGTTTTAATGAATATAGATAGGAGTGATAAGAACATTTGCTACGTTTAGCAAACTTCCTTTTCTGGCTTTTAATTAATGAAGTGCTCACTGGTGTGCCTCTGTTTTTGTATGTGCTACAGTTAAATCTTTTATACGACTCCACTCGTGGTGTTGGATAATGAAAAAGAGGATGAAAATAACTTCTGTCAAGATCCTTTAAAGTTTACTTACACAGACTTTGAATGTTGCAGACATCAGAAATGTAATGTGCTTGTAGAGCCGCTGTGGCAGCATCCTTTGTTTCTGTATATTTTGTTAATATTTTGTTTTTATACAAAGGACCCAAAGGAAGTGTGGCCTGTGTTTGGTGTTCATTTAACCTTAGGTGAGGTTCAGTTCAGCTTTGGAGCAATTTGCTTCTCACACAAACTCTTAAATAGAATAAGGTCCAGAGCAATAGTTTGGTAAAATAGAAAAGAAAACCCCTGGCTTTTCAAGCTTTTTTTCCCCTTGCATTTTGTCCTTCTTTGGAAAGCACCAAAACATTAATCTTAGCATTGATTTTCTTTTCAAATAGTTTGATCTCTGTTAGCTTAGCACAGACATTATTTTAAATTCCTGTAAACTATTTTAGAGCCCATTGTTCTTAAGATTTTTCTCCGGTTTTTAACACTAAGGGGTTTTCCTTTCTTTTTGTGTGTATTGGGGTTTTATACAGATTTGGGATCGGTGCTTGTAGCCAGAGTTGTTTAAATAATTTCTGCCTTACTGTAGGAGTTTGAATTCTTTAATGGTAAAAGTAACCATGTCTGTGTGCATAAAATATTTCAGTGGGTAAAGCCTGAATACTGCCTGAGTTGTTAAAATCTCTTTAGCTTTGTAGCTGTAATAGGTTAAGATCTCACTAGCTGGAGAGGAATGATTTGAGGTGAAGGACCAGCGGGTGATCATTGGGAAGATTAGATTGTTAAGCATCTGAGTATTGCTAATTCTAAAGAAAACTATTTTAAACTTTGTTTTATCTTAGTCTTCCTGTTTCCTGATCTAAAAAATGGACTAGATTTTGTACTTTTTTCTAGACTTTTGTTTTGTTATACCCTTATAAGGATAGGATTTGGTTCCCTGGTGGCAAGTCTGTTGAGGAAAAAAAAAGTTGGTCTATTTTAGAAAGCTGTTTTAAAATACTCTAACAAGCCTGGCAGGAGGCAGAAATAGTTGTTATTTTATATTATTTCTTAGGTCTTTCTGAAAACGCCACAAAGTGCAAACCTTGTTCCTTCAGAAAATTTTTCTCCCTCTGAAAGATACTTCCATTTTAAATGATTTAAAAACAAACAGAAAATATTTTCACTGATGCACTTGGTTGGTGAAGGCAAATAATCAGGTGTGTGTGCTAGTTTTATTGCATGAATGGTATCACTTCTGCAAACAAGCAGTGACTGAGGTTTTGAATGCATCCTTCCTTTCCCAAAGGTCACAAGCAAAACAATCACAAAAGGATGTCCAAAAAAACAGCTTATGTTTAAAAAATACTCACTTTCTGTACTTGTATTCAGTGTTGGTGGGTTTGCAGTTCTCGTTGCTGTGTTGGTTTGTACAAGGAGATGAGGAAGGACGTGTGAGCTGTTTTAGAGGGAAACATGGATCTCTGGTGGCAGCTCTAACACAGTGCCTTCTGCCTGGGTACCTGGAAAAAGCTCACATTTTGTGGGAACAAAACCTGTGTTTCAGGTTCCAGGCACGTTTATGTACTGTATTTTTATTACAAGGTTCCTTTTTTCTGAGCCAGAAATTAAGCTCGTTCCAAACAACAGTGTGCAATACTGGGGTCAGTTTTAATCCAAACTTTTTCCCTTGCAAAAATCAATGTAAGCAAAAAGTGCATGGTGGTGCCTCCTAATGTGTAAACTAGAACATTTTAACATTATTAGATAAAATATTAAGGTTGTACTTTTATTTCTTTCTGGTTCCTTGTTATCCTTCAGGAAATAGAACCGTGTGCCTTCTCGTATAATAAAAGAATGCTTTCTGATGCATCTAAGCTGGTGTGCACTGCTGCATTTGACATAGGTATTTGTGAATTTTATATGAAATCCATGCTTGAATTAATGTGAAAAGTGAACACATTTGATTCAGACTGAATAAAGCCTTCTCCCTCTGGAAAGAAACCATACTCTGTATTTGTGGGGTTTATTTTTCTATAGCATTTGCTTTTTATTCTCCAAATAATTGTAGTCGCATGTTCTCCTTTTTCAATATTTGCCAAAATCTCCAGCAGTTCTTATTCTCTCATAT
This sequence comes from Calyptomena viridis, assembly GCA_013390005.1. Classification (NCBI taxonomy): domain Eukaryota; kingdom Metazoa; phylum Chordata; class Aves; order Passeriformes; family Eurylaimidae; genus Calyptomena; species Calyptomena viridis. The sequence goes on from WEIV01003161.1 coordinate 78,135, forward strand.
CTCCTTCAGTCATGAGCCAGAAGGAAAAAGAAAGTCATCTGGAAAAGAAAACCCACAGGGCTTCATTCCCTTCCCACGCCCCATCATTTTCTCTCCACATTTTGAAGATGTGAAGCAATTTAGATCAGCGTTCTCCATCGTTCCTTTTTCCTAACCCGATTCCTCTTCTTGCAGAGAGAAACAAAAGGAAGATACAGAAGAGAAGTTGAAGAAGAAAAGAAAGAAAGAGGAAAAATAGTGGAGAAAATCAGAACAGTTGTCTTTTCTAAAAGGAGTTGTTCAGGAAGCAAAATGAGCAGCTTCCCTCCTCTTTTTTTTGCTGTTTTTAATCCATCCCAGATACTGCTATTCCAAGATAAGTGGGTCAGGAAAAAGGGCATAATTAATAGTGATTTCACAGTTGCTGTGGGTATGGGAGAGAATAGTGGGAAGTGTGGATTCAAAGAAATATTGGCAGGCTCTCAATGGAAAGCTCCCAGCTGAACCCCAGGTTGCCATGCCCGTCTTCTGCCATAAGACTTTGGGCCATGCCAGACAGGTGGGAGCTGGATCAAAGTGGGAATAGAGCAGATGGATGCTCCATTGGATGCTCTGGTAGATGAAGTGCAGCACATCTTAAGTACCCTGAATTTAGTATGGGACAGAATGTATTGGTGAGAGCAGTTGGGGAAAGGGTGGATCAACCCTTTGGATAGCATTGTGAGGAAACAAACAGCAAAATTCCCTGACCAGGGGGCATAATGGGACAAATTTTTTTATGTCAAATATTCTGAGTTTATAATAAAGGAGTACTTTTTCTGGCCCACATGCACTTCCAGTTTCTGTTGCCCTGCAGTGCTTTGTTTCCTCTGGTTGGTGATCACGAAGCATCAGCGAGGCTTGTATGGGATGTGGTGCACGTGGTACAAGGACAACAATCCGTGCATTTCTGCTGAGACATTAACTTGAATTTAGCATTTGGAGATAAGGAGGAGATAGTACATGCAGATAGCTACAGTCTGAAGATGCAGCTGCAGACAAACTTCTTCAAAAAAGTGACCTATAAACTGTGTGGTGACACTGCTGTAATAGAAGATGGAAGGACACACCACTTGTATTGTTCAGATCTGCTTTCTGCAAAGTTTTAAGTTTTATTTGCTTTTACTCTTTTCTTGATGGAACCAGGCTCCCGTGAAACAGCTGTGCTGCCTCCTGGTGAGGGAATAGTGCTGTGTTTTTGGATGGTTCTAAGGCTGACATGGTTCTTTCTGAGTCCTGGTGCACCGTCTTCCTTGAGCAGGTGGAGACCATTGGATTAATATTCCAAACAGCCTCTGTGCTTGGATTACACATCCCCAACATCACCTGCTTGTGTTGCCACCAGGGCCTGCAAGAAAAGCTTTTATCTTGTTGAGAAGAAAATGCCTGAACAGGAGCTTTTTTCATCCCTCTGACACATTCAACCTGGCCTTGGGAATTCGGTCAGTGGGAGCAGCGTGTTCTGCTTGCTGTGGTAGAGGGTCATAAAGATTCCCTTCATCAAGCTGGGACCTTTCAGGGATGGCTTTTGGGAGACTTCTGACCTGCATCCCTTCCTGGAGATGGGTTGTTTGTGGGGGTGGATGTTGAGCTTGCTGAGGAAAGGCAATGTGTGGAATGGCCATTCCCTGGTGCAGAGTGGGAGTGCAACACCTTGGGAAGATGATCTTATTTTGTTTGCCTCCAGAAAAACAGTAAATTCATGTTTTTAGATCTATAAATGTGCTTGTGAGTACCAACATATTGCAACATCTTGTGATTTAAGCTCTTGAGTGCAGAGGATCAGATAAAGCATCTGAAGAGTTGTTTTTTTATTTCAGATTAAGTCTATGTTTCAGATTTTAGGACACAGTAGTAAACTTCATGCTGATGTTTCTCCATATGGGTCTTACTTTATGGTGTTGAACCTTTGTTCTTTTCATGGAAAATAAAAAGATGATTCTCTCTGTGGTTATGCCTGTGTTATGATACATTTTGCTTAAATAACTTGAGATCGTTGCATGATTTGAAACATTTTAGGATTATTATTATTAAAAAAAACCCAACCCAATTTTCTGAAGGATTTTGAAGGAAAAAATAAATTTCCCTGATATCAGTAGCTCAGTCATTAGCAGGTCTGTTCTGAGAATGAGAGTGTACAGCCCACACACAGTAACTGGTATTTTTCTTCACAAAAGACTTTTTTTGCTTATTACTGAATAATGTTGTCCTATGTTGTCCATTCTTTCAAAAAGAGCATCTGAAAAAGTGTTTTAGAAATGTTAGTTATTATCAAAGACAAACTTTGGAACATTCTAATTTTTCTAAATTACGATATCGGTACGAAAATGATAAATTGGAACTGAAAGATGCTTTGCAATTTCTCTGCTTTAGACAAAACATTTGTACATCTGTATCTTTTTTCCATATGTTGAAAGTGCCATATGGAGAGGTCACTCTGTATTTCAACTTGCAGATGAAATAGGCTAGAAGTAGGAAACCACTCCAAACCAAATGGTTTTTTCAGCACAGGAAAAAGCCCCAGAATTGCATTTGTCACCTGGTGGACATTTATGCTGTTGACTAATAATGATGATTATTATAACAAAGAGACATTAGTGGGGGAATTTTGTCAAGGAGAAAAAAAGAGTACATACCTAGGAATAGTGCTCTTTATGAAAGCTAAAAAAACTTGAAGGTGAACACAGTGAGCTGGGAAATGGTGGTGTGTTTCCTTGGTAGACACAAAATGTAGCTGAGCAACTGCTGTTGCATCTTTTACATGCAAATGGGGAAAAAAGATAACGAGTTGTGCCTGAGATGCCAAAACCAGATAAATGCAAGGGCTTAAAGAGAGAGATGATAAAAATAAGGAAGAAAATAGCCAAGTAGCAATATTTGGCAAAGGCTTGGTGGGGGAACAGGGTTGTCATAAAGGCAGTTGGGAAAATGTATAGTAGATGACTTCAAGGTCATAAGGAGATGATGGTCCTCATCAGATTTTAGCTTGCACCATAGAAATAGCACAACTCAGATCTATCCAAAAAGGCCCAGGAAGAGTGGGGACAAATTTCTGATGATGCTCTGCTGTGAAGCAGAGGTCTGATGGCATTATCTGCTGAGAGGAAAAATTGGAGATGGCTGAGGTCTCAGGGGAGGGTGGAGCATGAAGTGATGGTTGTACTTTGGTCTTACCGAATGCACGTTCTGTACTTCTGCAAAATTTAATATTAGTTTCGTCTTGGAGAAACACAGAGTTTGAGCTGTCAGTGTAAAAGTGGTGGGAGTTTGCTCAGAACAAGGAATGGGATGGCCAGAGGAAAAAGCAGGCCCAAGAAACAGCTGCACCTGGGTGGATGTTGAAGGAGGAGGACTCATTCCTGGGAAGGGAGAAGTGTCAGAATACAGAGATAGGAAGGGGTAGCCCTGGGAAGGTCAAGGCTGAAAAAACCAGAAGAGGTTAATACTGCGAAGGACTCAAGGAATTTGGATGTGGAGTAGTTTAGCAATTTGCAAAGAAAAGGTGGTGGAAACTGGAATATATTGTTGGAAATTGAAGTCTGTTCTTCCTTAAAATGGATTTCTCCTTCGTGTTTTTAGACCTCTAATGGATTCTTAGTTTGAGAATAATTGTGGTTATTTTCTTGTTCTTTTTCTCCCTCATGTTCAGGCTGAAAATAGAACTTTATGTAACAATAAAAGAGATGAAGTTTATTTCTTAAAGGAGATGTTTAATGCTAACACGTCAGGACAGTGTTTTGTTGTTGTTCCTGTTCCATTCCTCCAACCAAGTAAAGTCACATGAAATTTATCATTAAAACAGAGGCACAAAAGGTTTTCTCAGCAGAACATGGTGTCAGTACTTTGACTTAGAAAGGAATTGTGCAGTTCCATGCTGTATTTTTCCTCTTGCAATCCACTTGTCACAGTATGTTGTTCCCATTATGAGCCCATGCTTCAGGAAATAGTGTCACTTTTTTAATTTTAATTTTTTTTTTTTAATCACAGAATTTTCAAATTGAGTATATCTGCTCCCTGTAATTTCAGAGCAGAGAAAGAGACTTCCTAGGGCATGTTCCAGCCTTTCTATTTCGGAAACAAAGACCTGCAACTTGATGGTAGAAGAGAAATGATTCATTTTGTCAGGAAAATGCCACTTAGAAGAGTGGTTGTCAGGGCATGTCTAAAGCAAATACAGAAAGATTAAAAGCAATTGTCTTACGTGAATGTTCACCAAGACTACGAGAAGCAGATTAGGATTCAACAGTCAAGAAACTTTGGATTGGGTTGCAATAAATATCTTGCCCTATATATTTGCATAGTGGTGTGGGCTTGTAAATTGTGGGAGGAGTTGCAAGGAAATACCTTCATGTCGTTTTATATGGGGATTTGGGTATCAATGAACACGTTTTTGCCTGGATTTTGTGGCTTAAAGAAGTATTGTGTAACTGTGAGGTAATTTTTTTAAGCAAAAGTGAGAGGTAATATTAGTTGAAACTCATAGTGATTTGGGGAGTTGTAGAACTGCCTTGGAAAGTCACTGCAGATTTACCAGCAATATATTTTGAATCATTTGGTGGGTTCCTTTATATTTTTATCACAAATCAGGAAAACCCCTACAAGAGGCAAGGGAGAAGAGCGACTGTATTTATCTTATCCATTATTCTTATCATATTATTCTTATCCATTATTTCCTTTTAATTTGGCCCAGTGCCCTCCTAATAAAAATTTGGGTTTCTATAAATTCACATTCTATACATTTACATTGCATGTATATATTTTATATCTATGTAAATTGTATCAAGATAACAAATGTTCTTGGAATCCTACATTTTTCATGCCAAGATATGTTCACTGATAAGCTGTAGACAATTTTTCAGAGGTCTGTTAAAAATATTTCATGAGCCTTTTCCCCTCAGTTTTGGTGCTTTTCCAGAAAGAAGTCATTGCCTCTTTTATTCATAATTTAGTGTGATTATCTGTCATTGCCCCAAAAGGATTCTGACAGAAGGTTGTCCTAATACAAAAAACTTTTTAGCTATAGGTGGTAGGAGTCTCCTGCTGCTGGTCCATCAGGCTGCAGGAGGGGACTGAGACACTGAATTCCCATCCACTTGCAGTGGAAACAGTGCGATGGGAGCCTTTGAACTGGGGTTGTCAAGTGCTTCCTTGGATGTAGATCCACTCTTCAGAAATTACTGTTTGAATTTGGGAACTCCAGTTGACTGCCTTCCCACCTGGCTCAGTGCTTATAAGCCCTTTGCACTCATCCAGCAGCTTCAGCATTGCTGGTCCCCTGGTTCTTTATTAAAGATTAATTTTGATTTTCATTTGAACTCATGGTGGACCATATAAGAGAAAAGAAAAATGGATACAGGCTCTTCATGGTACAATTCTACCTTTTTTTTGACACCAGAAATACACAGCTCAAGAGGAGTACTGTTAAGTCAATGCACATTTTCTTTGATTAGCTTTTTCACAGCACTGGTTTATTTTTGGGGGTCAGGATGTCAACCCCTATAGAGGAATCCAGCATTTTTTTGCCCAGCTCCTCATTTCATTAATTAGTTCTTTTTGCAGATCTGTTTTTGTCTTAATCCAGCTTGATGATCTATCAGCCATTTGGCACCTTCCTCATCCTGTCCAGTGCCTGCACTTCCTGAGTGCCTCAAGGAAGTTTCATCCCATTGATAAAAACTACTGTGCTAACAAAGCACTAATCCACACTGATTTATTTAATAATTGTAAATGGCTTTACATCTCTTCACTGTTTGGATCACTTGCTATTAATAAATCTTGACCTCAACTTGGATTTGGTCTTCCTGTTACATGTGTTGAATCGTCTTTCCATCACACCTGGTACTGGGGCTTCACAGCATTCCTGGACTTCTTGACCAGTACATACATTTCCCAAATCATTTGAAATGAGTATTGCATTTTGCATCTTTCCAGCCAAAGTTATGATAAGATTTTATGCTGAGGTTTTCTTTTAATCCTTTGTTGGCTGTTCTTTCCAGATTATTGCTGTTCCACTGGTTGTCATTGGTGGTGTGTGGATCCAGAGCCATTTCTGGATATTCAGCATTGACCATTAGTTTAGTAGACCAGCATTTATTTTTTAATGACTGTTAATATTTATTCTGCCCTGTTATCAGCACAAGCAGAGATCTTCTCTGGTTTATTCGTCTTAAACTTGACTGAAAATGAAGTTCACCACTGAGGTTCCTCTACCCAGGCTCCACAGCTTTTCCTTAGCTCCATGCTCACCTTGTATGAGATTCTTATGGTATCTACATCAGAGGCTGAAGGTGGTTTCTTGGGGGATTGCAAGTTGCCTCCTTGTTTTACTTCTCCTCAGTGCTGTCAGTCCCTCTCTCCAACATCCCACCTCTTCACTTGCACAGCTCTTAGCAGCTGGAGTTTGTGTTTTTCATGTGTTGCAGCAACCCAGCTGCTTTGATTTCTTTGATCTGGCTGCAGCATTTTATCAGAGAGATGTAATTTGAAATTTAAATTTACACTCGTTTAGAGTTTGTCTTGATAAATGTGCTTTTAGTCAGGTAAATCACTTTTCCTCTGGAAGCTGTAGTGCAGGGAATCTGCAAGCCATAACTAACAGCGGGTTTTTACAAGGATGATGATGATGAACAGTACACAACAAGGTGAAAAATGTGTTTTTTAATAAGGGTGGAGGTCCCTGGAGTGCTGGGGAAGCACTCTGTTGGGGAAATGGGTGAGGTCTGGTGACATACTGCAGACATGTGGGACAGACAGCTGAGGGGAAGGTAGTGCCTCCTCCCCTTAGTTTTCTAAGTCTGTTTTATTCGTAAAAAAATGATAAAAGTTGACTTTGGCATCTGTTAGAATTTAGAAAGTGACAAATGCAAATGAAGAGGCAGCTGCTGACAATGTCAGGTTGCTGTGTATGTCCCTTTTAGTCACACGTGTCAAAAACCAGAGTCATGTATTTTTATACACATTTATTCCTAAAAATGTGATTTTTGATTGCTTTTAATTGTCTAGAAAGTCTGTGTTTTTTGCTCAGTGGGTTACTCTCTAGCGTACGTATCATTTGAGTGACTTTACTTGATAGTAGATGTAATTTCAGAGCAGTAATTCCTCCCAAGGATAGCAGGAAAGCTGTGTTTTAGCAGTTATTTTGTTTTTGTGGATGCTTGTTTCCAGGAAGATAGAAAAGTCTGTATTTGTCCTTTTCACAAAGGAAATGGAAAACCTTTTTATGGTAAATTTTAAAGGAAGATTTTTTAAAAAAAAAAAGTTAATCCAAGAAATTGCAGATCCTTTTACTTTTGTTGGGTGTTGTGAGCTTGACCTAGTTTTGAATATCATTGCGGCTTGAAGTAAAAAAATAAAAAGGAAAAAACCTCCTATCAAGAATTTCATTCTGCAGACATTCCAGCATAAGCTACTATTTCACATAGATATTTAATATTCTTAATTCATATTGAGGGCAAAAAGAGCATTGTTTTAATGGTACATTTGACTTAGATTAAATATGCTATTTAAATTGAGCACTCTGAAGGGTATGGAAGTGTTTATAAGTTTATTTTTATTCTCAGTTGTTTCTAAAGCTGGTTAAGGGGGTTGAAAAATGTCTCATTTACAACTGTTTTTCCTGCTATTGCCAAATATTGTCATTCCCCCTTTTTTTCCGCTTGCCTGCAGGTTTGAAAGGAACCAAAATTAACATGCCTGTCCTTATTAATTATGTTTTTTATTTACACAGTGCAATACAATAACAAAATCAGTTTCCTAATGTACCAATATTTTTATGTCACCACAGCACCGGGAATATAATTGTTCCTTTGTCTTCCTCCACCAAGTCAAAACCATTTTTTAGTGTTTAATTAGTAAGGTGGAATCTGAAGAATAAAGAAGCCAAAATATATTCTTTGAGGGTGATAAGTCTTCCCTCTATTTGGAATGACAGGAACGTGAATGGTGCATCAGGGGCCTTAACTGGTTGAGATAGATGTTCTTAAAATGATGTTATAGCTGCAACTCAGACATCTGGTTTAAGTGGTGCCCAGTTTAACTCTCAGGCTTAGTTTCAAAAGGCATTGAGTAATTTTTTCGTGTTGTGTAAATTACTTTCTGCTGATTACAACTTCTTTTTGCCTCTACTAATAGTTTGTTTGCCACATGTTAAAAAGATAACAGTGTATGTTGAAAGTGTAGAAAATTACCAGTCATCTACACAGATTTATAGTATATAAATTATCAAACTGCAGGGTCTTTTTATGGGATTATTTTTGGTGGGGATAATAGTGTTGATTTAACAATCCATGTTTCTCTATGACATTTGACTTGATACCATAAAACATTTTAATTAGAAAACCAGAATGATGCAAAATGAACATTGTAAAGATTAAGCGGATTAAAAATGAGCAGTTTGTATCGGAGTCCTGTAAAGAATAATTTTTTGTCTTAATCCTTGCTGACATTTTTATCCATGATATGAAAAGAAATTGTAAAGACATCATTGATGATGTTTGTAGTTGAGACAAGGATGGAAATTACTGAAGAGAGGAACTAGTAGGTACAGACAACTCTGGATCACCTGGTTTAGTGGGGTTAGTTTAATATATGATTTATGTTTAATATATGACTTGATAAATTGAAGGATAAAGTCTAATGCACAGAAGCAAAAGATGCATCTCATACCTAAAATGGTGGATCAACTCAATAAGCAGGGACTCTGAGTTAGGATGGGTTGGTAGATGAGTGTGACCTTCAGAGCTTTAGCCAAAATGAGATGCTGCTCCTGTTTCAGGAGAATTCAGGGAATTCCTTTTCCAGTGGGACTGAGACATGAGTCCCTCCATCAGATGGGAAACGTTTCGGAAAAGATGCACAAAAATGAAATAAAGGGAAACACAATCTGAGAAAGAAGAGAAATTAAAAAGAGAAAAAAATCATCTAAGCCTGCACAGATAGACAAATTCAAGATAAAAGATGGTAATTTTTAACCCCAAGCAAATTTTTAACCTCTGGACAAACACAATCCAGAGAACAATGGGACGAGTGTGCAAGAGTTTGAGGATGGAACCGGATTTTCTTAGCAGCAGAGAGCAAATGTCCCATGACCTGCAGCTCCACACACAGGAGCTCTCAGTGACGGGATCATCATCCAGTGGATTCTGCACAGAAAGGAGTGGAAATGTAAAACAGAGCAAGGAAAAGTGAGGGTGAGCTGTGCAGTGGTAAGCAGGAGAGGAGAACTGCAGGAAGATTTTCTGCCACCTTCTGACTTTTGTTTGAAGGAGAACCTTGATGCCTTAAGGAAGAAGAAACAAGCAAAACCCAGCAAAAATCACATACATTTTAAATAGTGCCACTTCCTAGATGTGAAGAAAAACCCCCACTGAGTTTCAGAATCTAACAACTGAAAAAGTGAGCTTCCAACCAGTTCATGTTCCTGTTCCCTGCTGCACCTAAATATGGGAAGCTTTGTGACCATTCCCCAAAATTTTAATACTTAGAAGTCATATGTAGTTTGGCTAGTCTTACCCTGAATTGCAGCAGCTGCTCAAATCCTACTCTGCCAGTGCTGGGACTGCTTAATTGTGGAAAATGACCAAATTCAGCTCCCGAGGGGTTGGGGCAAGGAAATCCCTGTTATGGCATCTTCAGATTTGCAGAGTTCTGAAAACATGATGGGAACTGATGAGCCGGATTCCCACAGCCAGTCCCTCCCCTGGGGTCCACGGCAGCATGGGTGGTTTGGCATGTGAGTGAGATTATTATTTTTATTATTGCTTTAAAGCTGATATTAAATCAGAGATTGTACAGGAGCTTCTGCCAACCAAAACAAAAACATTTACAATCCAAGTGGGGCCCTTCAGGGGTGCGTCAGAAATGAAAGTTTCCAAAATTATTCAAGTGTACATGAAACAGCTGGAACTGCTTTGGGTTATGTTCTTGGTGTTTTGAGGTAACGCTATAAAAATCAAATATATTCATTAGTTTCATAAACTTTGTGCAAGAGTTTCACTAGGACTATTTAATAAGCAGTTTGCGTTTGGAGATCTGTCCTTTTGTAAATGATACCTCTTGCAGTTTTAATGTCTCTGACGTATATCGCTGTAAAGAAGTTCTGAAATTAGAGATGGAATCTTCTACTGAAAATTAAACTCCAATTAATTTCAATTGGAAGGAAACAAGCACTTCAGAGAACTGTATTTTGAGAATGAAGGGTTTATTACTGTTTAAAAGCTTGGGGATATCCTGCTTGGAAGAAGTTGGGAGTTCACTGGCACCCACTGGCTTTCTGTTCTCTCCCTTGTGCAGGAGAGTTTGGTCTTGTTTTTTGGTGCAGTCTTATAAAGGGATTTTTGCAAAATAAAAGGAGTCCTCAGGATTCGTATTTATTAAATGCAGTAGTGTTAAAAAAAGAAATGGTGTGAGCATTGCAGGTAGGTGTAACCTCCAGATCACTTGTGGGGAAGAAATAGGCTGGTTTTCATTAGACCTCGCTTCAGACAGCTCTCTAATTAGGAAAATAAAAACCCAAAGCAGAGACACCAGAAAATCAGCATAAGGATTTTTCGTGGAAGGGCCATAAAGTTTGCAGTCAACATTTTAGAAGGCTGATCAGGACCCTGCATTCCCCACAAGTCTTTACGTCACAGGCAAGGATGATTTTTTGTCACTTTGTGGAAGCAAATACCATCCACCCATTTACTGAAAGCACCTTCTGTAGGTACGTTTTAAATAATTGGAAAGCAAGAAACACAATTTTTCTCCTTTTACGGGTTTCCTAAAATACCTCTCGTGAGCTATTTCTTGTTGTCTTGAGGGAGGAGGCAGCAATGGGGTTGCCATGGCGATGTGATTTCGGTTCCATCACCAGTCAATACAGCAGCGCTGTGTAACACGCTTGGCCCATCTGTTCCCCTGTGTTCCCCTCGGTGGAGACCCCATTCAGCTGGAGGTTTCTTTTGTGTTTGCAAAGTGGGGTAATAAGTGACCTTTTATTATAGGTGGAATCGCTGTGGGTGGAAAATAACTTCTTTCAGATGTGGATGCTTTCTTAGCAACGAGGGGGAAAACAGGCTTATTTTAAAATTCAAAATCAAATTACCAAAAGCTTTTCGGATATAATATTTTTTCAGGACTAATCCGCGAGTCCAGAATTGTGAAGTGCCTGTTGAGACCAGTGCTTGAATGAGCAGATATGTTCTGTGTCATAGCACTGGTTTCACTATCTTACTTTTAACTAGAGCTGTTTTAAAGAATGTCAAGTCATGAGATTTTATTTTTGTTTTTATTTGTCAGTGGTAATTGTAACTAGAAACAAAAAAAAAGGAGGAATAAGGTTTTTCCCACCAGTTAAAAACCAAACAGTAGCACCATTCATGGCTTTTCTGTTCCCTGAGGCTTTAGCTTGAGAAGGTGAGCAGCACCGATGGGGATGGAGGCAGTGCCAGGAGGGCCACAGTGCTCAGCCCTCCCTGGCTGGAAGGAAAATCAATCACAGTCTGCCAGGGTTGTGTAACCCTGACCCTGTGCACATCCCAGTTATTGCCTTTTGGGGAAAGACTTGTTTTTCTCTGTGCTAAAATGTCCCGTGCTCCTTGCCTAATTTCCCAGAAAGGGAATCAATGCGTAGTTTTTTTGTTTTTTTTTTTCCCCCCTCTACATTTGATACCATCATATGGTAAATATTAAGTTCTTTGTTTTTCTACTTTGAAAAAAAAGGTACTTTATTTTCTTAAACTTAGAGTAGTAAGAGTCTGCATGGTAGTGGCGCCACGGCAGACACACTGCAAAACAAACAACTGGCAAAGTTTGGATCGAAAAAAATCTGAATTTATGCAGACATTAACAATATCAAATGTAAAATACAGAAGAGTTTATTTTTTAAAAAACCGTTCAGCTTGATGCAGGTGAAGGAAAAAAACCAGGATTTCCATGGTATTTCTCCATTTTTCAGTACATTGCCTGTTGCTTTATGGGTGAAAAGGAGGTTGGACCTAAATTATCTGGATGTTGTTGAGTTGCAGCACGGAGGAGAGCAAGCAAGCCCTGTCTTCTGTAGGTTTGAGTTTGGACCACAGTGGCAACTTCTCAGCAGAGGATGAAGTAGTTGCTCCTATCAACATGATCTAGGGCTGTCACTGAATTTGCTCTTTCATCTGGGTGCAGCAGATCCCTTTTGGGTCAGTGGGAATGGCCACTGGTGTTCCACTGATTTACTATTGACCCATGCAGGACTGGGAGCCTGACTGAGAAGGTCTTGGCAATGGGCTCTGTGGGGATGGAGCTTGAAAAGGAATGGCTTTATTTGTTACGAAGTGTTAATCAGGAATCATAAGCACTATCTCAGTTTTTAATTTTCTGATTTATAATAATAGAATCTGCATAAATGGAGCGTTATTGTACAGCAGCCTCATCTAATTGAGCCTCCTGCTCATAAAAGGTAATTAAATACAAACTGTGTAACTGTAATTAATGAGTAAAACGTCAGTGGATCCACAACCAGTTGTGTCTGTTGTTTCACAGGTTACCAGTTAGTGCAGACACTGGTGTAGATCCAGTCTGGGTGTGGAGGTGTTTCAACTCCATCATCAGACCAGAGTTTTTATTACAAAGCAGATGTGCTCAGTGACCTTGATTTTACCTGTCTTCACAACAGAGACTCATGGAGGCACAATGTAACTTAGTTCCTTTGGAGATTTTTTAAAAGATGTAGTTGACTTAAGTTACCAAAACCTTAACTTTCCTGCAGAGGAAAAATGAGGGTTGCACTAAGCCACTTCTTGTTTTTTTTTGTTAATTCATGTGGAAGTTAATAAAGCCCCTGGTGGTTTAGTTGCATGTGTAGTGCTTTTTGTTAGCAGCACGTTGGTTTTGTCCCAGGTGAAGCAAGACTTGGGTAGCAAGATTGAGAGTTGATTCATCTTTTACTTTATTATTTGGTACCTTCTTTTTGTTGAAAATACAGTGTCTGCAAAAATCAGAGTTGTCTAAAATATTCCAGCAAACTGGTTAAATAATGACTGCGTTGATATTAGGTCAAGGAAATGTATTTCATGTTTTGTATTTTTGTGTTGGTAAAGACACACATGGGTGAGAAAGACATCCCCCTACGTTGAGAGAGATGTGGGACTTGGGATGTCTGTTGCTCGTACACCTTAGTTCCATTCAATAGCTGGATCTGTGCTAATCTCTTGTATGTTCAAAAGATACAACCTTTTTCTGTAGCATTATCAGACCTGGTAATATGGAGGTTATTTTTTTTAATTACGTTACAATAAAAATTTCCATTTATTATAAAGAATTCTGAACAGTCAAGAGTCATTTTGCTGCTTCTTCTCCCAGTTCTTTTCTATTAAATGAAGTTCTCGTTCTGTTAGTTATCTTTGAAATTGACATTTCCTTAGTTTCTCTGTGCTTGTATCCAGGGCCCACCCAGAGTAAAACTTTGCTGTGCAGTACAGTAGAATTTGATTTTTTGACAGCTTTGCCAGGAAAAGATTGTCTGTTTGTTCTCTTACAATTTTCAAGTTACACTTGTCACTCTCTGTGGGCATTGGGAACCAGCAGCAGCTAAATGCCAACCAAAAATACTCCTGCAGGCACTCAGGCACTTGATTTTCTCTCTTTCTTTAAATGCCGTTAATTCCCTTTAGTTGCAAGGAAAATGAGGCAATGCAGAGAGGGGGCATTTTCAGGAGGAAGCCTGCTGTGGAGTTACACCACAAAGCTGCAGCCTGTACAAAATGTGCTACAGTTAACTGGACTGATAATACAAGATACTTCAGTTGGGTTAATAAAAGCACAGCAGCCACACAAGCCACCACCCCTTCTTGTAGGTGTGCAGATGTTACATGGTCCAGATGTTGCTTCCACTCTTGATGTTTCTTCGTAATTCCCAAGAATACTAATTCTATTTGGCAGTATTATTTAATGATTGAGCAGATAGTAATTTGTTTTTGACATTTACTTAAAATCCATTCATTTTCTAATTTTGTGTGTAGACCCAAGTTGGGAGTTGGTAAGTAACAAGTGATAGTACAAGAGGAAATGGCCTCAAGTTGTGCTGGGGATATTAGGAAAAGTTGCCTCATTGAAAGGGTTGTCAGACATTGGAACAGGCTGCCCAGGACAGTGGTGGAGACACCATCCCTGGAGGGATTTAAAAGACATGTAGATGTGGCACTTGGGGCCAGGGTTTAGTGGTAGCCTTGGCAGTGCTGAGTTAAATGTTGGATTTGTGATCTTGGAGGTCTTTCCCAACCTAAAAGCTTCTCTGATTCTGTGAGTTGCTCCTGCACAGGCACACAGAGCATCTCTGAGACACACATGGATGCTTGCCCTGTCCCCTCCTTGGGGACCTGAGCATCAGGCTGGATGGCAAGCAGTGCCACCACAGTGGTGGCATTTAGACCACCTCAGCTTGCCAAACATTTTGGACTGGTTGCCACTGTTTGATTTAATAGTATCAATTTCCAGATAATTTGTTCAAAACATAAACCTGTTTTTTCTGCGTATGCCTGTGAGTTCCCAGCCATCTCCGACTGCTGCTCAAGAACTGTTTGCCAATGACTTCTTTGTTTTCTTAGTAGAAAAATTCGTAGATTTAAAATTGCTTCAGCAAAAATCAATTTCAGTTAGTCCCTGCTTTGTTAGCCATTAGCACTTCTGGGGAAGAGGTTCAGCAAGAGAAACTGGAGGTTTTTAGCTTTGTCCCAGGATATTGGTAGAGACATCATTAATGGCCTCATGCAGAGGATGGGCATAAAGAAACAAATAAAACTTTTCATTGACCTGAATTCTTTCAGCTAATCTTGTATGACTTATATGTATCTGTTTACACAAGGAAAAAATTTATCCAGCCTGGCTTCTTTAAGGAGGAAGAACATGGAAGATATATTTCTTCTAAGTTTGTGATGTGGTATTTCAGCTCAGATGAACTCAGGGATCTGTTGAGAGTAGGACAGTAGAGATCACGAGACTATTTCTAGATGATAGTACAGTGTGATTCAATTTGAAAATAAGGTTGTTGAATGGCATTACTACAGCACTTACAGAGTTTATGAAAAATGAATTATAGATCAGATGGGGGATTATATTTGAAAATGTGCACTCATGTCTTGTGTGCTGTGGCAGTAAATACTTCATGAATGCAAGGATTTCAAATTAAATGTCTGGTAATAGAAATGTGTTTCTATAATGCCAATTCCTGCTGTTGAATTCAAAGTGAGAGACTTCCAAATATCTTTTTGTTCTACATACTGTTAAGTTAAAGTGGCCTTTGTTAAGCAAGTAGCAGACTCTTAAATAACACCCTAAGACATTGCAAGTACTTTCTCAACCATGCTCCTTTGCATATTATAGATGGCTTTTTTTACAATTGCTTATTCTAGAATTTTACAAATGGCAGGGGTATGTATACGAATTGATAGGTTTCATAGAATTTGTGTAAAATTTGTTTTAACAAGGCTCTGGGCTTTGAATACTTCTCTCCAGTTGGAAAATCAACAATTTTCACTTCCAATTTTGTCTGAATTTTCTGCCAGCCATTTCACCTGAAAACCTGAAGCTGTGGAAATGTGAGTTATAGGGTAATAAATACGTCTGGCAGATGGGGACCCCACCTTTTGTGGTGAAGCGAGCTCAGATGCAGCTGAAGTTGGCCTGAGCTGCTTCCAAAAAGCCCTTGCAGAAAGCCTGAATGCAGACCAGAGTTTTATTTATCTAGCAGGAGATCTCCATAGCACAAGAGAACACCTTGCCAGGTAACTGGTGCTGGCAGCAGTGCAGGAGAGTTACTTGGTATCTCCTCATGATTTATTAGCTGTATTTATTAGCTGTATTTCACAGCTCTCACAAACAGACTGAGCTGGTTTTAAATTAACAGCTTAGATGCCTCAGCCCTTGCAAGGGCAGTGCTGAGCTGGGTCTGAACGAGCTGTGTCTGCACTAGTGCAGCTTCTTGGGTGGCTCGTGCAGCTCCTTCCTCCCCAGGTATGGCCCACAGACGTGAGGGGAGCACATCATTCTTCATTTCTGACCACCAGCATCCTGTTCACATCAGCATGTCAGCTGGTCATGTGAAATGAGCACCACGGGCAAAAGAACAAGATACTGAGCTTACGTACATATATATTTTATATATACATATATATGTCATACATACATATATATTTTATACATATAAGTGCTCACACACATATAAAATTAAATATATGTGAATATGTATAACCATTTTATATATATATAAATATAAAATTTATATATATATATAAATACAGCCATTTTAGTGTAAGAAACAAGAACTTATTCTGCCTTACAGCGTGACTTACGACAAGTAAAAGAGTTTCTGCAGCTGAATTGCTGTTTAGATTGTTGCTTGATGTGGAAGATAAACTTTGACTAATCAATGTTTTTATTTAGCTACTTGTAACATATGATGAAATTGTGTGATACCAAGTTTTAAAGGTGGGAATTGCAGTTACCTGTGTTGCAAGTTATTTTCAAGAGATTTTTTTTCATTATAGTTAAAAGTGCTCTTGTTCCAAGTCACCTAACTTAAAAGAATAGTCATGCAATTAGTCATGTAATGGAATGAAATAACAGCTTAGATAATAAGAAAAAGCTGCTTTTCAGTTTGCAAAGTTTATAGTTAATATTGGCAAGTTTTCCCAACTTCATTGTTTTTTCTGCTGAAATATTAGACCTGAGTGGGGAGTTGATAACTGCAGAATATCTGAGCAGCCCCGAGGGGCTGAGTGGAGCAGTTCCAGATGCTGCAAAAAAGTTTTTATTTTCTTGTGTCTTGTAAGGGAACAGTTATGGTACTATAATTCTTTAGTGAATTTTAGGAAAACTTGTTTTAAAACTAACATTTGGTCATGTGGAATCTCTTTTTCTGCACCTGGTGGGCCAGGGAAAGTCTTTCTTTGCTTAAAAAAAGTAATAAATAATAAAAAGTAAAAGGAAGAAAAGTCTGTCTCATGATTAAGACCTTTTTGAATCTTCAGAATTTGACATAGATTATCTTGTTAATTCTGTGTCAGATGTAATTTCTGACCAGATTCTTCATGCCCGTACCTACTGCTTTCCTTTTAAATCAAGCAATCTATTTTATATACACCACCCTCTTCACTCATTGCAGTTTTTGCAAGCAGAATTAAGATGCCTCAAAAGTGTGCAGGAAGAATGAAGAACATCAGATTTTCCACAGCTCTTCCTGTACCTCTCACTGCCACAAGACCTGTGTACCCCTGCTGAGACTTCAGAGCTGAGTTATGATGGACAATGCTTTTTCTGCTGGGATTCTCCTTTCTCTTGGGTACTGGCACCTCTTTCACTGGTTGTCTCTCACAAATACTTGGGCATTCCTGTCTTCCCACAAGTGCTTGCCATCTCTGTGTGTTTCAGCTAATTTAGGCATTATCCTGTATTATTATAAATAACTCCTCAAGAATTTGGGTCAACACAGTATCATTTTTCTTCGCTGGCCAGCAGGAAATTTTTAAATTTTTTTTTAATATGTATTACATTTCCAAATTTGGGATTACCAAATTGGGATTTCCAAATGCAAACTAAACGTTAAATTTTAACTCAAGATGATGACACATTTCTCAGCATTTGGGTGGTGCATACTTGGCCAGAGAGTGGTGCTGGTAGAAGTTG
Organism: Calyptomena viridis; assembly: GCA_013390005.1. Lineage (NCBI taxonomy): Eukaryota > Metazoa > Chordata > Aves > Passeriformes > Eurylaimidae > Calyptomena > Calyptomena viridis. The sequence continues at coordinate 95,796 of WEIV01003161.1, forward strand.
TTGCACGTCCCCCAGCAGAAACAAGCAGGGAGAAGCCATGCAGGGGTGCTGTGGGAGGCAAGGGAAAATATAGGAGGCAGTCAGAGGGTCTGTGCTCAGCTGATCCCATGGATTTCCCTCTGGTTATAGGAACCATCTCTGTTCATAGGGCTATAGGTCATACACACCAGCTTAAACCAAGACCTTGACTTGCTCACAGAGCATTTTGTATACCTATAATTAATATTTTTGACACCTGTAACCTCTGAAACCTGGCTAATCAGGGTCTTATCTGGTTTATCAGCAGCTTCTGGCTTTTTTGTGTCTGTAAGCATTTAGGTTCTCAGCTCTGGCATGTGAGCCTCCCTGATTAACCACCCTGCATGCTAACTTTGGGGGTTTAATTATCTTCCTAAAAGCCAGCATGTTGTTACCTTTTTAGAAACACATGCTCAGTTCTTACGCAGATGTTGTTCTTAAAATCTATTTTTGTAAACATCCTTTTTATTTGGGCCAAGAGGTTTCTGATAGCTATATATATCTCTATGTGATTTCCTGAGGGGGCAGCAGCAGTAAATCAAGCCCCATCAGTCAGGTATTCATCCCTCCTGCAGCTCCCAATTCTCATGAGAAAGTTGAAAGAATCATGAATTAAATTACACTTAATTGGTAATGAATTTAAATTCATTCAGTTTATTTCAATTTCTTCTGCTGCTTGGAAAGTAATTTTAAATGAAGGATGCAGATACGTGCAGAGATCACGATGTCTCAGAAAACACTAAAATAGGGATGTTGAAGGATGCGTTTAACTCATGATTGAAAAATTTGATGGAATCTTGTGGAATGGGTGGAAATACTTACACTTTCTTCATCTGTTCCTTACAAAGGCAGCGTAGGCTGAAAGGTGTTTTTTACATCTGGGTGTTTCACACATGCAGGTCAGCAGATATAATTATTCTTAGTACTTCTTTGTGGCTTAATATCTAAATTTTTTGTTCTGGAGATGTATTGCTTCCTACTGCTGCTCAGGAAAAGTGAGGCAAAAATTATTTGTTTCTCTTTCTTGGTTCCTAAATTTTTTTGTTGCTTGTCTATGCCAGGGCATCGGTTTTCTCCAGTTAAAGTGTGAATGTTACCAAGTGATGTAACGTGTAGGTCATAGCCATAATATATCTGTATATACCATTCAGGAAACTTATACATGCATTTGCAAATTCCAGCTGTGTAAGGACAGCCTGGGGGTGACTCTTGCAAGGCAAAGAAATGTCATATCTGCAGGAATTTTCTTTCCTGCATGTACAAGTGAAGAGAAGCTCCAGAAGTGAAAGACTCCACATATCAAGCTGAGAAATAGGTTGAATGTTTTGGGCACCACGTGTATGTCTGGTAAGTTAATCCTTCCAAGTGTCCATGACTGCTCTTTATGGATCTGTGCAAGTTGTGTGCTCTTCCAAGATAAGGGAAACTTTCTGAAACTGCAGTGATGATATTCTGCGGTATTTGGAGAGCTGCTCTTGTCACAGTCCTGACTGTAGATCATGAAAAGAAAAGTGAATCCATACCAGTTCTGTTTCCTATTCGAAGTGTGTTTTTCTTTCCATTGGTTTCTTGTATTTCTTTGAGGTAAGCTTTTACAGAGAGAGGAGTCTGATAGAGCAGTTGTAACTCATACATTGCAATAGTTGGAAATCATACTTTTATGGTTTTACACTACCCTTTCTTTTAGAGTTTTAATTTTTAAATCCTATCTTTTTATTTTCACTGGTAAAATTCACTGGCTTATGTAGTTGAAGTTTAAAGTTTTGAAGCTTTGACTAATGGGTTGCTAAATATTTAAGATTATTTTTAACCAAGCAAAACACAAAGCAAAACCCAGCCCCTTCTCGTCAGCTCTGCTGTCTGTTAATTTCTTTAGGCTGCAGCTAAAATGGAACAGGCAAATCAATAATTGCTGTTTAATAATGTGTTGGTAATAATGCAGCTGCTGGACTATGAAGGCTCATACCAGCCTTTTTGCCTTGCTGGAATTGTATTGCTTATGTGCCACAGGTAGCTGTTGAGTGAGTTATCTCTTGAGATCTACTGGTTATTTATGGATGAGTTTGATGGCCAGAATCAAAGAGAAAGCTTTGAATAAAGGGTGAGGTGACAAATTCAGAGATGTGCAAAGAGGTCATCACCTCCTGCCTCATGTTATTTTATCAAGCAATTAACAAATACTGTTACAAAATATTCATCTATTAAAAAAAAAAATCCCAGTGCTCCCACAGCTGGATAAATAGTGTAAAGCTCTTGCAGCTACTGAATCGAGTTAATTTGGGCTTTTAAAAATATACCTGGGGACTTTGGGTAGTTCAGCATCAGTGCCTGCGAGCAATTGGTGATGAATGGGGTTTTATGTGCTTTTGGGGCGAGGTTTGGGAGAGCGTTTTGAGTTTCTGTGATGTTATTGCTGAAACTTTTGATAGAAAGAAGGGTTTTTGACATGGTGCTGTGCCAGAAGCCTGTGCAGGCAGTGATCTGCTTCCCTGGGAGGGGGTAATTCCAGAGCCCTCTTGGCTGTGCTCTGTGTCTGTGGTCAACTGGCAGGGCAAGGAGATGTTCACATTGCCACCGTCCGTGCTGAGAGGTGGCTTTAATGACAGAAATGGGATTCTCCTTTGTATTTGTTGTGGTTTTAAGTAGCCAGAGTTTTTTATTAGCTGGGGGGGCTAGGAGAGAGGCTTCTTTAAGAAGCTGCTGGAGTTTTTCTCTGCTCTAAGCTAGCCAAGGTCAGGCAACAACGCCTCTGTGATAACATATTTAAGAAGGAGTAGAAAAAAAAAGCTGTGCAGAACATCATGGCGGCTTAAGAGAGAGGAGGGTGAGGAGTTTGATTAACACCAAGGTCGGAGGGAAGGAGAAAGAGAAGATGCCTTAAACACTGGAATAGGGCCCCAGCAATCTGTGAGGAATCATAGGAGCAAAAATTTCATCTGGGAACGTGTGGAAAGACTGGGAGATTTTTCCACGCTGGACAGAAAAGTGCTGGAAAAGAGAGGCTGTGATCCTGTGTTTGGAGCAGAGGGGCCTGACCTGATGGAGTCATGTAGGCTGTGAGAAGAAGAGANGTCGAGGGGTTTTTTTTTCCCTTCTCTGAGAAATTTTAGATCTGTGTGTGGGCTCTCGGCTTTTAGCCAGAGTCAAACCATGTTGGTGTGAATTGAAAGTGTCTCAAATCTAGTTTGGACTTTCCCTTGCAAGACTCTTGTTCCAAACATGCAGTTCAGGGAAGATCCTCAGGCTCATGGACATCACCCTGAGACCTTCCCAGCCATTCCTGGTACCCGGATAAGGTGACTGCAGTTGTGCCAGGATTTTTGGAGCTACGGCTTTGCTGTTGCAACTAAAACCAGTAACAAATCAGAGACTTTGGCTCTGTAAGTACCAGCCATTTATTGCCTGTAAGCACCAGGCATTAGGTGCTTTCATGGCTTTGTTTTTGGTACCTTTCTCATACAACAGTGACATATATGATTATTTTTTATTGATGATACATAAACTTCCAACTTGTTTTAACATCTTTTTATGCATCAGATGTATTCTTGCATGTATCAGAAACCCTTTACTGAGCAAGCACTGAAGCTGACACTGATGAACCTGTTTTCTCCAGAGAAGTAACTTCCAACTAAATATTAGGCATGATGGGTTTTTTGGAAAGGGAAGGAAATGGTAGAGTACTCAGGAGTGGGGAAAGGAGTATTTTCTGAGAAAAACTTCCAGATAACTTTCTAAAGAAGGGTAAAGTTTTGCATAGATATTAACACTGGTTTCAGGTGATTCCTGGGGATGTTCTTTCACTTTATGTATAGAACAAACTTGTTCAGTGAAGTAAAGCTGTGTATTTATTAAATGCAGAAAATGAGTGTTGATACTCGATTAAGGTTGAGAAGTGAAACAGATAAAGACTTCTGGCATCTTATGCTACATTAACTATAACATTAACATGATTAGTTACTATTTACAAGTAAATATAGTGTGTTAAAATTGAGTGAATGCTAAAAATATTGCTGAAAATAAAGCATATTTTAAATGAGATGAAGTTCATCAATATTGTGGGTTAAAATATAATGAATGCAAAAAGCATTGCTAAAAATACTGCTGAAAATAGAGCTTATATTAAATGAGATAGAGTTAATCTTAGTGTAGGAGTCCACAATGAGGTAGAGTTTGCATTTCATGTATTGCTTTTTGGAAGCGTGCCATTGATAGACTTACTTTTTCCCAGCTTAACCTGCTTCTTCTGTAAAGATGATTCAGACTGTACAAATGCACATTGGATTTAATTAGAAGAAAATCAGTAATTGATACAGTTTTGCAGCAGGGCCTATCAGTCCCTGTGGCAGTAGGCTGCACTGAAGTACTTGTGATTAGAAATTTTTCATTTCCTTTGCCATTGCAAAGTTTCCCTACGTTTATTTCCAACTTTCAACACCTCTTTCCTGAATGCATTTTAATCTTTAGCGCTGTCTGCATTAAAAGAAGGGGAAATGAAAGTTGGGGGGGAAGGGGGGAAGCTTGTAAGAAGTGTGAAACAAACCCAGTATAATTTAACCAGGGAAAGACCTGACAGAGGCTCCTGTCTGCTTGTGCTGCAGGTGGCTTTATGTTCAGAGCACTGTGAAATACCATGCAAAAGCTGTTTTGAACTTTATAATCTATCCAATTGTCTAAAGGCCTCAGCAATCATCCTTTTTTAGCAAGTTCCATGAAACAAGCCAAATACACTGTTGGTGTTTTGGTTTTTTTGAAGTTGAGCCACTCTTTAATTCTGTAGGCACTTTCAATTGCAACATTGCATTTTCACCTCAATTATACCGTTTTATGATTTTATATGGGGTGAGTGAAAATAACTTTTAAAAGTAGTTGGACTGATTTTATTCAAATTCAACGAATTTTTTTGGTTCAGGTGAAGCTACATGCCCTCACTGTGCACAGCTCATCTCTGCCTGCATTCCCAAGGGAAGCACCACAGGAGGGATTGGGTGGGTGATGGTGGGAGCTCCAGTTCATACTGAAACCACAGTCTTGAGAGCATCCCCTGGAGTAGAAGCACAGGGCAGTGTATTAAGTGTATGTCCTTCGTCTTCTCCCAGCAGATACTAAGAAGAAATCCTTTCCTCTGAGGGTGGTAAGGCACTGGAGCAGGTTGCTCAGAGAAACTGTGTTCAAGGCCAGCTTGGATGGGGCTTTGAGCAGCCTGGTCCAGTGGAAGGTGTCTCTGCCCATGGCAGGGGGTTTGGAAAAAGATAAGGTCCTTTCCAACTCAAACCGTTTTATGATATGATAAAATCTGATGTTTCCCTAAGCCAGTTAACCTATTTATGCTTCCAAGTATATGAGAAAAGGAGAAGGCTGATGGCAAAACTCTGCTTCCATCCACTGTGACCCCCAGCAGTGTAGCTGGGGTGCAGTACATTCCCCTCTTCCTGTCTGTAGGAATTGACAGGATTCCTGACTGGGATGCGAGAGGTGAGTTATTAAGAGGAAGTTGTCAACAGAGGCACAAGCTCTGTGGTCTACAGGAGCACAGAAGTCCCTTCCTTACCTTTGTAATGGAGCTATTTCCCTAAAACGTGTTGTTTTTTGTTTGCAGCTGTGTGAGGCATTGAGCAGGATTGTAGCAAATGAAAGCAGAAGCTTGTCTGTGAAAGGTACATGGCTTAGAGCAGCGTGTTGCTGTCATTATCTGTGCTATCAGGTGTCTGCACTTAGAGCTGTCATGTAAGTGGGGTAAAAAAAAAGGGAAAAGCTGCTGTACTTGGGCTCTGCCTGTCACTTGTAGCGAGGGTTTGGCAACGGAAGATTTTTTTCCCCATCACTTAAAAAGTTATTTAAAACAATATAATTGAAAATGAGGAGTGGATGTATCAGAGGGGTTGTGGCCCCTGAGGCAGTGCCCTCTCTCCATCCTGCTGCCCTGCTCTGGGGGGTAACGTGGCAGGATCCAGTGCTGCAGCTGCAGCCAGCTGTGCTGTGCAGCTCCATGTCCAAAATGTTTGCCCTGATTGTTTTTGCTGATGTTACTGCCTTTTCAAACAAGGCACAGCTTTGGCCTCACAACACTTCCTGTGTCACAACTGATTTTTTTAAATTCCTATGAACATTAAAATTTTCCAAGCAGAAAGAATTGTTCTTTTTTTGTTGTTGGTTTGTTGTTGTTTTTGTTGTTTGTTTTTTTTTGGGGGGTAGGTGTTCATGCTGGAGGAATTCCAGTATCCTGAAACATAACTGACATCCATATTCACATCATCAGGCTGACTGACAGTGAAAGGGGCTGGCAGACTGTGAAGGCAGATTGAAGAGCAGTCTCTAAACCATTGCATGTCATGTCCATTCACTTAGTGGAAGTGATGGGTTTAAGAGGGGCATTGCTGGGCACCCCTGTATCTCTGGGTTATTGGTCATAGATAAGATGTTTTGATGAGCAGCTCATGTGAATAGTGTAAAAATCAAAGGTAAATGGTCTGGAATGATAACATGAGAGTTTTGTGTCTGCCAGGTGTAACTGTGACTGGAGCTGTTGCATACATGTCAGCTGGGGGCTTACAAGAAAAGGTAGAATTGTTTATCTGAATTTTATTTTTCATTTTAGTTACTGTGCTGTGTTATACACATATGGCTTCTTTACTGTCCCCCATGCCAGGCTTGTATTTCTGCAAGTATTTTAAAATTTCATTTGTTTCCAAACTTAAAAACCAAGAAAAAGTATGTCATTTAGAAGCTCCCCTGCAAGGCAATAATATATGGTTAATTTTCTATTGTAAACTTATGTCAGAGCCCAGTGCCTCTAAGAGGAGCAGTACAGTTTCATAGGTTTGTCACATCTCTTTCATGGGATTCATGGCCTGATGCCCCATCCAGCAGGACACAGGTGGCAGGGAATGTCATGATGCAAACAAGTTCTTTACCACTGTGGCCTTGGGTCATCCAAAAATCATATCAGATTAAGTTGCCTGACACGGAATGCTGGCATAAGGAGTATGTTATGTATCACTTTTCCAGTTAGGAAATTATGGAACAGTTTTATTGTAGTATTGTAATACAGTATTAATCACTTTCCATTACTGGTACAGAATTTAGCAGTCAGATTTTTTACTCGATTAATAGACAAGGCTTTGGCCTGAATGTTTTTCAACAATCTACCCTTGTTTGTCTCAATGACAATTGTTTTTTATCACATTGGTACACATCTGACAAAAAAATGCACTCTGGATCATTGGTGGCATTAGTCTGGCATTGTCTTGCGTTGCCTTTATTAAAACACCCTTTGTCCCATTGTTGCTAAGTGATCTATCCATCTTAATATTTTCCTGATGTCTAAGCTACTGTCTGTTAATGGCATCCTAATGCATTCTGAATTGACATATTTCACATCATTTAAACTCTGCTTACCTATTTGTCATGCAGAGGTCATAACTTAGTAAGTGAAAGTCACTGGAAGGATTTTTCTTTGCCATTTCTCTGATTTTCCATCACCATGCTATGAGGAAATTGCAGCTCCTCCACTCACTTATTGTACTGTTGTGATAAAGGCTCTTCCTCACTCTGGCATCCGACACACAGAGGAGCTTTGTACGTTTGGTTTCCTTCTCTCCTATTTGTGTCAGCCTGATGTGATATTAAAAATAGGAAAGGGGGATGTTTTGTGCAGCCGTTCCTGGCCCTGAGAGGAACAAAGATGACCTGGCTGGTGTGGGATCCATCCTCACACAGGGAGACTGTCAAGTCAGGGCTCGCTAGGGCTGGGATTACGCGTCACTCAATCTTGTCAAAAATTCTATGAATATTCAATGAGGATTTTAATGTATTGTCATCAAGGAAGCAATTTCTGTGTAGTCATATTAAGCATGTTGTCATCTCTGCAGTTTAAATACATTGTTTTGCCCATGAAGTGACCTTAGGCAGTTTTAAAATGGTCTCGTTTTTTTCTCCATTTGCCTTATACCAAATAAATTAGTTTTACCTAATAGGAACGAACCTAATATGGATCTAGCACATTTGTATAGAGAGAAGCACATTTTAATAAATAATCACGGTATTATTCTACATATTATTCTACATATACCAGGATTTATCTTTCCTGCTTACACTGAGCGTTTGAGATATGGGCGGGTTGGCTGCAGTCAAGTTGTTCTCTAACCGAGGTTTCATAATGAGTTCAATTTTTAATGGGGGGGCCATTAATTTAGCTCCCTATTTCCACTGCTGCTGCTGTTTAAATCACTGAATGCCTCATCGTTGTGTGCTTAGGTGTCGTTCAAGCTTCATTGCCCAGGAGTTTCTCCTTTGCATACATGGTATATGAGTGTATTTTGTTGGATACAGATTATTGTGGGAAAACCAATTAGGTGCTAGTAGAGTTTATATTTTGAAGTTTGTTTTCTTGTGGACTGCCTAGATCACAGAACTCTTCTGGGTACCTATCTCTGCATGTACATGAGAATGTGAACTTTGGTTTTTGTGAGCAAATTGGTGCTTATAATGCTGTGATGGTTTCTTTTGCATATGTCCTGAATTACGTATTTTTCTTCTGAAATCAGAACAAACTATTTCAGGATATACAGAATGTGGCATTTAAAACTGAAATGTGAACAGCAGAGCCTTGTTAGTCATGCCAACGGTTGTACTGGGAACAACAGGTGTATTGTTGGATGGACTGGAACAGTGGGATGTCTGATGTGTAATGAAATCAAGGCATTAGGGTGTGAAAATACTTTGTTAAAATGCTGTTCATTAGAATACCTGAAAATCCTGAAAAGTACAGGAAAGTACATTTTGCTTTACAACTATTTGAGAAGTAAACTACTTATTAACTCAATTAAACAGGGTTTTGGGCTGGGAAAAGAACACTATATTCATAGCTGCAAAGTGTACCTCTGGGCCAACACTTTAAAAATTAACTGGAAAATTTTGGTACCTTTTAAGTTTGTGAGAACATGAAAGTACCTGATTTTTCAGAGGATGGATTATCATCACTTCCAAGCCCAAGTAATCACTTTTGAAAAATGCCATCTTTGTTTCTAAGGATACCAAGCCACTTTCTTAGAAGTGATTGAGTTCTGTGCAATGAATGTCCTAGTCCTGGAGGAGAGGTTTTTGCCAATTTTGCAAGATGAGATTCACAGCCTCTGGCTTTGCAGCTAGACTTGAGAAAACTTCCCTTAGTACCTTCCCAGGATTGTTTCCTCTCCTATAAAAGCTATCAAAGTCACTCACTGATAAGAACTTTCCAGAAGTTTATTTTGAGTTACTTCATGTATTAGTTATGTGTGTGAGTAGTAATGCTGTTTGGTCATATCCTTTGCACATGGATAAACATGCTGAATGTATGGGTAAGGCTGCACTGGCTTTGGGGATGGATGCATATGTGGACTTTCAGTGACAAACTATGAAGTATGTTTCCTTCAAAGGCACAAAGATGTCCATTTGTAAGCAAACAGGTAATCCTTGCTGGAAAAGTGTACTTGATTGATAAAACCAAGAATGACTAATTTAAATCATCATCATAATCCATGATTTTATTTCTTGACTCATTTAAATTATTGTGATAGTCTAAAATTTCTCATTCATATTAGAGAAGGAAAACCATAAAACCTCATACATTTGGTTACAAGTCAATTCACAATGTCACAGGTATTTTCTATAAATTAACTAAATCCTCAGTCCGATTCCAGATGGGGGTTAGTTGTGTTGTATCTGGGACAGGAGAATTTTAGACCTTGTTTGCACTAAAAACTAACATCTGTGCTCCAGCCGTGCCTGGAGGATGGGAAGGGTCAAGAGCCAGCGCAGGGAGGGAATGATGCCAACAGAAGTGGTATTTCCAGACACAACTCATGTCTTACTTTGGCTCTGCAGATGACAACTCTTTCCCATAGACCAGACATTAGAGACACAGAGAAAAAGAGTTGGGCTTTTGCAGTGGAAAATGTAAAGTTTCACTGGGCGCATTGTCAGTGCTGATTTTCATAAATAAGTAAAGTGTTGGATTTTCTAAACGCAACACATCCATATTTGATTATCTGCATAAGAACAGCTTTATGCCCATGGGAAATCATGGGGAGGGTCCCAGGTTGTGCAGTTACAGTGATTTTCTATTGTTTTGGGAAATCTCTAGTAAGCCATTCTGCAGTTGGAAGTGAGAAAAGCAAAAGGAGAAAAATTTTTCAGATTGATCATGGCCAAACAAAACTGCAAGGACATCAGGCATCTCCTGTTCCTGATAAAGAATATTTACAGTATAAAACAATGAGTTTTTGTTAAGCTTCACTTCTTCAACTTTTTTTTTTTTTTTAACATTTCGAAAGCCCTGTGGTAAAGTCAAAGCAGACTAGTGCAGAATTAACAAATCCAACTCCAGTACGCCTGCAGGGCTGTGGATATACATATAAAGTAGTGATCCTGTCTGAAGTGATTTCTTCTGAGTTGCTTAGAAAGTCTTTTGATGACTTTGCGTGTTTAAAAGCATTTATTGTTGTGGTCAGAAGAAACGATATTTTTCTTGTGATTTCCACTGAGAAAAGACTTTGTGGTTTTCTGCTGTTTCTAACATCTTGCAAAGTCCACAAGCAATTAGTACTGAGGCCCAGGAGAAGGAGTCGTGCTCCATGGCTTTCCTGCATTTCCCCTGAAATGTTTGTTAGATTTCAGTACTGCAGAAAGTAATTTCACGTTCTTTTGCATTCTGAGCAAGCTCAGCTGTATTGTTTAAACTGGTTGTATTACACAGTTGCACTCGGGTTTTAAATGAGTGCATAAATATTTGCAGGGAAGAGGAAAAAATCTTTACTTGTAGGAATTACTTGTCGCTAATTAATATAGATTCTATACACATTGCCCTTCATTTAAGCCTGTAGCTAATTGCTGTCTCACTGACTTCTCAGAGCCAGACATCTCTAATACCATCAGCTGAAATTCCAGAGAAGGATTCTGGGGGGATGTGCCTAAATAAAAGTATTGAGTAATTAGCAAGCAGTGTACATATAGTATTTTAGTCTAAATGTATAAAAAGCTCTGTGAGCTTTTCTTTTGCCACATGAGAAACTGAGGAACAGACATGAAACCGCTCAATGAAGACTGGAATTTAACTCTAATTTCTTTCTGTTCAGTTTTGGGCCCTGCACGACAAGGAAGACATTGTAGTGCTGGGCTGGGTACAGGGAATGGCAGCGGATTTGGGGAAGGATCTGGAGCACAAATCCAGTGAGGAGCAGCTGAGGGAGGTGGGGATTTAGCCTGAAGAAAAGGAGACTCAGGGGACCTTATTGCTCACTACAATACAACTGCCTGACAGGAGGCTGTAGCCAGGTGGGGGTTGGCCTCTTCTCCCAGGTAACAAGTGATAGGATAAGAGGAAATGGCCTCAAGTTGTGCCAGGGGAGGTTTAGATTGGATACCAGGAAAAATTTCTTCACAAAAGGGGTTGTCAAGCATTGGAACAGGCTGCCCAGGGCAGTGGTTGAATCACCATCCCTGGAGGTATTTAAAGACATGCAGATGTGACACTTGGGGACATGGTTTGGTGATGGACAGTACTGGTTTAACAGTTGGACTTGATGATCCTGGAAGTCTTTTCAAATGTAAATGATTCTATATATCTATTTTTAAAGTTTGTTTTGGTCACCCTTTCCTCCCTCACTGCCCTCTGAGTGCCTGGGGTCTGGTTTGTAGCAGAGACCCTCTGCTACCCTGACTCTAAAGGACAGATAAAAACGAACCTGTAGGCTCCCACCCCTCCCCACCACTCGTTATTTATAAAGCAACTGGTGATGGGAACACGTGTAGCTGCACGATGAGGTGCTGTGAAAATACTCATCTGGATGGAGCCCATTTTGTTCCTTAACAACAGGCAGCAGGAAGAGGCAAGTTCAGCTGTTGTGCTGCTGCATCCGTGCTCTGTTACCTCACTAAACAACTTAATTTTGACTGTTATTCAATATACTCCTCAGGAACATTGTTCTGTTTGTAATGCTTTTGCGTGACCTAAAATGAATAATGTGGGAGCTGTCACAGTGTAAAATTAGGCACATTATAAAAAAATGGGTGGAAGAAAAATTTGTTAAGGTCAGGCAGTATTTTCCTCAGTAATAGCTTTTAAAAAATAAAATTTGAGGGACTTTTATCTCTTCAGAAATCACACTAAACTGGCAACAGATACACAATTCTGATTTTGATACATTTACATCATTATTAATTTAGCTATATAACCATATAGATAGATACATGATACTTTATACAGTCCGCATGTACTTTGAGATTTGAGTTGTGCAACCATCTAATAGTGTAATTTGAAATATTGGATGTTTGGGTTTGCCTTCCAAAAAATGTCATTACTATTCTTTGTACATTGTTTGGCAGCTTCCTTATCTTCAACTGCTCTATCAGAGGATGTGAGAGACGTTCCCCTACCACTGAGAAAGACATCGACTGGTATGATCTGAATACAAAATTAGCACCTTCAAATTTTAGCCACATTTGAACATAAAGATGTTATAAATGGCACCACTGTGTCAAACTAGGGTATTGAGTTATCTGGCTCCTTGCCTCAGAGAAGGATCAGGTACTAAGGGAAGAAATTGTGAGCAGAGAAATCATGTAGTGATTGATTCACAAGCCCCAAATTTCAAGGAGAACTAACTTTGGAATGATATTGAGCTCGATATCATAAAAATTATTACTTTCTCTGTTAAGGTTCTGTTGCAAAATGGGTTTTAGATTCTGGCTTTATCCTATCTCCTATTTTTTTCTTTATCAATATTATAAAAAGAAGAAAATTTGAGCATTACTGGAATATTCTTCCTGTGCCTCTCATTCACAAGAATACCAGAATTTTCAACTCATACCAGGCTCCTGTCTAGTCAATTCATATGTGCTTTTAATAAGTGAAAAATCAAATTTCCAGACTTAAATATAAAGTATTCATCCCCTACTTACTATCTGTTGTTGTGCTTAACTTTGAGGAGCCAAAAAGTTATCAGCAAAGCAAATCATTTATTTCTGCCTTTACGCCAGAGGGAATAGCATTTAAAGAGTGTATATGTTTCCACTGTGCATCTTAACCTGCTGAAACCTGTGCCAAAAGCTCCAGGTGGCAGGAGGGTGGGACTTCTGCTCACCAGGGCTGTGGTTTGGACCATTAACACACTAATGGGCTACTTCTGGTTTGCTTCAAGTCCAAAAATGATGTGCTCTCAGCCTCCTAAACACACTCCATGTGTTCACGTGTGTCCATCTCTGAGTGTGGAACACTGTTCAACTGTAGCTTTACAATTAAGAAGTTATTCAGCAAATTTGTTTCAACACCTGGAATAAGTTGCTTTAGGAGCTGGTGGTGTCTAGAGGTTTTTTTGAGGGGGTAACTTTGGTGTTACTGTAGGTAGTAGATGGACTAAAGATCTCTTTAGGTCCTACTCAGTCCCAGTTTTTGATTGTATGATGGAATATGATTCCCTCTAGAGATGTAATAAAAACACCCCAGAAAGACCCTTTTCTTTAACAGAATTTGATTTATTCAATATGCGCCTGTATCCATGTAAGTCTATATATGGATAATCTACTTGTACACAGACTTACTGTGATTTTAAGGTGTAAGAAAATCCATCCACTTCTCATTTTTCATTATACCATTGCGAAGTAAATGAACTCTCAAGACTCTTCATACTCATAATAAGATTTTTCTGTTGCTTAGGTGTATAAGTGACAAAATAGGTTTTAGGCTCATAGCATATAGCAGAGAAAATTACCTGAAAACTCAATTTAAGTAAAAGACAAGACAACTAGACATCTGTCTAAAAAAGCAAAGATAATGTATACATAAAAGTTCATGAGGTCATGAGGGTCATGAACCCTGATAAGTATTTTTTTGCTCTTATTTTTATCTTTGTTTTTTGCTGGTATTTTCATTATAGTAGGTGTGGAATGCATTTCCTGCTGCTGCAGAGCCGGCAGATGGAGCAAAAGAGCATGATAAATAGTTGGATAAAAATATCCTGAATGCACTCATTCCGAGCTGGGGGAGGGGAAGTGGCTTCAACCTTTATTTTGCTCAATATTTGACCAGTGCCATGGTTTCCCACCTGTCTTACTTAGCTCCCATTCCTGCCTGTAGCAGTGTGCATCACTTGGTCATTATGTGAGTAGTTAGAGCATTTCACCCTAAAAGAACCCAGGTTTACTTCACTTTTTTATGTGTAAACTTTTTGCCAGTCTGTTTGACAATGCCTGTGGGAAAGGACTGATTCAGTTTTCTCTTCCAGTAGAGTTTGGCTTCCAGATAATTTGAAGTACAAATATTGTTCTGTGAACATTCATGAATTCAGCATGGTATCTTTATTTTTTTGGTGGGGTTTTTTGTTGGTTTGTTTTTATTACACTACAAGTAGACTTGCAGCCATGAAGCCAGTGTGAGCTTCCAAACTGAGCTCCAAATCTTTCCTGCTTGTGTGTCCTCTGGGATGGCCAGTGCACCACATACCCATGGCATCTTTGTAAAGCTACTTCAGGCTTTGGGAAGGTTGTGGAGGGGGAGTGCTTCCCCCACCCCAGCCACGTGTAGCTGGAGAGCCTCACTACACACTCTGCAGTAGGAATCCATCATTACATCTCTTGAACATGAAAATACTACATTGCAGGTGAATTTTGGTGTGCCTCTGTTTTCATGGATCACACACGAAGGTTTAAAATGAGATTTTTGAGTTGGTCATGCTGGAATAAGACCTATATGGATGGGTGCTGATAACAGGATTAGCAACAAAATTAAGACTTTTTTGAGTAGGAAAAAATGAACTTTTGTTCTAAAGGAGAAAGTTTAATTGTAAATCTGTTCTACTAGGTCAGTTGTAACTATTTGAGGTTTTTTGACAGATTTTCAGTATGGCCACTCATTGTGTAAAGGACAGACTAGATATTATATACTATATATATATAGACACCATTTTCAGAGGACTGAAAGGGTTTGATCAGAAAAAAATTATGTATTTACATATGGAAATGGAAACTCTCTGCCCTCTGCATAAAATGAGGAACAGGAGACTTTTTGGCATTTTTATATATATGTATATATAATTTGAGCCTATTGTTCAGATTTATGTTTTTAAACTGCTTCAGAGATGTCACTGGGTGGTATTTTGGTGCTGCCAACCTGGGAGCAGTTCTGTGTGGATACACGTATGTTGTGCTATAATTTGCTGAAGGCAGGTGGCTGAACACACTTACACGTAGGATTTCCATCCATAAACCATGACAAACACTGTACTGTGAATTTACTTCTTATTCTCGTGTTACTCAACAAAGAAATTACTGGAACAACTATTGAAGTTGTTTAGTCTCTGTATTAACATCCTTACTTTGTGACACTATCAGTTATTAGTGTATATACAACCTTAATAAAAGTTTCACAGTCTTTATGGACTAGTGTGAGACTTCTTATTCAAACCCAACTTAAATTATCACAGAATCACAGAATGGTTTGGATTGGAAGGAACCTTGAAGCTCATCCCCATGGGCAGGGATACCTTCCACAAGCCTGGATTGCTCAGGGCCCCATCCAGCCTGGCCTGGAAGCCAGGAAGTGGATTTCCAGGGATGGGGCATCCACATTGTGTCTGGGCAACCTGTTCCAGTGCCTCACCACCCCCACAGTAAATAACTTCTTCCTAATGCCTAATTTAAACCTGCCCTATTGAAGTTTAAAGCCATTCCCCCTTGTCCTATCATTACATGTCCTTGTAAAAAGTCCCTCACAGGGGACTGTCTTTGTTGTGACTGGTACTTTAGGATACCCCAGCAAATTCCAGCAGGCTGAGTTAGAATTTAGTAAAGACCCTCCAAAGACTGAGAAACTTGTCAAAGCTTTGCTTTTCAGGCTCTCTCCCCCACACTCTCCTTTTCTGCTAATTTATTTTTTTTTTTCTGCTTTTTTCATACGAAATGCTCCCCCTCATTATGTGCCATTTGATCCCTAGGCAGTGGTCTCCCTCCCTCCCTACCTGAACAGAGAAAACACTTACTCAGATTACACTTGAGTTCTGTGGAAAATATTTTTTGCTGTGTTAGCAAAGAATTTTGACAGTCCCTTAAAAAGCAGCTGTGCTACAGCAGTGCACAGTACTGCTGTGTAAGTAGATACATCCCACCATCGAGTTAATATTCTTGTTTAGCCTCGTTAGTAAGATGAGATGGCTTTCTTTGCAATTTATAGTAGCTATCACAGACCCTTGACTTGAGGGTGTCCCACAATGCTTTAGTTTCTTCTGTCCTCTCTGATGCCACTAGAGAATATTTGTGTTGAATTTAGCAGTGAGGTCTTAAGCTCAGAAACTTTAAATAAGTAACTTGATCATGTCAGCTGGGCTGAGGGGCTTGAAGACTTGAATTTGGAGGTGCAGAGTATCTGGAGGACAGAGTGATAAACCCTGCTTGTCTCTTGTGTTCTTGACCAAAGTGGAGGTGTTCTGGCCTGGCAGAGGTGAAAAGCAACTTCTAGAAGGAGATTAGGAATGGGCAGCCTCCATGGAATGTATAAACAGACTAAGGAGGGAAATCAAGAGCAAGAAAGGGAAAAGTGGCATCTTAGAGGTGTAGTGATTAAGAGAGATTAACCAGAAAGCCATGTTGACTTAACCTTGCAAAAATAAACTTAAATGACAGCTAGAGCTTAATAGAAGGCAATCAGGAAAGTAGAAGTGTGATTGCCTTAATACTGGATGGAGTTGAGATTAAATGTAACTGGTTTTATCCAAGCTACTGCTTTCCTTTCCCAAAAGGCTAATGTTGGAGAAGATTGCTAATAACACCAACAACACAGAAACAGCAATTACTAATTGAAAAACAGTTTGTGTACAACGACAGTTTTAAAAGAGAAGCAAAGGCTATGGAAAGGGCTGCCAACCTGTTAATTTCACCTCACTTACATCCTTTGGAATGGGTTAGAGGAAATAAACAGTTTCTGATCTAGTAGATAGAAATGCCATAAAGTATAGTCTGAGTTTACTAAAATAAGTAACTGATACTTCTGCTCAGTCTGGGCTTCAGTGAAGTGCTTAATAAGCATCACTTCAGGAAATTGTTCATGAAACTGGAGACCATGAAAATTATTTAAAGAATGGTGAGTGTGATAGAGGACTTGAAGTAGAGAAAAGTAAGGCAGAAAGAGGATTTTTAGTGATGTGTGAATTGGTTTTGGTGTGTGTTTTATTTAATATTTTCATTAGTGATCTTGTAGAAGAGTAGTCAGATGCAATGTGCTGAGATTGTGAAGTGGGACAGAATTACCAATGTGTAGTAAATGATGAGAATATCTGGGAGGAAGATGATGAGGATGGGTAAAATATGAATGGTTTCAAATTTCATACCATGAACCGCAAGGATATGTTCTGAAACATTGCTGTTTGTTTTGTTTTGTTCTTTTTAACTATAAACTTCCCAGTTCATATTATCCCACAGTTTGGAATGACACAGGAAGAGAAAATACTGGTTGTGGTAGATGAGTGCAGGTGAACACCAGCCACTAATGGAATGTAGGCATGAGAAAGGTCGAGTGCAACCCACTGTGTAAGAAACTAGCAATAAACAGAGAAAAACCACAGTGCCATTGAATAAGGCTTTTGTACTGTTTCAGACCACGTGTGTTACTCTTGTCATCACATTCACAAATGAAGAATTCATACCAGGACAGGGCAGGGAAGATCTGTTAACGTGGTGGAGGAAACCATGGGCATGGGTGTCCTGGGAAGGTCAGACTGGGTGGCTGGCAGCACAGCAAGATGTGTGCTGAGAGCATGGGTATGTTTGCTGTCTGCAAGAATATCAGAAAATTAAAGGAGGGAGTGCAAGGAGTTCCTTCAGCTGAATGCCAGCATTAGCATAAGAAATAAATTGATGTAAACTGACAATTACTGCTTTCAGGCTTGAGGCTGGGAGGCTTCTGACCATGAGTTATCACTGACAGACACAGTGGGTCTGGACACCGAGCTGGATTTCATGTGGAGTGTGATCTATTTTTTAAAAAGGCTTATATGAACTAAGTGTGAATGGTACTTAAAAACAGTGACTCAAAAGGTCCTTTTCAGGCTTAGGTGCCTCTATTCCCAGTACTATCTGGATTACATTATAACTTAGCCTGAGTTAATATAAACCTTTATGAATTTATTTATCCCACTTCTGGAATTTGCTGAACTGACAGGAGCAAACAGAGAATAAAACCCAAGCAATGTTTCTGAGTTCAGCTGCCTATTACTAACTCCACATATGGTAATGTGACATTCTGAGGTAGTCGTACATTTGTCAGAGGAATTGTGCTTTCATGCTTCTTTGAGCAAAGTTTCAGGTTGTCTTTGCCTTTAGGGTATGGGATCTTTTTTATTTTACTTTAAAGCCCTAAACAAAAATGGTAGCAAGGCCCAGTCTGTGTTAGGATGTGTCTGTGCAGCTGTGCAAAAAGGGATAATGGTGTATTCAGCTTTTGGCGAAGATTCAGTACTTTTCATCTGTCATCAGAGATTGAAGCAGTAATGCAAAGTGATACTGGAAAAGCATTATTCTGCTACAGTGACAGCACCATTAAAATCAATAGAATAGGGTTTTTTATAATCCCTTCTACAGTAGAATTAACATGCCTGTTACTTGTACGAAAGCAGGAAATTATCTGGCTGTGCTCTTGTTTGCAATGAGTTTGGTTTTAGAAGGTTCTGCCTTTCTTTTAAGGAACAATATGTCCTGCCTAGGGCTCTGAGTTCTTAAAAACATCAGTATTAAGTTAAAGATCCATCCACTTTTGGGGAAGGATGGATGATATGATATTGTAAATCCCTTAAACATACTGGTTAGGAAGGTTATTTTGACCACTGTGCTCTATGGTATCCGTAGTTATGAGTGAATCTGAAGTTAAAATCCATGGAGATACATATCCATGAGCAAAACAACTGCTGGATAGAGCTGTCACAGGGCTGCTAAGTAAGTCCTCACCAATCATAAGGTATCCCAATGTGGGCTTGCTTGGTTTTTTAGCAAGCTCTATCTTTCACAGGTTTATTATTGAAATGTGAAAACTGGTTTCAAGCTGAAAATCTGAATTTTAACAATTTTTTTTTCTCTATTCTTAAACAAATTTTTGTAGCACTTATGTCAGCTGGATCTACGTTTTGTTTGTATTGGCCTGTAACCTATTTTACCTACTGTGAACCTATTTATGGAAATAATTTATACTTATTTCATGTAATAGCTTAGTTTATCAAAGAAGGTAGTTTTATTTAAATCAGACTTACTAAAATCAGAGTGTTAGCTAATTATTTTCAAAGGCTGGGTTTAATTAGCTTGCTTGAGATTACAGGAGAAATCTATGGCATAAAAGAGAATTGCCAACTTCTTATCTTTTCCACAAGGTTATAAAAATATTTTGTTACAGTTCTTCCAACACAAGTCTGTATTGAACTAAGACAATACTACATTTATTACTGTAGTAATTCAGGCTGTTGAACTGTGGTTTCCAAAGGTGAAAGGCTGATACATTAACCCACTGATCTGCAAGCATATGACAGTCTGTGAAAAATGTTACATATCCTTCTTCAAGCAGCGTGGCAGAGAGCATGATAAAATGAGTGGAAACAAATGCTAATGTTAGCTGAGCCTTTTTACCAGAAAGTGTTCTCTTTATGTCAAGAGGCACACAAAGAATTGGTTGTGGCTTTTTGGTGGTTGTGTAAGACTTTCTGAAAAAATCCTGGAGGTCTGAACCATCACTTCTCCAAACCTGTCTTAGTCTGGCTTTTATTTCAGAAAAATGTGTTGGTTTAAAGCAACAGAGGTCTGAAGAACGGTCTGTTGATCACAGACTTTTTAAGTGGCCATTCTGATTGCCTTCCATCATTTCCCCAAAGCTATTTATTTAATTTTTAAAATAAGTGGTCTCTGTAGAATCAACTTTCTCTTCCCAGGGCGTGGTGCCTGTGTGCATAGGCACTGAGAGCTGCTCTCTGCCTGGAACAGTGCATATTGGATGTCCTTGTCTGCTGGAAGTTGGCATTATTTTCACTAGCCATAACTATAGTAGCCCCATCTGTACTTTAACTTCCCTTTTATCTCCCATCCAATGCCTCAGGGCAAATGCATCCATCCTTCAATTACTTCTAATGGGAGAGAGCTTGTAATATATGAAGTTCTGAAACTGCATGCAGTCCTCTTTTCATATGTAAATATTATAAGTAACTTCAGAAAGATGGTTAGTCGTTCATCAAAGTATATTCTTTCATAATTTCTGGTTGCCTTATTTTCTCTGTGATGTTTTCCTGTTTATTAGATTAGATGATAACTCTGCCTTAGATGATAACTTACTTGGCCATGGATAGATGTTTAGTAAGTCATTATGTAAGAGACATTGCTGTTTAGAAGCCACCTCTGTGATAACCTTGGAAAAATGGAGGAGGTGAGCAGAAAATTATCTCTGGTTGAGAGTGAGCTATCCTCTTTTTTTTGATCCACTAAAGGTTATAAAACTGTTTTCTCAGTGTTTCTTCCTCCTTCCCAGTAAAGGAACTTCTTCCACCCTTCTTTTGAAGGATTCTGCTTCAAAACAGGTTGGTTGTTGTGTGGTTTTTTGTTTGTTTGGTTGGTTTGTTTTTGTTTTTTTTGCTGATGGCACTGGGCTGGATATTGAGCACAGCATTTCTCTTCCCATCTCTGTCCAGGTGTGCTCCTCCACTGACACCTAATGACCACTGCTCTTTTGAGGGCTGC
>WEIV01003161.1:138792-152065 GCA_013390005.1 Calyptomena viridis
TTTTTAGCAGGAGGAACTTATTTGCCATAGGGAAACTTGTGTTCATGAGAGAGATCAGAGGAGGTTAGGTAGTGAACTTCCTACAGATTGGTGTAAGATGCTTCTTTATAGGGTAACACTATCTAATCTTTATATATCCACTGTGAAACCAGAATGATGGCACATTGCTGACACAAAGATCTACACCATGGATGAATGTATGTGTGTCCTTGGTCTCGTTAGACATATGGAGAATGACTCTTCAGTTGTAGTGGGATGTCTAAATATTTTATGGATTGGCTCTGACAGCAAGCACGAGCATTTAATAAGCAAATACTATACATATTTTAAAGATGAGGAACCTGGATACATAGAAGGGAAGTGGTTTAGGATGACAGGGAGGATAGGAGGCTGGTGACAGAATCAGGAACTGATTGTACGTTTCCCAAATCTTGGCTAGTGCCTTAATCCATCTAATTTCTCCCAGCTCTGAGTTGCCTCTGTTCCTTTACAAAAACACTTGCCAGCAGAATTCCTCCAGGCTCCGTCTTGCACAACTCTCTTGCAAATTGAATGGAAAAGTCTAAGCTGTGTCATCAGTTAAGATGTCAGCAGCTTAAATACCAAAAAGGCTGATGGGCAGCACCCAGTTCTGCTTGTCAGATACAAAAATAGTCTTGCAGTGCATGAGAGACAATGTTCTTAAAGAGGCACTAACTGAGGTAAACTTGAGGGAGGTGGCAGCAGCACTGGTCCTCCAGGAGGACTCATTGCCATCACCTTACTGAGAACATTTCTTCTGGCAGCATTCCCTGTGTAGGGTGATGAAGGTGCTACAGTGACCTTTTTGTTCATTGCTAGTCTCCAAACATCCCTATTTCAGCGGATTTGGGTACACAAGTACATGAACCCCAAAGTCTTTCAGCCATTTAATGACAGTAGAAACAACTTGTTATTAGTTAAGTACTAAATGTCCTCGAGTTCAGTGTTTTCCATGCTGTGCAGGGCTTCTTGCTGGTGCCCAGTTAAAAGCTCTCTGCTCTTGTCTGGGGTGCTTTCAGTGGGTTCATCACGAGCTCCTGGAATTCAGCTGGTTATGGTAAGAAATCCTCCTTCATCACAACTTCTCAGTAGTAATTGCTTCCTGTTAATGGACATCATGAGCAGGGAGGGATTGGTACCAGCAGATGATGCTCAGAGAAAGACAGCTCCTCTGTTCTGTTCATTCCTACAGAGAGCAGAGACCAACAATGAGCCAACTTTAAGTTTTTGGAGCTGTAACACCCTGAAGTGTAGGATCAGGAAGGAATTTTCTAGGTTACCTCGAACCTCTTTGTATCATGTACATCCCTGATACAGTTCAGCCCCTAATTCTTATTAGACTGATCTTTCAGAAAGGCATTTGAAGTGTACAGGAGATGAAGACACCTCCATAACCCTTGACAGTGTAGTCAATAACATCCACTTTAACAAAGGGGAAAAAATGCTATAAAATAGAGATTTTTTTTTTTTAACAAGCTTCTAAGCTACTTGTTGCTATTATGTCATCCTTTAAGGTTAGGCAGTCATTCAGTGCCTGGTATTTTTCCCTGCAAAGTGTAATCATGTTCTCTTTCAGGGTTTTTCAGCAATCTGAATACATTGTGTTCTTCAAGGCTTTTTTCCCCCATCCTTTTTGCACACTTTTGACCATACAGAGTATGGACACCAACAGTTTACTGTTTAGAATGTTGGTAATCTTGTCTACCATGGCAAAAATTTGCTCCATACTTGAATTTAGCAGTTTTTTCAAGGAAAACATTACTTCCTCATGTCGAGGTATGGTTATTGAAGCTCACACAGTTGCACATCACTTTTAAGGCTCTTAATTCCCTACCCTGTCAGTGTGACAGTAGTCTTTCCTAATTTCAAAGCTTTCCATCTTGGATTTATTAAAGCGTGTTTTGTTTCTTCATTTTTCTGTGATCTCCATTTATCTGTGATCCAAATTGACTGTGTGATTGCACTTTGCTATTATTTTTTAGGCAGTTATTCTTCTTATGATGTTCACAGTAATTTTTGTGAAGATTTTCTATCTTATGTCCACATTGTTGGTGAAGATGATGACAAATACCCATTAAAAACATCTCTGCTGAGAGAGTTTTTAATTGACAAATGTGTCCTAATCTAACTGATCATAATCCTTTTAGTATGTGTTTGTTTTTATCTTTTATTTTCAGCTTTGTGTAGCACTGACTTTTTAAACCAGAATGTCAGTAGTGCTGACTTGGACACCCTGCAAAGCTCTAATTTGTTGCATCTTCATGGTTGCCTTAGATGAATTTGTTAGATGTTTTATGAATCTTGGTGATAAATGTAGTATAAGAATTAAGATTACTAGTTTCTAATTAAAATAATCTGCTATTTGGTAGAAATAATCAATATGTGTGCAAGTACACAGTGTCTGGATTTCATTAGTTGTTCATTCTTGTTGGCCAGATCGAGTTTAGAAATTAAGTTTCATACCAGATCTGTCCAATGGCCCAAGAATTTAAACAATTGTACTTTATTAAATAATTGAGGTCATAATCTAGTACTAGGAAAGAGATATAAAAAAAAGAATTTAATAAAAAACGCATAAAGTAGCCTTCCAGTAGAGAAAATGGACTTGGAATCTCTTTATTAGTATTTGACTCACTCCTTTAAATCTGAATGTGCATGCACAAGTGCACACAATTAGAATTATTTTTTCTTATGCATCTGTGTGTGTATGTGCTCAGTTTCTGTAGAGAAGAGATGTTGTATTTCCCACTGTAACTCTGTGTAGTGAGTAGAATATATAATACAAATTGTTTAGGTCAGAACAAAGTAAAATTATACTGTGATATTCCTACATTTCTGGTAGAGCAAGCTGCTCAAAAGTCTATTTCGCAATTATCTTGATTATTTAAGTTCCTTGGATGTCCTTGTGAGAGTGATGCACTGTTCTTTCCAGCTAAAATTATTTAGCTGTTTCTTTCCTCAGTTAATGTAGGGAGAGAAAATCAATAGAGAAGATAATATTTTAGCATTAGTTGATCCTACGGTCTTATTTGATTCCAGCATAGCAGGCTAAGTAGCAAATGCTCTTAGCAATTGTTTCTGTTAGTGGAATTTTGAAAGCACTAAGAGAAATCTTGATCCATGGAGACAGTACAGTAATTCACATTGACATATTCTCCCCATTTGCCACAGGGCAAGTGGAACTATTAATGCTCCTGTGCAAAACGTTTTTTCTCCTTTTCTGTTTTATTTTTAAGAGCATAACAGAAACGGTGTTGATGCCAACAGTGGATTATAGGTAAAAATTTGGACTACCCTGCAGCCATCAAAGGGAAAAAGATTGAGAAAATCTCCTATCGATGTATCTTTGCTTTTTTTAAAAATAGAAACCTCTGTGCTATGAGTATATGCATTTATCTGCATGGTGGGGTTTTGTAGTGTTTTGGAGGTTCAATGGTGGTTTTAAGCAAGAAGGCATCCTTGGGGTCAGATAGCAGCAATTGTAAAATAAACTGTTTGAATACTGCATGTCCACATGAGCTGATTCTAACAATAAAATCTTCTCTGAATCCATTCTGTGCTCCACAATGTACAGTCAGAGTCCAATGGAGACAGCCGTTCCAATCATGTAAACACAAGGAATATTTGTTATCCATTGTAGTATTTTGCCTGCAGCTTTGAGAGACCCAATTTTATCTTCCCTTAAGCAGCCAAAATGATGTCAGCATCAGCATGGTACTTTTTTCTTTGAATGTTTCAAGAACCGAGAAATTGAACTGTTTGTTGCTAAATGAAGATTTATGTAATATATAGATAAATTTAAGCAGTTTAACTCAGTGCTGGAAAACTGCCTTTGAAATGAGATTTAAACATGAGTTCTTGAAAATTTGGTTGGTTAGATGTGCAGGAGATAACAGACAGCTGCCTGCTAATAGTGCTAGAAACAATAATTACCTTGTGAGGAGCAATTAATGATAGATGACCAAATATATTACTTACCTTCTCAATGTGTGTCATCTTGGCTGTCTGTTACCAAAATGTGTGTGTGCTATTAACTTAAAAATTAACTAGAAAAATTTTCTAGATAAATTAGCAAACATTTTCTTCGGTGTCCTTTCCATCATCCTCCCCTCTCTTTTTTTTAAGAGAGCCAAGAGACTAAGCTTAGGTCACAAATGAGATGAGTTTGATGCCCTCAGCCATGGCCTCGCAGGACATCTGTCTACATCTCAAAACATCCATAGATTTTAGTACAATTGGAAATCTCTGGTCAGGAAAGAGCCAGGAGTAGACTGGGAACACTTAATTCTGCTTGTGATTGTAAAACCTTCAGAAACAAAAAAAATCATCCCTTTCAGTACTTGGTATTTAGTAACAGTTACAGTTCTGGTGCTTAAAAGGAAAAGCATTCGAGATACTCTTGTTGAACCAAGGTAGGGTGGGGTTTTTTTCTCCTTAGACTATTTATTATCTCCATGAATTATTGTTCATTCCTCTCTTGTGATAGTTCTTTCTGATGTGGGTTTCTCTGTAATGTTAATCATAGAGGTGCAGCCTCTGGGAAAGACACAAACTTTAACCTTTCTGGGTCATGGGTCTTGGAAGCCACTTCAGTTAGAGATCAGCACAGTACAGCGATACACAGCATGTTCTCATTTGTTTTCAGGTCTTTCAAGAAAAGAGAATTAATTATTTATACATTATCTATATACATTTACTTATTATTACAGCTCAGTTGTCTTTAGCCTCCAGTAGTTAATTTAAAGTACATTTTTCCTAAGGTAACTTCATCATCTGTGATATAGCTTGCACTGTTCATAAGGCGTATCAAATCATTTTAATTAAGAACCCAATCTGTTTGCATGGAAGTATTTCCCTTTTTGTCTAAGTCTGCTGAACTGTCCTCTTCCCATAGTGATGCACAAGCCTGTACTGTGATCAGTCTTTCAGACACATAAAATAACAAAAATTAATAAAAGAGTATTATGATATCAGTGCTTCAGCTGCTCCTACAATTAAATATGACCCAAATAAACCATAAGAATTTGAAGGAAAAAATAGGCTTTGTATACCTTAAGACTTTCCCTGTAATTATGTGATGGAAATGAAAACTTTATAATTGTTGGTTGGAGATTTTTTAATGTTCCTTGTGTTACTTGTGATCTTCTAGTTCAGATTGCACATCAGTGTAATGAAAAATAACAGTTCATCACACAAAAGCAGTATTAGGTGCCTTATGAAAAAGACAGTATATGTTGAGACCGAATAACTGTCTTGATGAAACAACCTCAAGTTGTGCCAGGGAGGTTTAGATTGGATATTAGGAAAAATTTCTTCATGAAGAGGGTGGCCAAGCACTGGAACAGGCTGTCCAGGGCAGTGGTTGAGTCAGTGTCCTTGGAGGGATTTAAAAGACGTGTAGATGTGGCACCTGGGGACACAGTTTAGGGGTGGCCTTGGCAGTGCTGGGTTAGTGGCTCCAGTCAATGATCTGAAAGGCCTTTTCCAACCCAACTGATTCTCTGACTCAGTGTTTATAGCTTATGATGAACTCTTTATGGGCTTTGCACAGTGCCATCATGAATCACAAGCACTGCAGATGTGTCAGCCCAGCCACCTTGGCAACGCCTGCCTGGCACAACAATAGCTGTCTTTAAAATTGCACCAGTGATTCTGCTGTCGGGAGTAATGGTTGTTGTGAGATGATGGAGTTCCCAGAAGACACTTGTAGGACCACAGTTGTGCTGTGCTGTGATACAAATTGAACAAAACATCTCTGTCAGACGGTGTTTTCCTGTGTAGAAGAGTTGAACCGTTAAAAAGACAATGATTTAGCAAACATTTCCATGAGATGTGTTCTCTCTGCAGCATTTTCTTCATGTAATATGATAAGGCCTTTGGAAAGTTTATCCATTAATCTTTAAATAATACCATCCTATCATAGTGCTCAGTGCTGCCTTAGTCTGTAAGTCAGGGTATTTGGCAATAAAGATCAGCTCAAGTAGCAGTAAATCTGTTGATACTGATTATCACCTATTTGAATCGCCTTTGCTTCTGTAGAGAAATTGTATGTTATAGGAATATAAGTAGTGTGATCAGACAGACTTTTTGCTGGGATAACAGGCTGCTTCTCTCTTCACATTATACAGCTATACAATGGGAGTTTTTCAATATTTTCTTTTTTATTTTTTTCATATCACTCTGTAAGTTGTCACATAAGCTGGTGTCCTTTAGGATTTGAATTGTATCTTTGGAGTTGTGCATAGGGATAAGGATTTCTTGTGGTTTACTTTCCAGCTGTTCAGTTTTAAGTCTTGAGAATGGGAAGTAAAAAAGTTGCACAAGAGTCTTTATTTTGTTTTAATAAAACAAAAAAGGTGTGTCCACAACTACCTATGAACTGTTTGTTTGGAAAAGATACTGGTATTAGGAGAGGGTTAAAAATATTAGTGTGTCACCAGGTATATGGAGGCAGAGAACATGGAGTGTGTTTCTGTGGCTAATGGGGTATGTGTTTTACACATGAAATCTTGCTAGTTTCTTTTTACTGTTCCAAAATCATGGACCATTCACTGTTATGGATTGCCTAGCCCGTATATTGTTCCATATGTTGTAACTATGGAATTGATTTTCACTGCCTGTCTCTTTGCTGCTGCTTACTCTTAATTTTCCTATTTTCTTGAGCACAAAGGGCTGAACATTGACATTATTATTATTATTTTTACATATTTAATAGGACGTTTTCCTTGTTTACAAATTTCTGGATATACTACTTTTTAAATTAAATATAAATCTGTAATTCTGAGTTAAGTATCTGGGTAGAGCTCGCACTTTTTATTATAGTCCATTAAATTATCTAACAGTTATCTGTAGGCAGATTTTATTGTGTTTAAACAAATGTGTGCAGGTTTTTCAATGTGCAAATGCTTTCTGCTGTTCACTGAAGTGCTTGCATGTTGGGATGCTGCTGCTGACTAACGTTAGGATGTAGCATTATGAGAGTTTAATTGTATGTGGATGTGATCAGTCAAGGTGCTGCCAGGGAGATGTTGTGTGTCTCGGGAGCTGATGTGTTGATTCACTAGAGGTCACTTTTTGCTCACTAATGAACCACTCTTATCTTAGTGGCAGGTGAGAGTGGAGTGCTGGTAGTGCAGTATTTCATGAGGGTACAAGGCAGTGTTCAATTTGGAAGAGGAGGAAATTCAAGCCTGATAACTTGTAATGATCCCAAGTAAATTTGACAAAGCAGGAGAGTTCATTTCAGTGTCATAAATGTATATAATCCCAGTGCATGGTTGTGCTCAATGTCCTTGACAGCAAATGGACATTTTCATGCTTTGCTTTTTGCATCCTTTAGTATCCTTGCTAATTTTTCAGATGGGTAAGCCTTGTGGTTAGTTTCAGAGCAAAGTCACCAGCTAAGTGCTTAGTGAGATGTTGCTTTAATTTCATACCTCTCTTTATTTTTCTCGAGGGCATCCTCAGTTTTGTGGTGTGTGTTTCAAACAAGGAAGTATGATGCTCTCTATGCCACCTAGTGAATAAATGACATTCATAAATGCAAGTATAATTAATTTAGGAACTTTAAAACTATCTCTGATAAAACTATTGCTTTTTTTCCCCTGGCTACTTGTGCAATTTTGACAAAAGCGAGATGCCTGGTGTGTTAGAACTAAAGAAGAGGTGGAGGATAATAGAGTGCAAATGGCATTGCAGCTCAGATGCCTCCAGCTTGCTGGCAGTTCAAATGGATGTGAACATACAGCATCTTCCAGAGATGCCCCACTCCTGCTTTAGCTTTGGGCCAGGCCAGAATAATGAACCCCTCTTCTAATCAGATAGTCACCTTACATTTGGAGTAACACTGGCAAATCTGAGCTGCTTGTGGCTCCGGAGGTAGAAGAAAGATCTGAACATCTCTCCTTTCTTCTGGAAGTGGGGCAGGCAGTGTCCTGCCCTGGAATCCGCGTAGGCGAATGTAGCTCTTGCACATCACATCTGAATTTGGTTTCCTGCATTTGTTGAGTTTCTCAGTAGACTGTCCTGAAGACACACCCACAGCAGCGAGTTCACTGAGGACATCCACAGGTTCTACTTAGGCAACTGGATGGTTGATTATTCTGTGAAACTACTACCAACGAACAGGTTATTGAATCTACTACAAACTTGTGGGTTTTGATCCCTTCAGTTGCCCTTAATATGTAGATCTGTTTCTTTGCATGCAGAATGGAGCATCATAAAGAGTATCTGGTTTTCATTATAATTTTAAAGAGACAGTCAGATGTCATAACTACTCTGTATAGGTTGGAGCCTTCTTCCCTTAATCATCTGAGAAATAGTACTTTGCTTCAGGACCAGGCCCAGACTGATTTAAAACTTGAGAAGTAAATTAATAATCCAGTCCTATAAAAGTAAATGCAGAATGTTGTTACACTGGTTCATTACATTGAAAGCATAATGCATTATAATTTTTAATGGAATGCGAGTGTAATATATTCCAAACATCTCCTTTAACACCTTGGGAAACAGCTGGATCAGTGGTCTCACTCGCCTACTGGGGGCCTCTCCACTGCCCACAGAATTTTGTTAGTAGCTAAAGGTAAATTTTTAAGATTTGATTAGTGTCAGGAGCCTCAGTGTAGTAACTCTGCAACTTACACAGTCTGAACGATCTCCAAGATTTCAGAAAGGTGAGAAAGAGGAAACTTTGGTCCTTTCATGTTAATTGGCTGTTCATTCCTGGGAACACAGATTGCACTGCTTCTCCTTTACCTCATCCAATGTCAAATCCCCCAAGAAGCCCTGCCAGCGCAGAAGGGAACAAGCCATATGGGGCAGGTTGCAGTTGTTCCTTCAGGTCTGGATTTATTCCACTGTGAACAGATGGACAATGGCTGACATCCACTAATGGTTCTCGATAGGCTTCTTGTGCTGTTCAACTCTGTCTTCCTTTTCTCTTCAGCCAGAACACAGACCTTCCTGGAAATGGTCTGTTAACTCCTCCTGACTAGATGGAAAATAATACCTCTCATTTCACGACAACCAGAAAATGCAGAAGATTTAATTCCACCCTGGTTCTTGTGTTTTTAGCACTTGTATGAAGAGAGTGAGATCAAGAAGAAAATCTCTTAGTCACTTAATACAGATAACATCAGAGGAGAGAGGGTTTTTGTGTTCAGTGGTTTGAAGGGAATTTATTCTTCCATTCATTCAGCACACTACAAGCTTTTTCACTTTTGTACGGCCAGTGTTTCCAGCACAGAGCTGGTAGAGCTGTTCCATTCTGAGAAAGGAGCAATGCACATTTGGCATTTCAAAAATGACTTTGAATGTTTGACACAGCTGAACTTCTTGTTCATTAAGTGCAACTTTAATCTGTGGCTTTGATCCTTCAGCAAACCTTTTTTATAGCAGTAGATGAAGGTCTTCTATTTTATTTCATGCTTGTGATGACCACCATTTCTTAAGGATGAAGTGGTTCCTTTTTGTCAATTATTCTTTTTTTCCCCTCAGAAGCCACTGAAAATGTTTCTCCAAAATGACTTTTACATCCACAAGAGAATTTTAGCTTCTTGCAGTGGGAAGTCTCATACCTCAGAAAAAGAAGCCGTAATTAAAATATGCAATTGCAAAATCAAAGTAGGCTGATCTCTGTGTGTTTTATAAACAAATGCTTTGCAGGATCTGAGTGAAAAAATTAAGGAAATATTTAAATCCAAACAAAGTTTTCTTTCTGGTTTTTAAATAAATTGAATTGACTTATTTTGATTATACATTTAAAAGATCTATTTTCAGGATAAAGTTTAAGTGTTAGGCCTGCTTTATCCAACCATTCTTTTTTTCTGACATAAATCCCTTTTAGGATCTCCTAATAACATCTGCAAGATTTGCTGTCGACAAAAGTTAAGATACTCCATTGAAATATAATCTTGCATTTTGATTAAAAATGCATAAAGGTTTTAAATTTATGGCTTTAGAAACTGTTACAATGAATGATGTCTGTTTGATAACGAAGCACAAACATGCATGAAAGAACCATCACGCACAGCTATAACAAACCAAAGAAAATCTGTAAGTGCACAATAGCAGTATCTTCTTGTAAGAAAATTGTCAAACCTCCTTATTCACTTTAGAAAACATTCAACATGTATCTTAGCTCGTTGCTTAGATGATACAATAGTAAAACTTCCTCTTTCAGTATCTTCAAAGTCACATCTGCTATAGATGGCAAACCCTAATGTATCTAATTCGTGAAAGCCCAAGGTCATGCCCTTATGATTGCCCATTCTGAAGGGAACAAAACTTGCACTTAAATTATACATATGGCTGTTAACAGATACACTTAAAACAATATATTTGCTCTGCAGCACATGTGCTCCTCCAGCTGACTCTTAAGAAGCCAAGAAACAGTTTGGGGGCTTTGAAAAATGCCATAATTCTTATTGCAAGACACAGAAGACACTCAGCTGTGCTACACTGCTGTTGAGAAAAAGGTTTCAGTACCAGCAGTGCCCAAAAGCGATAAAGAGGATGGGGATTGTTAGGTTTTGTGGAAGATGTACTTATATTGGAGCTGTGTGAAAGTTGTGAAATGTCCAAATGTGTGGTGACCCAGAGCGAGCTGGAGAACATAGGAAACAAAACGGATGGGGGCAGTGGAAGGCTTGGCTGGAGCCAGCTGGGCTGCTCCTGGATTTTCTCCTGTCCAGTCTAAAAGTGGGCCACTGACAGCCATACAGGGGAGGGGTGAACTCGGGGTGAAACCGAGCTCAGTTTTCTTAAGCAGAAAGAACATTGTGTTGTGTCCTGAAGGAAAACTTCAGTCACTCTTGAGTTATTTCCTGTTCTTTTCCATCCTGAGAGTCTGCATGGTTTATTCTGTAGAGCAGGTGCCTGTGGCAGCTGTCAAAGAGCAGGGCAGAGAGACCTTTAGGCTGGGGAGTCAGGGTCACATAACCTCTCTCCTTCAGCAGGTGCAACTCATCTTTCTGCTGTCGAGGGGAAGACGGTTGGTCCAGTTACAATCAGCTGAGGAGCCAACCCCTGATGTTTTCCCAGGAAACATGAACTTGTGAGGAGTGTGCCGGGAGGGAAATAAGTCCAGCGTTACCTACGATGTGTGTGTTTGTTAGGTCTGTGTACAATCAGGAAGGAAAAAGAGCAAGCATATGAATCCCTTCATGAAGTAGCGTAGAGAATACCAAACTGCAGTATTAATAACCTCCTGTTATTGAATCCTCCATCTGTTCATCATGCCAACTTATCCTCACTTAGAGCACTCCCCTTGTCATAATATTTTGTGCCACACTCCCCTCCCTCCCCGGAGCAGCAGTTCCAGTTTAAATCTAAACATTTGCCCAGCCGTGTAACCCCACGAGGACATGGTCTCAGTGCCTGTATCTGTTTATCTTTCTCTACCAAAAAACGTAACTGAACTCCTAATTTCATTTCTGAATTTTTCATTTTCCACCAGTAAATTTTTCTCTGGAGATACTTCCATAGCCATATTGGTATTCACAGATTCTTCACTTGTGGTTGAAGTGTGTTTGACCCCTAATGCTCATTCCTGCTGCTGCTTTGTCACATGGTAACTGAAGTAGTGTGGGGGGGAAAAAGATTATTTTTTTCTTACAGCTTTGATGTGTATATATTTTTATATTGGCTAACATCTATAAATGGTAATAAAGTGGTTTACCACTTTAAAGTGATTAAAACCAAAATTATTTATACAAACCTCACATGAGGCGCTTGGCTTGATGCTGCTGTAGTGATATGCAGTGAGAATTTAGGGAAACTCTTGTTGGAGGGATGTCTGAGATGTCTGCTGAGACACAAAAGGCTTTCCCAGGAATAACAGGAGGAAAATAAAGATAAGTCAGAGGCTGCATAAACTTGTCCTGGGAGTTACCTCCCGATGCTGCTGGATAATTCCACGAAATGGACAGACACACTACCTGGGAACGATGGGGAAAACCACGTTATTAGGGAGCTGGATCCAAGTTGCCGAAGGCTCCCATGCCCTGGACGGATTCCTGAAATCCACACAACTTGGAGGCTGAAACCATGCTTTATAACCTTTGGGTTCAGATAATCCCCTCTCAGACAAACCAACCCACCCCCCCAAAAACCACAGGAAAATCTACAGCCATGTTAGTGATCCCAGTGAATTGTTCCTGTTCGCTGTGCCCAGGACTCCCTGTCCTTATCCAAGGGGGACCGTGGCCCTGAGGGACTGCTGGGGCCGTTTGCTGACAAGAAACCGCTCGCTTTATTTCTGGAAAAAGCCAAAGATGGGATGTTCGCTGCCGGGCTCGGCTGTGGGAGGGGTCGGACGGGCGAGCCGGCCGCGGCTCCGTTTCCCGCCCGCGGCTGAGGAGCAGGGGGCGGCTGTGCCAGAGGAGTGTAAGTTTCCGGCAGGGCTGGAGCAGAGCTGGGGGCGCCGAGGCGAGCAGCCCCGCGGGGCCATGGCGGCCGCCGCTCCCTCACCGCGCNATGGCGGGCGCGGTGACCCCGAGGGACGGGCGCGGGCTCGGGGAAGGTGCGGATGCCCCAGCGGGGAGGAATGTCGGTGTCTGATGGGCTGAGTTCGGTCCTTTCGATGCTTTTTCTCTAAACCCGTTGTCTCCATTCGCGGCGGTGCCAACCCTGCGGGGACGGCGGGCCGGGGCTCCGGGGGCAGATCGCGGAGGATGGAGGAGGCGCTGCCGCTCACTGGGGGCAAAATTGGGGTGTTACGGCTTTGTTTTCATCCCTGTCGATTGTTAAGAGGGAAAAAGCCTAAGCGCAATCCCAGCCATAGGGGGACACCAGAAGTGCGGATGTTTTGGGATGCCAGAACGGGCAGAAAGGGATACACGGGAAGTTCCACGGGAACGTGAGGAAGAACTTTCCCGTGCGAGTGGCTGAGCACTGACCAGGTTGCCCAGGGAGGGTGTGGGGTCTCCCTCGCTGGAGATACTCCAGAACCGTCTGGACACAATCCGGTGCCTTGTGCTCTGGGACGACCCTGCTTGAGCAGGGAGCAGATGACCCCCTGTGGTCCCCTCCACCGCGACCCCTCCTGTGATTCCCAGAACGCAGCCC
Organism: Calyptomena viridis; assembly: GCA_013390005.1. Lineage (NCBI taxonomy): Eukaryota > Metazoa > Chordata > Aves > Passeriformes > Eurylaimidae > Calyptomena > Calyptomena viridis. Next base: position 151,879 of record WEIV01003161.1, read on the forward strand.
GCGTTAACTTGGATGAAGTTTAAACAAAACAACCCGGTCTCCACACCGCGTCCCGGGGCGGCCCCACATTCCGCTGCGCGCGGCCGGAGGAGCCCGCCCCGCTCTCTCGTTTGTCTCGGCGCCTGCCTAGAACCAGGAGATCGAGCCGGGGGGCGCGGCGGCGGCCGCCGCTCTCCCCTCCACCCCC
>WEIV01003161.1:152105-186045 GCA_013390005.1 Calyptomena viridis
GCCGGGCCCGCCGCTGCCCTGGCGGCCGCTCCGCCCGCGCAACTTTGCCGGGTGGCCGCTGCCGCCGCTGCTTTATGCTCGGTGGGAGCATAAAGGGGAATAAAAAAAAGGAGGGACGGGCGGCGGGGGGGTGCGAGTCGTCCCGAAGTGCCGAAGTCAAAGGGCGCTAAAGCTGCGCCCAGGAGCGGGGTTTGGGGTGATCAGTCCCCCGGGAGGGGGTCTGGGGTGTTTGTCCTTCCAGGAGAGGGCTTGGGGTGTTCGGTCACCCAGGGTGGGTTTGGGCTGTTCCGTCCTTCCAGGAGGGATTTGGGGTGTTGTGCCCTTCCAGGAGGGGTTTGGGGTGTTGTGCCCTTCCAGGAGGGGTTTGGGGTGTTGTGCCCTTCCAGGAGGGGTTTGGGGTGTCCGTCCCCCCGCGGGGTGAGCGGTGCGGGCTCGGAGCTGCGGGAAAGCTGGGCCGGTGTTTGGATAAACAGGAAGTTTAAAAGCGGCGTTTTATTGCTGTAAAAAGTGCTTAAGGCCTGGCTGGCGGGATGGTTTTCGCAGAGCTGCGGGCGGGTTGTGTATCAGAGGTAAGGCTGTGCCCCCGAAATCTCAGTTTCTCTGTTTCTTTCTTTCCCCGTTTTATTTTTTTTTTTTAAACTCGCGTTTATGCTGCTGTTTTTTAAGGTAACATGAATAATATGCGCGGGGTGATGTTACAGACCTGCCTCCAGAATTGCTTGGCATAAATTGGCATGTTAATCTGAAGGTGATTTTTTTTTTCCCCCTGCCCCCAGACATAAGGAGACAGAATGTCAATTCTGTTTATAAACATTATCATTTTGTAAGCAAATGATACCAAAAGAAGGCTTCGAAGCAGAGAATAAGCTTGTTTACCTTGTAGCTGCGAGGCAATCTGCTATGCTGCTTTGTTTTCCTCTAAAAAGTGCAAATTCAAAAGTCAGGGTTTCAGTTGTAGTACCAAGCTGGACAGAATAATGATGGAAAATACTGTCATGAGTGATGGTTTTCAACATTTCACCTGTTGTAACTTAAATTGAACAATTTAACTTTGCTTTATATTTTAATGAGTGTTGTGCTTATCGAGAAGAATATTTACTTTTAGGCCATGATGGAGCAGCCAAAGATAATCATCCCTTTGGCCTCATTGAAAATAATGAGGTCTAATAAACTGAAGTGAATGTGTACTTTCTTTCCCAGCAAATTAAAATTAACTGTCATATTTGTGATGTGCATACGTGTTTGGAGTGCATTGCACTGATTCCTCCTCCAGGGTCTTAAAAGATGTAAATATTCTTGTTTAGTATTCAAGCCCCTTGGCAAGTAGCCTGATGCCCTTATTAAAATATTTTAAATCTCATTACTATATCCCACTAAGAAGGGAAAAAGAAAAATATTAACAAGAGTATAATATATTTCAGTAATTTCAGGTTGAGATCCCATTGAGTAACGCTTTGAAAATCTGTTTCTTTTATAAATAAAAAGGGTTTAAAAGCTGAGTATAAATTAGACTGCTAGCAGAAAGATAATTGTCCAGTGCGTCTCTTTGTTCTGTGCTCTTATCTGTTTTATCTATTTTTAGCTGTGCGTTGGTGAAGCAGCATGTAAAATTAGCAGCCCAAACTGCTAACTTTAGTGTATTTTATAATGTTGCTCTTTATTGACCCCCAAAGGCAGCAAGATTTCAATATTGGAATTCTTTAGTGTTTGACAGATATCATCCTCTTCGGTTTATTATTATGTCAGCCCTCCCCAGAGTAAGGTAGTGACAAAATATTTTGCTCATTTGCAATTCACTGGTGTATTTCAAACCAAAATGAAACAAACAACCCTCTGCCCCCGACCTGCCTCTTTTCCAGCCTGAACAAGAAATTAGTGTTTATGAGGTGGCTGCAATTCATAATTGGATGAGAGAAATGAGTGTTAAATTGTTCCCTCATTTTTGTCATTTTATTAATGTAAAATAGTAGTTGGGATGAGAAGGGAGTTTCTCTATGTTTGTTTGATGGGGTCGAGGGTGTAAATTGGTGCAGATCACTGATGTGTTCTCTGTCCTTCTGTAAACACACACAGCCCACCTCCCCAAATAACATATTTCTCCATCGGGGAATATGTTACTTCATTACTGAATTGGCAGATAAAATAGTAATAATCCTGAGAACTGCTGTAGATACACTCAGTAGAAGATTTTAGTCAGTGAAACTGCTTTGTTGAAATGAAACTGCTCCAGTCACCTTTGTGAATTTTCCAGTTCAGTGTTGTCATATGTAGTTAAGGAGTAGCTGGAGCGTGCAGTGTTTGAGCGCACACAGAACGCTACGTGTGAAAAGCTAAATATTGTACATGCTGTGATACTTTGTCATCACGTGCAGTCCTGATAGCACAATAAAACAAATCACAAGTGCCCTTACGTTTGTCAGTTTGGCTGCCTCTTGACTTGTCCTTCTGCATCATGAAGATAAATAGCATCTGCCTTTTGTTAAAAATGTGCGATCCTTCGGTTTATTAATCTCTCTGTTTCTGAGAGCTATTGTTTTATTTACAGTGTAAACAGAGTGGTCACGGCACGCACTTAGCCAAAAATGTGGTCCGAGAAATTAGGATTGGACTGGATAATGTGAGGTGTTATCATACAGATACAGTAGTGCACTTGCCAGTGTTTTGAAACATGAAGTCAATCTCTCCTTATCTAATAAGAACATCTACCACAGATCGGTGCTTAGGCTGGGTCAGCCCTTTTGGGGAGAAAACTGACGTTCTCCCAGAGTACCTGTTTACATGAATACCATAAACATGGGGAAAAAAAAAAGGGAAAAAAGGTTATTTTATGAGAAAATAGTTTAAACAGCGATAAGTGTGTGGAAAGGCACAGATTTTAATGTCGTTTAAGTGAAGACGCTGAGAAGCAACACGATCTTTAATTTGCTGATGTGAAATACAATGCTCAAAACCGTGCAGATATTTTGGACTACATTGCTCGTTGCCATTTTGTCTTGCTTTACTTACCACACATTTGCAATAGCTGTATTCCGTGAAGCTTATCTGGAGAGGTTGGCTGCTCGTGTGTGCGAGGCTCGCCTTTAAGAGTAGTAGTCAGGGTTTTGCCTCCCAGGCCAGCTGGGAACATTGATGAGGTGATACTCCAGCATGTGTCAAGCTTTTCAAATCCCATAGCAGTTGGTAGTGCAGCAACGTAGCAGCCTCCTCTGAGGCTCCCTAACCTCCTGGCCCCATAATTATTTATTTAGTGTGAGAGTAGAGATGGAGTTACACTTTTAATACGTGTCCTAAAATTTAAGGTGAGGATAAAAGTTGTAGTACAGGGCCCTTTAGCCTTAGGTCCTCAGCCACACGTGCTTTCTCACTCCCAGACCATGTAGCAATGGATTTACAGTTTGGGAAAACAGGAGTTCCCAGTTGTAGTTCTGGGTGTCTTTCTCCCCTACTGCCTTGAGAGCAAAGATGATGATTCATTTTAATCTGTGAATTGATCAGGAAAACATGCATTGCAGATAAATCTAAAATTAATGTTTCCTACTGAAACGTAAGGCTTTCTCTCTCCCCAGTGTTCCTCTGGGAGAACTGGAGAAGCGCGATGTCGCTTCCAGTTGTGCCAGGAGGTTTAGGATCCTCGGGCCGTGGTTACAGCAGGATCTTTTCCTGTGCACAGTAATCCTCAGCCCATCTCCTGGAATGATTTATGTGATCAGAAGTGTTTTGGGAATCTGGCAGCATCTGACTGCTGGCTGGCTGAGACTGGTGTATAGTGGTGTGGGGAGGGAAAACGGAGTGTGTCCCAAATTGTTAATGGTGCTTTTGAAAAAGGGTGCCGAGAGTCCCTGGATTAGACTTCTTTTGGGGCTCTTTGATGTTCAGCTTTGGTTTGATGGTTGAAGTGAATAAAATCTTCAAATTGTTTTTGAACCCGAGGCCAGTCCGGTTCCTCGAGGAATAGGAGACGGTCCCTGGGCTCCTGTAATTTGTGCCGCCTGGTAGCTGCTGTCAGCGGCGTGTCGGGCTGGGAGGATCTGGAGCGCTGGGAGGATCTGGAGCTCGGCATTCCCGAGCCCCACCCGCGGGCTCTGCCTGACAGAGCACCAGGGGAGCACCCACCTGGGATCTGGGATGGCTGCCCAAACCTGGGGTTTTACCCCTCTGGGTGCTCTGGCAGTAGTGAAATAATAATCAAAACAAAAACTTCACAAGGTAAAATTAAACCCCAAATAAAAAGGAATTGCTCAAAAGAAACCTCTCCTGAAAAAATCTGTGCATTAGATGAATAGGTTAATTGGTTTTTGATGTGCAAAACAAAATGTGTTTGTTTGCATTGCAGAGCAAGAACTTAAGTTTTGGGGAAGATTATGATAAATTAACTTGTCTCTCTTGTGAAATATTTTTGTCATTTCATCTCAAACATATCATGTTTCCTGTATTATTATTCCATTTACTAATTATCCAGTTTGTGTCTAATCAACATAATTGAAAATTGACATGGTTTGTTTTTTTTTTCTTTGAACTAATGCTGCTAATGCAATAGCTTGTTTCATGCTGGTATTTATTTTGAATGACTGTTGCTTATCCCTGCATTTTCATCTTATTTTGTACCGCCTTCTTCAAGAGGCTTTTGGAGGAACTTCCTTGCAGTGTAACCTTCCAGGATAGGCAGCCAGAAGGAATTCTTTGCAGAAAGCAGAAAAAGCTGGCCCTGGGGGCTGGGGACAATTGTTCAGATAATTGTGAAGTTGAGGTTTTAATGGAAAGCTTTTATTTCTGTTGCATATGAAGCCTTTGTTGTTTTAGTATTAAAGTGTGAGGTAATGTGATTATGTAATTTTGCTTTTTGTGAAGTATTTTAAGGCATATTTTAACAGCTCTAGTTACAGGTCAGTGGATGTCCCTTATCTGTGCCCAAACTACTTTCAGAGAGTTGTGTCACCACCGGCAGAGTTACATAAGTCTGCAGTGAAAGTTGTTCAGGCTTTCTGACTGTGTGTGCCAGGGCTCACCACAGTTACCCCTCCTCTCCTCTTACTCTATTTAGGGGAGCTCTGATGCCAACTCACAAAAAACGGAAGGAAGCAAAAGAAACATTTCTTACTTGACTTGAGTCACAATTGCAGATTCCTGTGTGCGGTCCAAATCCCGTATTGTTGGAAGTGCACTAACGGTCTTCCTGAACAGCCCCAATATTTTTTGATAGATTCCATCTTCTGCTGTTGGACACGGACACACCCTGTGATAAGGAGGGTGGGAGTTCCGCCCCGGTGGGTTGGGTTGGAAGCTTTAGTAGCCATGAATTCTCACACCACTGTGAGGAACGTGACGAGAGTGTAACTTTTGCTGCCTTTTAGAGCAAGTGTGGCTTTTGCACCTTCTGTGCTTGGTTCACACGTGACCTTCTGAAGTGAGAAATGTCAGTATCTGGGGAAACCACAATGGGCAGCCCAGTGTTATTCACAGTTATGTAAATGTGTCTGGCCTTGTGCAGAAGGGATGTAGGCCCTCACCCACGCTGGACACAGCAGATAGTGGTTTAGGTAAGCTGAGCTCTAGGGGCAGCAGGAGAGAGTGGTCTTGCTTTCAGTTTTGTTCATGTCAGAGCCTGTGAAAGCTGGGCTCACTGCTGTTGCTGCTGCCGTGTGACAGATTGTCCCTCTCCCCCCCTCCAAACATGATCAATAGGAATTAGCCCATGACTGCTATCTGATGACAGCAGGAATGGCTGCAGGATTCTCCAAGGCTGTCCCTGCTTCATTCTCATCGAGCTGTGTTCCTCTGCCATGGCAGGAGCAGACACCGTGTGCCATAAAGCCCCCTGTGCCTGGCCAAACAGAGGAGTGAGTGGCGAGTCAGAGCTCAGAAAAAAAAAGCCAGGAGAGAAGCAGCACTGCAGGGTATTTTCATCATCTTCTACTACTCATACATTTTTTTCACTCTGCAGAATGTCATCACAGCCCCTGGGTGAGTCAGAAGTTGGGAGGATGAGCCAGGAAGGAGCTGTACTAGGATGTGTGCTCTCCCAGTGGGCTGATGTGCAGGAGGGATTGCAGGAAGGGAGAGCTGCCCCAGGCAGCTGTTAGTCAGACCTACAGTCAGCAAGAGGTGCTGCTGGGGGCTGACAGGTTGTAGTGACTGTGCCATTGGTGCAGATCCCAGTATCTTTAATTTATAATTGTGAAATTTCCATCTGCTGCTGTGGCATTTTTACCTGAATATGGATTTTCAGAATTAACCTTCTATTTTAAGCCAAACAGTCCAAAATTGATGTTGCTTTTTGTGTATTTGCAGCATGGCACTCTCAATCCCATAAAGGAAATATATGGCTTAGCAGAAACAGTGATGTGGAGCACTTCATCAGAATTCCCAGATGAGTCAAATTTCATTAGATGGTTGCAGCCAGTTTGTCTCTTGCTGAGTGCATCACTTCAGTCTTTGCAGAGTCATGCAGGACAAAAGTGTTTAGCAGAGATAACCACAAGCCAGTCTCCAAACTCTTAAACTGATACTTGAATATTTTTTCACTTTAATGTGTTGTACCAGATATGTTAAACTGTTTATTTTCAACCAAGTAATGAGTGTTTTCACATTTGTGGTCTACCAACCATCTTAATGCGTGTCTGGTGCTTCACTGAACAGTATTAATGTGTATCACAGCCTTTCCCATGTAGCTGATTTTCTCAGCCTCATAATCAGCGTTGCTGAGAAGGGATGTTCAGTAATTCAGTGTTGTAGGTGTGTGTTCCCAGGCTGACTGGAACTGGCCAGCTAACTCTATCTTAACACACTATTTTTTGACTAAGAAAGGTCATTAAGATAGTGATCAAAGCCACTGCAGCATTTTAGGTTTTATTTTGCATCCTCACCAAATTGTTTCCTGCATTCTAAAAGTCTGCCTGTGCTGGTTGTGCTCCTTTCCTGGTCTGTCCTGTGCCAGGATTGCTGTCTTTCAGTTCTGTCTTTTCATTTCTGCTACCACCAGAAAGTCTTGTTCATTTTGGTTGGTTTCCATTAGCTTTCAGGATCCTTTAAGGTAAAAAAAATGCAGCAACAATTTTTAGTACCTGTATAAACCAGTTACTTGCACCTGAAAGACTTAATACCTTCACCCTCAATCAAGATTTGTAGGTAATACTGCTGTCACTTTTTTCCATGAATTCTGTCAAATTTTCATTCATTTTTTCAGCTCCTCCGAGACTCTCAAAGCTGATTTGAATTACATTGAATTTGCAGATAGTTCTCAATGTGGAATCTTTTCTTGCTGCTCTAAAACTTCTGTGGCTTTCTACATCTGCCCTGCTCAAGATTGGTGGTCAGCAGTTCAGCCACCACAGCACTGCTCCTTCATGAACTTTAAACTCAGCACCACCAGGCAGCAGATCTTTTTTTTATTTTTTGCAAGCAAAAGCAGCATCTTAAATGACCTTTTATCTATGTAGAGCTGGATGTATTTTAGCCACGCCAGTCTAGATAAAAAGAATGTCTTGCATTTTTTAAAAGCTTGTGGGAGGAGGCCCACAATAGAGGCTCCATTGTGCTGTTAGTACTGAGCGTACAGGAAATCACAAATTAGCTATGACGAGAGTATTGCAGGGGAGTTTTAAGTTTACTTAATTCCCATAGTATTGTATGGTTTGAAAGGGTTTCACAATACGTTGCCTTTCTGGTCTGGTTGTGTATGTTATTTGTATTTGGCAGACTTCTGTTCAAGGCTTTCTCTTACCACTCAAAATGTTTCATATTTGAATCCTGGAATCCTGATGACTTTCCTTTTTACTGTAAATACAGAGGCGTAGGAATACGCTTGGCATTTATCTCGTGACCACCCTGCAGCCATCTAAAATTTAAATCTAGCTTTGTATATTCAGCAGTAAGAATGATCTCCTTAGAGCAAGGATAGCAAGGGTTTTGAAGTTGGAATTTGGGGAGCAGTAAGCTGCAGGCACAACTTTTCCTTTCCTAGCAGATTTTGATCCTCCAGGATGTTGAATTGCTCAGTTTCCAGTTGATATGGACAGGAGTTGGAGTGGGCTCACAAATCTGTAGAATTCTGCCTGCATCCTACATACCAAACCCATGCTATTACAGGATGACCCTTTTGATGAAATTTTGCCCAAAGATTGGTTTGGCTCCATACTTGCAGTTGGGGAACAAGTTCTGCCACTTGGTTGAAAGACCTGGGATTTTGAGGACTCTCCAAAATCATGAGTCTTATTTTCTTAATCTTGTGAATAAAGAAAGCACAAAACAGTGTATTGCATAGGGATGGTAATTTAGAACTCAAAGTAGTGTGAATATTGCACTTTTGCATTGATTTCTGTAACTTTTCTGGAATCTTTAATCTGGACTGGTTTTTAAGCCTGTGAAATTCTGGTAGTGATTTTTTTGAGCTTTGTGGCTTTGTTTTCAAAAAAATACATTCAAAAAATCTGTTCACAAATACATAAGTAGAAACTATTTTCTTACACCCATAGTCAAAGGGGGGGAAAAACCCTCCAAGAAACTGAAAATGAAGTTTGGGTTTTTTGACTGTCCTGGGGATACTGTCTTATAGAAACGATGAATATTTTGAAGTGTGTTTTACAAAATTCTAGCAGCTGTTAAAAAGCCCTGAAGATCTATTGGCAGGAGGGAATTTTTTTTTGTGCAGGAAAAAAGAACCTCAGTAATCATCTAGTTCTCAGATTTTCAAAGAGAATTAGTAAAAATTAATTTTTGTTTTAGAAGACTAATTCTAAAAAAAAAAGATGAAACAGCGGTTGTTTTTATAAATGGTAAATAACCTTGCCTGTTACATCTAAGATGTCTTTGATCACAAACATGCACAGTGAAAGAGACAGTCCCATGAATAAGCCATATGATACCTGGGAAACTGCTTGCATTTAATTAGGTACAATTTTAAATCAAGCTAGTTAAGGTAGTGCAAGCCTGTTTGAACTCTTGTTTAAGTGTAAACTAAGCTTATTTGACATTTGCATTAAGGTATTTAGGAATCAGCTAAACCAAATCAAAATGTGGTACTTGCAATGACTTTATGTTGGGCATGTATGTTCTAGTTTTGAAGCATACTTGAGCATAAATGCAGCTTTGTGTGGGATTTGTACCTCTCTGTAAAAGGAGTGTCACTGAAAGACTTCTGTTAGGAAACAAGTGTCCTATGTGAGAACTGAATCATCCTGAACTCATCTTTTCATTTGTTTTTTTGGTTATAGAAAAGGTTTCTTACTACTAAAAATCTTAGGTGAGTAAAGTCAAGTGACGTGCAGGGCAAATTTGGTCTAATTATTGACAAGAGAATTGAAAGAGAGAGGAGAGCAGAGATGGCAGTGCTAGCAGATGTCCTCAGTGGCTGTGGAATGGCCCAGATGATTACAGTGGTTCTCTGACACTTGTGAGAAGCCTCAGAATTGACCTGGAATAACTCACTTAATTTTTCTGTGCCCAGTTCCACCGAGCATTTGGTTCATGGTGAGTTTTTACTTGGGAAAATACTCTGGGATCTGCTAGAAATGGCACCAAATTAGAATAGGATTCTGTAGTTAATGGTGCTCCAAGTAGGTGCTTGGTAGATCTTGTTTGTGTCTTGTCACAGGGAAACAGTTTGGGAGGCAGTGAGCTTTCACTCACGAACTGAATTAAGGTAAATGCACTTATTAAAAAGACAACCCGTGGCTTGACTGAACCCAGTACTGTGCAAAACATTCAGCAGTGATTGAAGGGCTGGCTTTTTCCAAATTAAAAATGTAATTTCCACCATTGAAACTCTTCCTCTTTAAACAGTAAAAAAACCTTCTCTTGTATATTTGAATCAGGAAGTTGTATTTCACCAATTAGCTTGGCAGGACATGCACACAAATGAACCAGCAAAGTACTGGTAAGTGAGGAGGTTGCAGCTCCATGTGCTGTGCACTGAAATATGGGGATGGTGTGTTAGCACTGAGTACTCTTGCTCCTGCTGAGATACGAAGGCTTGGAGCAGAGACATGATTGTGAGCTATTTTTACTTAACAGTTGAACTTTGGAAGAGAAGAAGTAAGGGATAATTTCTTTCGGTTTGAGTTTGCACATTGTACGACTTATTAAAAACTTCAAGATGACTGTTAAGTAAAGACAGCTACTTGAAGTGCCAGATGGAAAAGAGCAAGAAAAATGCCGTCTGTTTAAAACAGAAAGGGGATTTTTGCTCATTTTCTATTGGGGTCTTCTCAAGTCCACACAGTTGCTGTGCTTGGCTCTCTCCAGTTCTGTTTAACATCTTTATCAATGATCTGGATGATCAGCAAGTTCTCAGACAACACCAAGATGGACAGAAGTGTTGATCTGCTGGAGGATAGGAGGGTTCTGCAGGGGAATCTGGACAGGCTGGATTGATGGGCTGAGGTCAGTGGTCTGAGGTTGAACAAGGCCAAGTGCCAGGTCCTGCCCTTGGGTCACAACAACCACTTGCAGTGCTACAGGCTGGGGACAGTGGCTGGAAAGCTGCCCAGTGGGAAAGGACCTGGGGGCGCTGGTCAACAGCAGTTGAATATGAGCCAGAGTGTGCCCAGGTGGCCAAGAAAGCCAATGGCATCCTGGCCTGTACCAGCAGTGGTGTGGCCAGGAGGGACCAGGGCAGTGGTTGTCCCCCTGTACTGAGCACTGGTGAGGCCACACCTTGAATCTTGTGTTCAGTTTTGGGACCCTCATGACAAGAAGGACACTGAGGTGCTGGAGTGTATCCTCTTGTTTAGCCTGGAGAAGAAACAGCTCAGGGGAGACCTTACTTGTCTCTGCAACTCCCTGACAGGAGGTTGTAGCCAGGTGGGAGTTGACCTCTTTTCCCAGGTAACAGGTGACAGGACAGAGGAGATGGCCTCAAGTTGCACCAGGGAGGTTTAGATTGGATACTAGGAAAAATTTCTTTGCTGAAAGGGTTGTCAAGCATTGGAACAGGCTGCCCAGGGCAGTGGTTGAGTCACCATCTTTGGAAGTGGTTAAAAGATGTGTAGATGTGGCACTTGGGGACATGGTTCAGTGGTGGCCTTGGCCGTGCTGGTTTAACAGTTGAACTTGATGGTCCTAAAGGTCTTTCCCAACCTAAACGATTCTGTGATTCTTCTGTGTTGCAGTTTCTGTGGTGGGGCCCATGGAGATATTGGATGCACAGCAAGCTGTATTTCTCTCTTGTTAATAGTATGACAGAAAGTGAGCTTCAAACGACGTCTTTGTCACGTGTTACCAGCTCAGCATCATGGCATTGAGCTGCATTCCTGAAATTGGGATGGCACTTTTTTTTTTAGTTCCCACTCACATTGTCTAGCACGTGCTCTTAGGGACACTGCAAACATTTCTGCTATTCTGGAAATGTGCCTGCATTCTGCAAAGCTGCCGTGGTTTGTGAAATATGGTCCTGGCTGTTTGGCTTGGATGCGAGATCCCTTGGTTCATTCTTCTGCAGAGTAGTCCATCATCTTATTATGACCATTTTAAATGGTTTTAGTTCAAGGCCTGTGTCAGTGTATACATAACTTGGAATAATTGGAAAATGTGAAAAATGTGGAGTATTCTTCAGTTGGCTAAAATTTTAGAAGGGCGTTTTTTTCCTGCCAGCATCTGGAAGTTAGCCAGGTGAAAGTTAGCATTCCCACAATACCTTTTCTGTGGGATAATAGGCGAGTTCAGGGCAGCATTCTTTCTTTCATTTATATAAACAGACTGTGCTGGCCAAGGCTAAGAAGCGTTGCCGAACATGAAATTGTTGCTGTTTGCCCTCCCAGTTGTTGCTCTGTTGAGAATGATTTATTTTTTCTTTTATTTCATTATTGTTCTCCTCTTCATATGTAAATAACATGGAGTCTTCTGCTCTGTTACCATTTAGGATCTTGCCCAAGGCAGTGCTGTGTGAAAAATCCATGTGCTTTGTGGATGATTTCATACATGGTATTGAAATTATGTCACCAGTAGAAAACTGACTTTCAGAAGGTTCCAAAAAATAAAGGTATTTGTAGAACAGAAGAGACTCTTTGACAATAGATGAAAAGAGGTGAAGGTCGTCTGAGAGGCTGAACCCACCTTTCATCTTGCTCAGCTTTGCCCACCTCTGGTCCTTCCTGAAGAGAGCAGGAATTAATTGTCAGGGAAGCGTGGAGCTCAGAGTGCAGGTACTGTCAGCTTTCAGTTACTGCTGCTGTTTTGAGTAGGGGCAATTTTTATAATAAAGATAGATAGGAATTTATTAAAATAATTTTTTTCCTGTTGGAATTAAAACCTTAGTACTTTAGGAATTGCTGACGAGGTTACACACCACAAAGGTTATTGTGAAGTGCATGACTTTACGTACAGTTTTGTCAATTAGGAATAGTCTTAAGTGTGTCTTGAGCGTGTGTGTAGATTTTTGTATTAGTTTTGTAAGATCCCAGACAGCAATTTGGTGTGTATTGCCTAAAACTAATAGTTTATACATGAAGAAATATGCAGAAATCATGGCCTCTCCACACATACGAATAACCATTTTTTTGGCAAGAAATGGGAAAATGCTGGTTTAGTTGCCTGTGTCCAGGTTTAGGGAAAGGTTGTCAGAGACATAGATAATTTCTGAGATGCTAAGTGTTTACTGTGCAGTTTTCTCAGGCTGTGAAATAAGCATTGTTCTTTTTTAAAAAAATAGTAAGTTTTGTGACTTAAGAACTTTTCAGCTTAGATCTTTTCTACTAGATTATATATACTTTTTGCCTTTAAATGGCAAAGCTTTCCCTAGAAAATGCATGGGTTTTTTTATTGACACGTGTTTAAAAGGGCAGCAAGCAAAAGTCATATCTAAAAATTCAATTCTTAGTAAATTCTGAATAGAGGAAGAAAGTTTGGTGAAACACTTAATCTTTGGTGCTATCTGGATGAGGTGGTACATGGCCATATAATTATATTCTTTCATCCACTGCTGTCACTGAGGTTCCTGTGCTGATTGAGGCTAGTAAATGAAACTAAAAATCCTTTTATGTAAACTTTGCATTTTTCCATGCAGTGTATAGGCTCATTGTCATGTAATCTGTATATTCACATAAATACAAGCACTTGTAATTTTCTGTTCTCATGCAGAATCTGACAAAACAGTAAAATTTCAGATGCACTGAAATGCATTAATGGTGGGGTTTCCAATTTCCATTTCTGTCACCATTATTTTTCATCAGTTTTAAACCTCTAATGACTTTTTATACATTTTTAGGAGCTAAACGTGGTACAGAGCACTGTTGCTTACTTGATAAAATAAGGACATATTAAGAAACAGAAATTTATTGTCCTGTCTCCAGTTTGTATTAATTTAGAACACAGGGTTTATGGACCTTTTAGTTGGAGGCTATTCATTTCTCAGTGTTTTAAGGAACATATACTGCTGGTTTTATTGCATGTAAATAAATGTTAGTATCTTGGAACCAGCTATATTTAGATCAATAGCATTCTCATCTATTCAATATTTCTGAGATTCCTTGCTTAAGTCTGGTTTTTCCACATAAAAATGCATCCTGGTGTGGACTGTATATCCCATGATTTTATTTGTGAGTTTCTAACTTTTTTTTTCTGTAGTACTGTTAGTGGTAGCATGGTTTTATCAGTTGTGAAGTTGAATTTGTGCATGCACATAGAAAACATTAATTACATGAGCTGTTTATGTGCACATTGTGTGTGAGCTGCTCGTGTGCAGGTACATACCTGCTCATTCCTAATGGGCTGGATTCTGCAAGGAACACTCAGGTATGGACAGCCTCACTCTGCACAACCCCAGAAGAACTCTGTGAATGAGGAACAAAGCAAGACCTTGAAGACAAAAAATAACATCCTAGTGAAAGATGTGCCTGAACATTAACTTGGTGTTTTCACATGTACCAACTGTGGAACCTCCGAGAGAATTGTACAGGTGTTCCCTCCTTAATAGAGGTGTTCTGTATCCTCTTTTTCTTGACTAGAGACTGTCAGCTTTTAGAAGTATTGTAATGATGAAGTGCCATTAGCTGTGCACCATTCATGTCTTAAATTGCATCCTTTGTTGTGTTCTTTGCTATTCTTGTAAAATAGTTGGGTATGGTCAGGATTTTGATTTCCAGCGCTTCTACTTGCTTTTTATTTTCTTGTTTTGTAGGTTATTCATTTGTTGTTGAATTATATGTCTTTCTGTGATCAGTTGGCATGGAAACATGGCTCCTTTATAGGCCAGTTGCTTTTAGCATTAATTTGCAGGTACTTGTTTTTGAATGTGAAAATGGAAACCGTTTATGTTCTTCATCATTCCCCATCATTAATACTTGCTTGCTTTCCGGTGCGATATAAATTATCTTTCCTTCTGTCTTAGAGTGCAAAATGTACTCTTTCTTTTAAAAGAAGGAAAAAAAAATTACTGCTTAATATGTACTGTATTATGAAGACAGTACTTTGTATAAAAATTTTTTTTATACATAAAACTTGACAGAATCAGTGAAACAAACAGTAACACAAAGTCTTTGTTTAAGCCCAGAAAGTGTATGATGTTTCTCAACAATGCTAAGTGTCACCACTCAGCTTCTTTTTTTATTAATGTATTTATTGACATTACCTTTTTTTTTTCTTTTGAATTGCAAGAGTGCTGTGTTTTCTTTTTGAGGTTTGCTGCATTTCACTTGAGATTTGCATTGATCAGTACTGCCAAAAGCAGAATACTTTCATTGGTATTCTGTGATTTTGGTTAGCAGAGTTGGGTGTTTCTGAAATACCTCGATACTGGCAAGAGTCAGCTTGTGGACTTCTCTTACAGCTCTTGCAGCAGTTTGTGGTGATGTGCTGCAGTCAGTTCATCTGGCCTCTTTGGGTGTAGTACTGCACTGCTTTTTCTTTATTCCCTAGGTTAAAGTACACACAGCTCAATTTAAAAAGCATAAGTCTGTGCAGGGTTTGACAGTTTCAGTGAAAGAACTACAGATCTCCAGATTAGGAATACTTTGTTCATGCCACTAGTCCTGTGTTAGGAATTTCGTGGTACTACTCAGCAACCATATGGCTCCATCCCTCTGGACAGTTTTAAAAAAAATAAACATAAAACAAAACAAACATCCCTATAGGTGTAACCCCCACATTTTCACCTTTAATATTTTCATTAAATAATTTTGGTGGAAAAGAAGTATTTGGCTTTGTGGCATACCCTTCTACTGAAGCTGTTCAGAGCTTTGTTGTAGTTACTTGCAAGTGGTTTTCTTGGAGGTTGAGAAACAGAGTTTAATACAGCAGATGAGGGGTTTTTACAGCAGTTTACAGATCAGATTTTCACTAACCATGATGCAGCTGTGAAAAGAAGTCAGGCCTTGCCGCTTCCTGTGTGACACTATCTCACCATGCAGAATAAAACCATTTCTCCCTTCTGCCCCCCACCCTCCTTCTCTCATAAACAAATTAGTCTGTTGATAGAGAAGAGTGAAAAATAAATGGGTCCCACCCTTTTATCTTGATGTAATTGCAGAACAACTGGAGACAAGATGCACTAAACTGTTTTTTGCTCCTCATCACTCCCTTCAGTGCCTTATGGCATTCCTGGTCCAGGAAGGGCAGCAGTGGAGGATAAACACTGAGGATAAAACTCCTACTATTAATTGACTTAATCTCCATACCGAATTGCAGCTTTTCTGGCTTAGATTGATCTCGTCTTTCATGTTCTCTCTGGAACTAAGTTTTCAGTAACCAGCACAGCCTCTTTCTACATATTTTTAATTCTTTAATCAGATTGTTGTGTGTGGTTGGTGTCCTTTCTCAGACTTGTTTATCCACAGGTTGGGTAGACTATTCACAGGAATTAAAGGCTTTCCTAATGGGAAGCTCTCCCATATTCTGCTGTGGGTCCTTGTCAGACCTCTTAGAGAATTAAGCTACTGATCATATTGTTCTTTAAATATTTTGACATATTTTGACATATTTAACATGCTTTAAGGAATATATAGTTCTGATTAAGTACTTTATCTCCGAGGATCATATTTCACAAAGTATTGTAATTGTGTAGACTTTATAAGAAATAGTGCTAATTAGTTATTTCAAAAAAATGAGAGCACAGGTAGAGTTGCCTTTTAAAGAGATCACTTGTTGACCAGCACCTTCTTATTTACTGTTTCTTTGTAAAAAATAAACCTTATTTTAATCTGGTTTACACTGAAGACCTAATAAATGACCCTTGTCTGGGCTACTCATGGATGTACAATTTGCATGACAAAGAATTATTTTTCAGCTTTCGTTTATCATTCTCAGCACTTGTTTTTCCCCTTCCTTTTTCAATTGGGATGATAGTCCTGACTGCAGAGGGCAGAAAGAATGAACAGATTGATTTGAAGAAAATATTTTAAGAGCTACAATTTCCTCTGAAATAACAGTTGTGCTCTTAAAGTGTCTAATAAGCAAAAAGAGTGGAGCAGAAGTAATGGTTTTCTAGTTTTGCAGTGGTACACCTGCACTAATTTGGTTTGCCTTACATCCAGAAAACTGGGAAAGTAATGTGTTGTGGAGACCTGTTACTCTGTCTTGTCTCTATCCCAAGTTCAAGGATTGGGTTCATTATTCTCCCACGATGTTCTGGAAAATAGTCACAATGGTTTCTGGGAGTTATCTGATAGTTGTGTTGTACTGGGCAAGCACTCAGCTGTCCATCCTCTCCCAGATTTTCAGAAATCACAGCCAGTAGGAATCAGTTAGACTTGTTCTCCAGTATCTTTCTCTACTCTATGTCCTTTTTCAGAACAACAGAATGAGTTTCAAGATACGCTTTGGGCTTACTTTGCGTGAGCTCAGTGATTGTTTGATTATATTTGACTAATAAAATTCTAAGTAATTTGAGTGTTTCCTGTCTGCTTTCAGAACTGGTGCTCCTGCAGCCTTTCAGCACACTGCTGTTTATCCTGCTACTGACATCCCTCCTATTTCTAGTGGGAAAAAATGTGCAAAAATCATAGAGTAAGGTTTCTTACTTTGGAATTTTTTTTACTGCTTCTAATCAAATGATAACTGGAGCATTGTAATCGCTTTTCAGACTGTCATCAATCTATAATTTCTTTCAGAAGGGGTCAGTTTTTTGCAACTGTCCATTTTTCACAAACTGTGGTGCTCAGAAGTGTAGGGCTGTCACTGAGAGGGGGAGATGACATTTGTGTGATGCACGGACGTGCCGTGGGCAGCTTTTGTAAATGTCTCTGCCTGCAGATTGGTGGACACAGGAGCTGGAGCAAGTTTGTTTTTAAGCTAAAACATACATGGAAAAGGCCAGAGTAAAACTACAAACTGACATCTTAACTTCATTTACAGGGAAATGCAATAGTGAATTCATTTTCCAAAATACAGCACTCGATCACACCAAGAATATGCAGTTGGTGAGAGAACCTGGCAAGAAATCTGTGTGAAGAGTGATCATCACCTTTTACCTTAGGATTCTGTAACTTTTAATAATGGATTCAGTAATTCCTTTTATAATACTTTCCTGCAACTGATGTTTTTAGCACTAATAATTGTTTTATGCAATTTACAGAGACGGAACGTGACTTGTGCCCTGAAAAATTTATAATTATCTGCAAAGCATTTTAATGCATGTGAATAGACTCTTTTCAAGTTGAAAATGCTTAAGCTGCACAGACTTAAAAGCCTAGTGAAAAAATGCAAGTATGGGTCATTTTTAAACACTTCTGACTTTTCACCAGTTCAGTGGAAAGCATTTTAAAATGTTCAAAAACCTTCCCTAAACCCATTTAGCATGTGGTATGTGTGGGAAGAAATATTTTGCATCTCTCATCAAGTCATGGGAATAGCTCTCAATTTTAACTCTGTTTTTCAGTACAGCACTAACTGTGATGTTGGGACCAGAGCCTTTGTAATTGAAACTCAAATCTCTACTTGAAGAAAAGCTCAATAGAACAGCTCTCTTACATCATATGCTTTGGTTATATTATGATTAAATGTAACATGATAACATGAACTGAGCTTTTGCCTTAAACTCCCTGTTTTATTTGGCTCTTAGACTGTTGTTACTGGCATGTTCTCAGTGAGCTTGTCATTTTTATACATCCTGTTTGCTTACCTTCAAAATTAATATCTTTTCAGAAAAAGCTGTTTATTTAAGCTTGGTTCGGCTGCAGAGGACCCTGGATGGGAGGTGCAGGACTTTGACTTCACTGTGCTCCAAAAATTCTGATTTTACAGCAGCACTGTTCTCTAGTTTGTAATCATCATAAGCCATTTTCTTAATATTGACAGAAACACAGAGGTCAGTGGCTGTGGGAGGAACAAGAAAAGGAGAGAGAAAAAAGAGTTTTAAGGAGCCCTTTGCAGAGAGCAGCATTTGTCAGAGTTGCTTTGGTTTTCAGAAGAACATAATGAAGTGTAACTCGAGGGGTTTTATTACCCTCATTTACCAGAAACCTTAATACTGTGTTGAATTGATATTTTTAATTATGCTGATCTTTGAAGTCTGGACTATGTATATATACATATATGCTTGTTTGGTTTTTAAAAAGTTTTTTAGCTGTCCATCTTAAAAGAAGTTTCCAGCTCTCCTCCCTTCTTCCCATCCCTAAACAAGAGTCACAGTATTTTTTTTGTTGTTTCACTTGTAAGGTTTGCTGACACACAGCATCATGATGTTCAGCTGTGAGGATGGTGAATCACACTGATGCTTTCTCAAAATAGAAAAAAGGTTTAGGAGTTACAAAGAAATTGAAGAGGTCAGTGTTCAATATGTACAATATTTCCATACTGTTATTTTTAGTGTCATTTGAGTGTGTTCTACTGACTTAAAGTAAAAATTAAACCTTCTGATATTAATTTGATTATCCAAGGCCCCACACTTTCTTATCTTCAGACTTTTTGATAAGGAAAGTAAGGAGTGTCCCAGGTAATAGTTTAATGTTCTTGGGTCAAAGTACAGGTGTGCTGTTAGAGAAATTGCTTTTGGTGTTTGGGATCAGAAAAAAGGAAGCCTTTGATGTTGGCTCCACTCGGGTTGTTGGGTTTCTTTCTTGGAAACAGCATCCTGTACAGCACCTACATACAGGAAAAGAAACAGAGAGAGTAGCCCTTAGTGCAGGCTACATTCAGAAATTTTATGTTGCAATAAGTACTTGTCAGTGTCTTTAAAACATAATGTGAAATTAATACTCCAAAAGCATTTGCACTGACAATGCTAAAAAGTGGTTTAAAACAAAGCAAACAAAAACTCCCAAACCTACTGGAATAAAATAACTTGCTGTAAGAGT
Source organism: Calyptomena viridis (assembly GCA_013390005.1). Classification (NCBI taxonomy): domain Eukaryota; kingdom Metazoa; phylum Chordata; class Aves; order Passeriformes; family Eurylaimidae; genus Calyptomena; species Calyptomena viridis. The sequence continues at coordinate 171,326 of WEIV01003161.1, forward strand.
AATATTTTTGGAGGAGAAAATTACTGTTCGTTTCTTTTTTCCTACATACAGGCGCATCAAGAGTAATTCCTTAAGGGAATTGCTTTTAAAATTAACATTATGTAGCTGTTCCGCTTTTATCCAAATCACAGCCAAGATTCCAGTTCTGATAACGTGATTTAAAACGAAAAGGCAGTGGTTGCCTGCTTTGTATTGAATACATGGATAAAGGAGCAAGGGTAAGGGCAGCTGAGGTACTTCCCTTCATGTGCAGCACAGCCCTGTTTTGCCAGTCTGTTCTGGGCTTGTGTTATTTATCCTAAATGTTGTCCTGAAAATCTCCAGTACTGCTTCTTCTGTGGAAAGTGTTTTAGTAAGTGTTGGCATGCTCTGTATTGTTACTGGAATGGCTCAGGGAGTTAATCGTTCTGCTCCCACTGCAATTGTTGAAGCAGATTGTTTTTCCAGTTCCTGCCAGTAGGAATTTTCTGCCTTTTTTTTTTTTTTTTAGACACACCCACCAACCTATAAAGTTTATGGTCTGAAATACAAGCTGAGTTGTATTTTAAACTAGAGTTTGGGAGTGTGTTAGGGTGGGTTACCTCCCAGTTGCCATAATCAGCCTGCTCCATGGATGTCCTGGGAGAAGGTGAAAGTGGAGGTATATTCTGATACATACCCAGCACATGGTGAGCTGTGGGAACATTTGTGATGCAAACTTGATTCGTGCCTTCAGTTCTTCTTTTTGGAGACACTGCTCCATCAGTAACTGGGAAATTGGTGTCCACAGTCAATGCAAACATGGTTGCTGAGGGTTATAATTCTCAACTTAATTGTTTCTTAACTTGTGGGTGCTGTCCCCCACTTCACTGCAGTGATTCCTGTAAGTTACCAAATAGTTTATGGCTTTTGCCCACAGCATGTGCAGGCAGGGGCATTCCAGTCACCATAAAACTCGTGGAATAAGTAACAGAAGTTGGCAGCTTTAGCCAGAGTTTCTCTGAAGCTGGGACTGATGGGAGTGAACTCAGCTAGGGCAGCTCCACCATTGCCCATTTATTTATTTCCCACCTCTTCCCCCCTTTACTTACTACTTAATAAAGCTAAAAATACTTGAAGTGGTGACGTGCTCACTGTGGACAGGCACTAAGATGCTGCATATCCAGGGAAAATTCAGTCCTTTAAAATGTTTTGCCTTACTTTGGAGTTTGCTTTCGTGTGTTTGTTACTTAAAAGTAGCACTTCTGCAGTGTTGGGTTTGTGTGTTTTATTGCAGATACTTAGACTTTCTGCTTTTGGTACTTGATATAGTTGTTACTGAATATTGTAATTTGTTTTGCTTTGTAAGTGGTGATAGAAAATTAAAATGCTAAAGCTCCTGATACTGTTAGGGCATGTTTATTTGACATTAAATACATGTGATTCATATTGTTTTCAGTCTTATTTTGAAAAGTATTAGTTAAGATTAGGCGTATTATTACATGCTCCAAATATGTAATTTGAGTAATTTTTTGATAGATGTGAAATACTTCCAGTTTTCATGTGGATGTTTGAAGTACATGTGTAGGAATAGAAAATGTTGCCAGATGATTTTGTTTCCCGTTATCAGAACTGTATTTCTGATCACAGGCTTTCAAGATGTGCCCTGTGGGATCTTTGTTTTGTGTACCCTGAAACACACTTAGGATTTTGTGTGCACACTGACAGATGTTAGATAAATAACAGCAAAAATACTGGATGTTTAAAAAAGACTGGTTAGGAGATCGCTGTTTAAAAGCACAACCTCCTGGTTGTCAGAATAATGTCTTGAGAATGGCAAGTTTACTTGCTATGTGAATATGGAAAATTAATGAGGAATTGTTATTTGGGTTCCAGTAACAGCAGGAAAATGTGGAATTGTCTAAATCGAAATCATTGGCTTATTTTGTTTTGACTTCCCAGAAGGGAAAATCAAATAAGAAGTTGTTTGCAGACACAGTGTTGGGGCTTTGTGTTGTCTGCTGTAGGGACTGGTGGGGGTACCCAGGCTGGATCATCATAAAGGTGTGATGTGTGCAGAAATCTAAGTACCATGGAGTTCTGTGGACCAGGGTGGTGATTACACAGCAGTGGTGTTGGTTTGTATCTTGTGTGAGGGAAGGAGCTGTGAGTGTCCTGCTGGGCACATTTCAACCTGCACAGTTACATACAACGGGGTGTGACTGCTCTGCACATCACAGGGTCAACACAGCACAGGAAACCACTTGTATTTTTCTTGGTCTCTCGCAAATTAAAAAGAAAAGAAGGAAGATGACTTGTTTTCATTGAGTTGGGGTAAATAAAAGGCATAGGCGCCAACACTATTCGTGTGCTCTTCCAGTAAAGTTCCAGTGTGCTCAGCATTAACCTCTGAGCCCTGGGGGCTTCCACAGGCACTGCACATGTGCTTCAAGTAAAGCTTATGCTCAGTTTTCTCTTGCATTTATACTGTGAAGTCCAGATCTTGTTCCTTTGAAAATCAGTTTGGGATAGTTCCTGTGAATTTTAGTAAGCCTTGCAGCAGGTTCCCAAAATCATAGGAAATACAGTTAGAAGCATTAAAGGAGATGAGAAAAGAAGGAAATTAAATTTAATCTGCTAAGATTAAATTCAGTCTTCCAGGTGTGGCTGTCTCTTTTTTTACATTCCCCACGTTGGTGTTCTTTAATTAAAAATACTCTTCCCTGTGCCCCTCTCCAGCCCCACATCCCAAATCCTGGGAGATTGCATCCTGCTTGTCTGGAAGGCAGCAGCAAAGTGTTGTCTGAGATTCTGGTGGGATCAGGAGATTTTTGTGTTGCACATTCAGCATCTAAATATGCTGAATATCAAAGTACTGCAGGCTGGTAAGGGCTTCTTTTTACTCATGTCGATTTTACTGGTCCTGGTACCTGTGTTGTATTTTAAAGTTTATTTCTAATTGTTTGCTCTTAAAAGTTTTGCTCTGCCTTGAATCTCAGTCGCTTGGTGCACAAAACAATGAGACTGCCTGAACAAAGTCCAAAGTTTAAAAATGCATGATAGGTCAGGAACTTAAAAATATGTTTTTGAAGTGTGGTGTTTCTAGGAATTTTAATAGTGCATGTTGGCAAATATAATTCATAGCAGGTTCTGTGTTCATGTTATGAGGAGGATATTTTTTGTTTGTTTTGACAACTCATTCTTTACTTGAACTAATATTAACATTTATTTTTGAAAAACATGCAAATTTTTTTGAGGGTTTATGGTAAATAAGTGACAGCTCTCACGGAATTTATGCCTAGGTAAGAATATAAAGTAAAGGTAAATGCCACAGGGGATTAGTCTCGTGCTACATGTACAAGACTGTAAATCAGTTGAACGTCCAACCTGTCATTTTTGGGTCTTGTTTTTGTAAATATTGATTAGATTTTTCAGTAGTTTGCATTTTGTTAAAAACGTAAATCACTTTGATGTTTTACGGTGTATAAAGAAAGTTTTTTTAACACAAATTCTTTGGAAAGGACATTGTCAAGGGATTTTTCCTGCTTATTTAATCTTTGCACTTGTAAGAATCCCCAGAGACAAGACAGCTCTCCTTTGCCAGGCTGCTCTCCTCCATTTCATGTGCCTGTGGGTTTGTCACTGTAGGGTTACTGATGAGTGTTGTGCTTTTTGGCATTGATGTATTTTTCAGAAAAAAGAATTGAAGCATTTGTTTTGAAAAAAGAAAAACACATTTAAAGAATTACATGGACTTTGCAAACAGATTTAAGAAAATGAAAGGTAGGTCAAATTTTGGGCCTACAAACCTGACAGTGTCCTTTACTTTTAACTTGTATGCCTTATATGAGACATGCCTGATCGTAATGATGTTACATTAGTCAGCAGCAGAAAAATGTGGAAATGGCATTGTTAATCATCATTAATTTTAATAGCTTTCCTTGGTGCATTTTGGTGCATTTTCTAATGTCAGCAAATGGTGGCAGCCTCTGTTATTTGTGCAGAGAGATCACTTCAGTTACTGTCAGTTTGTAACATGAAAGATTGTTTGACCAAAGGTTTAAGATACATTTTAGCAGCCTAGAGTATGTCAGGAGGAGCTGTGGTACCCCCCAGTCATGAGCATACCCAATGGCATTGGCTTCAACTCTTCCCCCTTGGAATGTAGCACAAATTAATGCACCTTTGCTTCAGGAGCAGTAGGAGGTACAGGTTGGATTTAGGAGGGAGGAGAACACTACCCTGCTTAGGTAGGTCTGTTTTTTCTAGTTCAAAAAAATGCATGTTGTTCTGAGGTTGTTCTGATCATTTGTAAGCCCGTATGGTTTCAGAGGTGTGGAGGTAAAATAGTTCACAGCCTTCCCTCTCCTGTCTTGGTTGCAAAGCTGGAGGATGAGTTCATTAATCCTCTTGTTTGTGGGACCCACAGTCCAAGTGCTTGTGTGTGGGGCTGGCCTCCTCTTGGGTTCTGCAGCTGAAAACTGATTATTTCCAAGTTTTTTCCATAAAAGCTGGACCAGAATAAGGTTTTGATAGGGTTTTTTTCCAGGAGAGCTAGTTCAGACTGCAGCTGTGCAAGGGCACTCTGCTGTTAGTTATTCACATGGTGAATGGCTGCTGCATTTGGGCTGCTGCTCTGTCGGTGCCCCTCAAACCTGCTATTAATTTAGAAAAATTCCAGCAGTCACTGGCACAGTAGCTGTTAGTGGAGCAAGAGCTTCCCCACCAGATTATTTCCATATTGGGCAGGAGGAGAGGGCAGAAACCCAAAGCTAACAGCTGGGTTAAAACTGTCGGGAAAACTTTGGGGTTTTTCTTAAATACATTTAGATAACACTAAGGGCCTGACTTACACCCAGCAAAACCAGCAAGTTCAGAGTTAAGGCTTCTCACTCCATTTCTGGTACTCACTGGAGCACTTGGCCCCCCAGCTCAGGGGTGTTGGGGATGACACACTATCCCTGGATCCCTGCTCACCCAGGCAAAGCCTTGGATACATGAGTGGTGCCAAGTGGTGCCGACTGTTGCAGGTATGTGTATGTCCAATACACCTGCTGTCCTGAGCAAGGTGCTGTGTGTGTCTTAACACTCTGCTGGTTCCCCTGGTATGTTAATGGCACTGCAGGTGTGGTGGAAAGCCAGCAGCTGAAGGGGGGAAGGGTGCAGATGCAGTGAGAAGCTTTAACTTTGAGTTTCCTGCCTTCTGTAAGCATGAGTCAGACCCTTAATGTTGTTTTAATGTATTGTTTGTGTTTAATTTTTAGTAAAAATTTGAACACCATCCAGGCTACAGAGGTTGCAGTGGATAAGAAGTTAAAAAGCTTTGGTTCAAGATTACAGGAGGCTGCAAGAAAAAATAAAGACATGGAAATGAGGATGGAATGACAGGCTGCTATTTTGCCTCAGAATACTGAAGATTGTAAAGCATTGAGAAATCGAATTCATGACCCTGGAAATCAAGCTCAGATTAAGAAATGTCAGGTTGGTAGGGGTTCCTGCAAGTCTTGAGTTAGGATAAACTGAGATTGTTTTCCCATAACAAAGTTTATAGGGTGTGGGGGTGGATGGTATAATTTTTGTTATCTGTGTAATGTGAAATGCTGTACCATATACTTAAATAAGTCAGCTAAGTGAAATTTATTTTTTTATATTAGTTTGACATTTGTGCTGTTGAATATCGCTTTTGACCACTTTACAGTTATTTGTCTCTGGCACAGAGTCTCATGATTTACTGTAAATACAGGCATGAAAATACTGTTCTTAAGTACACATTGCTTTCTCCTGCCTCTCTGAGGGTCTGCTGTGAAGCCAAAGGCATGGTGCAATATGACATTTCTACATAAGAAATAAGCAGAATGTATCCAAATGGTGCAAGAGGAAGGTTTTTGTTCAGAAGGTTCTGATTCACAGTGAAGCCATGTCTTTCTGAATGTGAACTTTAAATAGTGGCTGCCACTGTGAGGAAGTCCCTGTAAGTTTACTTGGTGTTGAGTTATTGCCTGCGATTCAGGGACAGGATATTTAGGCAGAAAGATTGTGCAACAGGAAGTCTATGCTGAAGTTCAGAAAGGATTTTGGCAAGCAAAGGTTTCTAGGGTTTTCATGGTCAAGGTCACTGGATGCATTTGAGTCCTGGGGACTTAACAAAAGTCTTTCTCTTGGGAAGGGTTTGCCCTTTTAGTTGTATTTTGACTTAGGTTTTTATGCTCTGGGGCTCGGTCTGGCATTCCCCTTAGCACCAATGTTACACAAGTAACCTGACTGAAATCTTTAGATACAGTGGCTGAGGGGAAAACCAGACCACACCTTTATGTATTTTAGAGAAAGCAGCATTTGAAAGGGATGTATTTTGTGCTATTATATTTCATGATTTTCTGACATGGCTCTAGTCAGAAAAGTTTTTTTAGAAGTGAGAGTTTTTAATCTCATCTTCGTTTTTCTGTTTGGACTATCTATATGTGGTCTGCTGTTGACAAAGGTGCTTTAGTTGTAGCTGCAAAGGAATCAGCTGTGCCATATTCTTCATTATTCATCTGCAACAACTTCAATATCAAAATTCTGTGGGTATTTTATTGTAGCTAGCATTCAAACTTGTCATTGAACTTCTGGCTTTTCTGTACTGATGAGACAGTGACCATAACATTTCTGTTGCAAAGTGAGCACAGTTACTCTAAAGCAAAATAAATAGGGCTTGCAATGTCATTTTTACATTTGTTTCAATACTTAATTGCATTTTAGTAATGCTATTACATACACTGTTTTGAAAGAAATACAAACAAGTCTAGAGCATGTTTTATCTTAAGGGTTTTTTAAAGTAAATTTAATGTGGGGTTTTATAATTAAGTTCCCATTAAAGGATAGTAATTATTCTCTAGGTAACTATGTAGCTTTGTTTTATATTCATGTAGTGTTCCTGATGTGTACCACATTACTAATATGTGGTTTATTTACTAAAAAAGACTGTTTGAGAGTTATGTGGCCATTTCTAGTACAAACAGATATCAATAGTAAGTTATCAAGATGCACAGTTTTGAAAAATTATATTTAAAAGGGTCCCATCTAATTTTGGTGGCTGGATATTACTGGAATAATGGTGTACCAGAAGCATTTCTAAGTGTGTCTATCACAGTTAGGTTAGGAGAGCATAGTTTTCATGGGTGTTGTGCCCATGGCAAACTTAGCTGGTGAGTACTTTTCACATCTGAACACCTCTCTGCTGTGGTGAGAATACTGCAGTCAGTCCATTGGCATCATCAGATGTTGGGAGACACTGTGAATAGAGCAGAAAAGAATCAAATGTAGTGACTCATGTTCTGCCTTCTTTACCTCTTCAGGCAGTTTTTATGCCTGAAGAACTTCAATACCAGATTGCAGTAGGGTTGGGCTGTCCTTCTGACTTGGTTAGGTGTGCACATGGAATTTATGGGTTGGCTGGACAAGTGTGAGGGACTGTGAGGGCAGGATTCTCCTTGGTTGTACTCCTTCAGCCCCAGACCTGAGCCTGGTCCCAGTGGGGCAGCAATAGGCTGCCTCTGACTCGTGACTTTTCTCAGCAGCTGTTTTTCTTCACCAGATACCTTGTGCAGCTGGGACTCTAATAATTTTCCATCCACTTAAAATGCAGATACCAGTCTTTCAGGGCTCGCTTTCTGACACAGTCTGGGACTTAAGATGCAGAGATTGCTTGTAGAATTTAACTGGGGAACTTCAGTCATTTGCATTAATGTTGGACTAACTTGGATTATCAAGCAAATTAGTGGTGTTTTAAAATTCACATTGCAACAAAAACACGTCGTTGAAATTTGAATATAAAAAAGATCTAGTCTGCTTCACTTTGCAGTGTTTAAAACTTCTTATTTAAAAAGGAAAAAGAAAAATCATGTACTTTGGTTTTGCTTTTCCTTATCTCTTCAGGAAGTCCCTTTTTTCCACCCACACTTAACTACTTTTGTGTGAATGCAATGGCTTAATATTATTCTGTTGAGTACTGTTGTGTATTTATACCATCTATACTGTTAAAAGGGTGCTCTCTAAGTATCTTAAGAATTACTTTTTATTTCAAGACTCTGTAAAGAGGATGGAAATGAAGTCTTCAGCTTGGACTTATTTTCCTTTTCCCAGATATTTAACATGACTTTCTTTGTCATTCTACAATCTTCCAGGTGCGATCTTGATTTAAGGAGGGACATTTTGTTCCTATTTTTGAGAGTTTGTAGCAGTGGATTATGTATGGTGTTTTTTGACTAAGCTATGTAGAACTGCTTTGTACAACTTTTTAAGTCTAAGCAGACCTACATAGATCAGCAATTAGCTTGTAAACTTGGACACTGAATCCTCAGTAAATGCAAAATTTTGCTGTTGTAGGCTTTTTTCAGTTAAATTTTAGTCTCGGCAGAATCCTCATTATATATGTAAATTGAACACTCAAATCCTCACTGGGCTGCTTATAATATTCCATAAGTTATACTCTTGCAATGTTGGACAAGACATTTCTTGCTCTGTCTAGAGCTCACAGAGGTGTGGAATCCAATCAAAACATGGAAGAGATATCACAGACACTTCTTAATAGTGCAGTGAGGATATATCTTTAAAAAACAAATACACTGTTCCCTTAGTGGTTTTATCCATCTTTCATTGTTCAGCCTCCTGAACCTCTGTGGAATTTTTTTCTTCCCGTGTTGTTCTTCTTTGTTTGGTTGACTGCTGAGTGTAAACTTGTTCCTGTTTTATTAGCTTCAGCCCTTGAAATATTTTTCTGCCATCAGAACAAACAGACTAGATGTAACCTATATTTTAATGACATTTGCATGGCTTGAATGACAAGTGTTTTCTGTTTCTTTGTAGGCATTCGACCTCCGATCATGAATGGGCCCATGCACCCGCGCCCCTTGGTAGCGTTGCTGGATGGCAGGGATTGTACAGTAGAAATGCCTATTCTGAAGGATGTAGCCACAGTGGCATTTTGTGATGCTCAGTCTACACAAGAAATTCATGAAAAGGTAATACTCAAGAGGTGTAATCGAGATGTTGTGGAAAACACAACTATTTCAGTGATTCCGAACAGATCCGGTGTTGTGTCAGCTGGGCCCTTGTGTTCAGATATTGCACTTTAGTCACTGGTGATCAACTCAGGGGGAGAGTTGCTGGTCACTTCCAATGGGTGATGAAACATAAGGATGATGAGTCAAAGATGAAAATGTCTGTGGTAAAGTATGCTGTTGTGCAGTGTATCTTTGGCTGGATATTGTCCGTATGATTACCTACTGAATTAGTTTCATGGAGAGAGTTACTTCTGGGAAAAATGTTATTATGTGGTATTTTGAAATGTCCCTTGGAAACATTTCTGTTACTCAGCCTTTGCTTGGAAAGACAAAGCTCAGTAATGGATTGTCTGTGTGGGGAACCTTCTGATTTCTTCGTTTTGCCAAGAAATTGTGCAGAGTGGGTTAGGCAGCCTTGTGCACTGAGAATTGTCACTGCAGAAGAGTTTTAAAACAAATGCTAAGCCAACATTTATGTGGGAAATGTGGTGGATGAGAACCTAACCTGAGAGTCATGCAATGAATTGAAAACTTCTTGGTCTCCATTCATAATTGGAGCTTCAGAAATGCTGTTTGTTGAGGGTTTTTAGTAAAATAAAGCTTAATTTATAAGGTTCAAAGACAATATGTTTTTGTTTTTTAATTTAGAGAAATACTCAACCAAGGCTTTTTTTCCTCAATTCCCTTTAATTAATATCGAGAGTTAAAATGTTATAGAATGCCTTATTTCTGTATATTTTTAATCATGTTGCTTTAGTTTCACTGTTTTCCTATCTCACACCACTGTCAGAAGTGTAATACATGAAATACAGGATTCCACTTGCAAGGGGTAAATGACACATGGGGTATGAGTAATATAGATGCTGTTCCACTTTTATTAGTAGATGATAACAGCAGCCTGCTCTTCAGGTGCACACTGTAACATTGGCAACTGCACCACCTGTGTAGTTTTACTCTTTGCTTACTGAAATCCTCATCATTTACTTCTGGTGCATCAAACCCGGGGAATTCCTGTTGCCATGAATGCCTTGCATAGAAACCCTGGATATTTTCTGTTATCAGAGGAGTGTAGAAAATGTAGTTTTCAGATCCTGAGACTGAAAGTCTGTGGCTTTGGAATTGTGGCTTTGGAAAAGCATTTAAACAACTGATGAGTGAAACAGTGAATCTTGTTGATCTTCACAAGAGTGTTGTATTGAGAGGATTATACCAAAGCTTGCATCCTTTGCTTTTTATGACACAAAAAGAATTGATTCTCAGTGCTCAGTAATACATCAGGAATATTTTCACTAGGTATCAGTACATTGCCATAATACAGATTTCCACTTGTCTAGAGCAGGAGGCAGTCCTAAAATGTGTGAGTGTGTGAAGTACCATTGTTCTGCCAGGTAATAAATTTCTGCAACAAAAATCACAATCATATTGTTGTATTATTTTAACATACTGAGAGATCAGTTTTATGAAGTGTTGAGCACTCTTCACTTGTGTGAAATGTGTTCACTGTTCATGTGCAGTAAAAAATGGCTATTTTTCACCTATTGTTAGAGAAATGTCTATTTTAGTACTGTTTGTGTAATAGCTTATTTGGGAGTGGTGCTTTGCTAAATATAAAATTGTTTTCACAAAAAGTTTTAAAATGGGAATTGGATGTTTAAAGCAGTATCTAAAATGTTTGTATATTTATGAGTGCACATTCCTGGCCATACTAAAAGGTGTTGTCTTGTTAATTAAAATATAAATTTTGATAATGGATATTAATTTGCGAAAGGCTGTTCCCCTTTGTGAAAGATGAGATGACTGAAAATCAGGAGGAGGTTTAGTTGTAACAAGAGCTTGCTGAAACCTGAAGGTGAAACTCATTTTTTCTTTCAAATTTCATTTTTTTAAGAAGTGCTGAATTAATAGGGTAGCAGATACAGATACACTTAGTCTGAATCCAAGAAGCAGGTCAGAGACTGGGAAGTTTAGGATGGATTTGAAAAGGGTGATTGACATTGTTTGTTACTCTTACATGGGTGACTATAGATGAATGTAATGGGGGAAAAAAAAAGGCATGAACTGAGAATTGAATGGGGAGAAAAGGAGTGAAAGACTGCAAAAGGATGGCTTGGAGAGTAAGAACCAGTATAAACTCAGCTTGTGGAGCCTTGATCACAAGAATATGAGGAGTTGGCATTTGGGGAATGAACATTTTGGAATGGGAGAAGGGATTTCTTCTGGTCTTGAGAAGGTTTCGGGGACAGGATGGTGGTTTAAAATACTGCCTTTTTGGTATTTTAAGGAAATAGAATGAAAAGGAGATTTGTATTAGTCTGTAAGACACCAAAGCACAAGCTAGGTAGTTTTTTCATAGAGGTGAAAGGAGACTGAGAGATTTTTAACAGATACAGAAAGGAGGAAAAAACCCAAGGATTTAAATACCATTTGTACACAGGGTCAAAAGCAGGATTTACCAAATACTGGTACACCTTACTATGTGTGCTGAGTAAAGAAAGTTTTCTCCAAACTGGGTAATTCCCTTATGCCAAGAGTTCATTTTTCAATCGATTTTTATGGCTGAGGAGGTTAAAGTACAGAAAAGAAGTAACTAGTTTAAAGTCACAGGTAAATAGTAACATGTTTTGGAACTCTGCTTCATCTCAGGTCAAAGCATTGATTCTCCATTTGCTACATTGGAAGACAACTTGGATGGTGAAGATATGTTTCCTTTCTTTTGAAAATCAGGCTGCCAGTGTTTATGTGAATATTGACATTTACTGAGAGTGACCCAAGGTTTTGAAGTAACTCTGTAGTTAGAGGGCACTTACTACACTTCTCCAGAAATTACTCATGTGTAAGGTTTTCCTGGTTTTTGGGTTGGTTGGTTTTTTCCATTTTCCCTAGAAAAAGCAGTTTGTTTTCAGGCCAGTCTGAAAGGCTGCAATAGATGTGTTCATCCCTTAACCCCTAAGTTCTGTTTTATTGTAGATGTTACATATGGCTGTGTGAAGTTGAGCATTACGTTTGTCAGACTATCATGAGATGAGATAACTGGGAACTGGGTTCATTGCATCCTATCAAGAAACTTCTGTCATTTAGGGTAAAACATATTTTAAGATTTCAGTGTTTAAATTTCTTTTTTATTAGAGGTTGCATTACTGTTGATAAAAGCTACTTTGCTTAAACTGGTTTTTCTTTTACAATTAATGATGTGTAAATAAGTTCTCTCAGTAACCATCTAAGGCCTCTTGGTACATGCTGTTTTGGTTTGTTCTGCCAAAAACACAGTTGCTCATCCAAAAATATTATTTAAAAATACTTATCTTGCTTCCATTCTCGTTCCAGGTCAACATTATTTTTTCTCTATTTCATGATCTGTTGTCTGTCCCCCTCTTTTTTCCCAATCCTCCTCCTTCCAGTGCCATTCATGCTTTGCTGCTTTTCTTGGTGTCCTACCCAGCACTCCTGATTTCTACAATATTGCTTCTCCTTTCCACTTCTGTACCTTTCAGGGCATGACAGACTCAAGCGCTTGAGATCTTTGTGTTGCCAAAGATTTTCTGAGTTCAAGTTCTTTGCTCTTTGGGCTTCCTGACCTTTGCTGTGTGTTCTGTAACATGGAAGTGCTGTGTAGATACAAAGGGATAAATGTAAATAAAATGTGACAGAGCTGGTAATGGACATCTCGACCAAGCAGAGAGAAAACAGTGATTCTTGCAAACCCAAATGAAAAGACAGGAAGCACAACTGATTAGGAAGGGTCTATAAAACAAAATGCCTAGCCTGGGAAGAAGGCTAGAGTTTGTTTGAAGCTGTGTATGTTTTCTCAGTTTCTTTTTCTGTAATTTCCTACATCAGGTAGAAGAAAGAAATGTGTGCGTTTGAGTGGATTCACAAGTATCAAGCAGATACCCAGTTCACCAGAACACTGAAGAGAATAGTGTCCTTGGGTGGGAGTGGGAAAAGAGTCTGTCTGGTAAACCTGTGCCTCAGCCTCAGCAGTGATTGAGGTAGAATGTCAGATCCCTTGACTCCTGTTTTATGAGCAGAACATTAAATCATCCTCAAAGTGATACATTTCCATATTTTTAGTTTTAAGTTAAATGAAAGCTCAACTTCCTGTTCAACAGCAAAGAGCTTGAAATGTTTGTCACACTTTTACATATGAATTCAATGTAGAAACAGGTCCATTAATGACAATTATCTAACACAATTTCAAAGAAGAGCTGAAAAGCAACAAATGTTTTGAAACTGATACAAGCAAATTGAGAATGGTGCTCTTGTTCAGCTCTTTGATTTGTCCCTGTTACAGCAATGGTTAAGATAACTTTTTCAGCTTCCAATTCTTTGTGTAGCAGTAAAGCTGCAATCTTGTATTTACACCATCAGTGGTGTTTATATTCATGATGCAGTTGCAGCATGTTGTTTTCCATCAAATTTAAATTCTTAACATAGATTGAAAGGAAGCAGCCTTGTACTAAACAGTAAAGTATACTTGGAGGAAATTGTCACCTCAGAGCTAATCCAAAATCTTGAAAATTTACTGAAACTGAATGAGCCTTGGATCAGTTTGCTTAGGAAAGACTTTGAAAACATTAACAAAAGGAAGCCATAAGTTACACCTCATTATACAACAAAGTAGTTACCCTACAGCTGTCACAGTAAGGATATGTACAAAACTCATGTTGGCTTTCAGCAGCTCTTCTGCCAACATCTGCTGGACTTTCCAGTGGCAGTGCTACAGGTCAAGAGCAGCATCACAGGAAGGGGCAGGATGCCAGTGTCTCCTCTGAGCTAACACCATTTAAAAAGCAGAATGGATGTGCTGCTGTTCCCAGCAAACAGCGCATATCAATCTTACAGGCAGATTTGAGTCTAATACAACTGGTTATCGGCTAACTTTGTTTTATTTCTCAACACCAGGTTTTACTAAGGGTCATTGAGGCTTGAATATTTCTGGTGCTTACTAAGAGCATTTTTGAGAGAGGTTTACATGGGTTGATGTGTCGTCATCAGTGACTTCCATGACATAGTGATCCTTTGGTATAGACTCAATCCATCATAGTGTCTCATAGGCTGGACCTGAATTAGCACACAATTAAACCTTATTAATAGATGAGTTGACACAAAGAATTCCTGTTAAAGATTTTTCGTTAAAGCCATTTATTTAGTAAAAATGTTTTCAGTCCGTATATTTTTAAATTGGTTTCTGTCATTAAACTGCATGCAATGGTCAGTAAATCCTGGCTTTGAAAGACGGACTTCACTATAGTATTTAAAAGGAAGCTTGCTTGCAGGTTTTGCAGGTTATTTATGTAGTTGTGTATGTATTTGTATCTATATATTTTTAATAGTTTATTGTTAGAAGATGAGAAATACAGTATCATATATACATAGCATGTGTATATATTTGTAGTTTATATGGTGTGTGGATGTATAGGTTGTTAGAGAGAGTATTCTCAGGAGCCCGCAAGTAAGTTTTGTGAATGTTTGTGTGAAATACGTACACTTGGATTTATGTACAGTACAAACTTAAATATTAATATTTAGTGTCCTGACTAGAGAGTGTTCTGGCTGAATAAAGTGCACGTGAAATGAGTGGGTTGCCAACAGCACTATGGATCATAGGAACCTAACATTGAGCTGAGAGTCTCCTAAAGGGAAGCAGGAACTTGCAAAAAGCAGCACAGTCTAAGAGTTTTGAAGAGCTACTAAATACCATTTGAGCACACTGGCTTTTCT